>ML660777.1:4060055-4200172 GCA_007570785.1 Antilocapra americana | reverse complement strand
ACCACTTTACACCAGTCAGAATGGCTGCCATCCAAAAGTCTACAAGCAATAAATGCTGGAGAGGATGTGGAGAAAAGGGAACCCTCTTACACTGTTGGTGGGAATGCAAACTAGTACAGCCACTATGGAAAACAGTGTGGAGGTTCCTTAAAAAGTTGCAAATAGACCTGCCATATGACCCAGCAATCCCACTGCTAGGCATATACACCGAGGAAACCAGAACTGAAAGAGCCACGTGTACCCCAATGTTCATCGCTGCATTGTTTACAATAGCCAAGACATGGAAGCAACCTAGATGCCCATCAACTGACGAATGGATAAGAAAGCTGTGGTACATATACACAATGGAATATTACTCAGCATTAAAAAAAAATTCATTTGAAGCAACTCTACTCAGATGGACGAAACTGGAGCCTATTTTCCAGAGTGAAGTAAGCCAGAAGCAAAAACAACAATACAGTATATTAACGCATATATATGGAATTTAGAAAGATGGTAACGAGAACCCAACATGCGAGACAGCAAAAGGAACGCAGATGTATAGAATAGACTCGTGGACTTTGTGGATGAGAGTAAGGGTGGGATGATATGGGAGAAGGGCATTGAAGCATGTTAATTGTCATGTGTCTAATCAATCGCCAGCCCAGGATTGATGCTCGGGGCTGGTACAGCGAGATTTCCCCGGGGGGGGAGGGAGGGGGGAGGGGGGGTCCGGAGGGGGAGCATATGTAAACCCCTGGTGATATCATGACAATGTATGGCAAAAACAATAAAAAAAGAAAAGAAAAAAAAAAAAAAGCAGAGGCATCACTTTACTGACAAATGTCTGTATAGTCAAAGCTATGGTTTTTTCCAGTAGTCATGTATGGATGTGAGAGTTGGACCATAAAGAGGACTGAGTGCCTAAGAATTGAGACTTTTGAATTGTGGTGCTAGAGAAGATTCTTGAGAGTCCCTTGGACTGCACAGAGATCAAACCAGTCAATCCTAAAGGAAATCAACCCTGCTTTTCATTGAAAGGACTGTTGCTGATACTGATACTTCGGCTACCTGTTATGAAGAGCCTGCAACTCACTGGAAAAGATCCTGATCCTGGGAAAGATTGAAGGCAAAAAGAGAAGAGAGCAGCAGAGATGAGATGGTTAGATAGCATCACTGACTCAGTGGGCATGAAGGTGAGCAAACTCCAGGAGTTAGTGGAGGTCAGGGAAGCCAAACGTGCCATAGTCCATGGAGCCACAAAGAGTTGGGTATGACAATGACTGAACAACAACAAGCAGCACCTAGACTGACATTTGACCAAACAGCCGGCCACCAGGTATTACTCAAGTTGATCCATAAAATTAACCATCACAGTATCCGTGTAGGTTAGACGTTGGGGGTAGAGAGGACTGGGAAAATTCAAGATAGTATCTGAGAGGTTGGGATACAAATGGAGAATATTTTGCCACTCACATAGATAGCAACTCCACTGACTTCCCATTCTTTCCTGCCAAGCTTCTTGAGGGTATAAAGTAGGAGCATTTTGTAAATTGCTGGGTTCCTAGTACTTAGCCCAATACCTTGTGCATGCTATAGTAGATTCTCTAAGAATGCTTATTCAACTGGCTTGAATGTTATAGAAGCAAGTTCTGAGAAATAAGTATTTAGTGAGTTGGCTCTGGGGAGTAGTAGTGTCTCAAGAGCAATTTGCAAGAAAAAGGTAAATACCATGACACCTCTCTATTATCTTTTGAGTGTATGGCAAAGCACCACATCAAATTAGTCAGATGTAATCATATCTTCTAAGGTTTAACACCAGATGACATTTCTAAGCTTCACTCTATGCCTTGTTAATAGAATAAATTTAGTCATTGAACCGGATGATCCCCTATGCTGGCAAAGACTTTAAATTGCTCCCTTTGTAACAAAGCAATTATATAAAGGCTTGGCTATATTGCTGGAATATGATGTAAGCCATTTATCAGGTAAATAATCTCGAAGACAATCTAGTCTTAATGGTCCACAGTTGCGAGGACTGTGACACCAGATTTACTCCCAGTAAAGAAATGGGATGAGACTCAGAATGTATCTTATGTGTCTCAGGACAATAGAGATGCTACAAATGGATGAAACTGAAAAGACCTAGGGTGTAAAGTGCACCCTAGAATTCAAGACATCATTTTTCATAGACCCTGAAATGGTTGTTCAAAAGCTACTGACATATTACCTGTTGAGAAATCAGTTTTTTGGCTAGTTCCTTTTCGTCATCCTAAAACTAGGAAAGGGGCAGCCATAAAGATGGAGAGGACTAATGAAAATCTAAGGGATACAGAGTGGCATCTCCGAGGCCATTGCACCACCAAGCTGCTCAGCAGCTCTTTATCAAAATGCCACTTTGGCTTCACGTGTCAGTTGGTTCTGATAAGGATCTTTCTCTTGTGTCTATTGCTTTCCTGGCTTGCTGTAAGAATGGGTGGATTTTTAAAGTGGTATATTAGTAATTGGGCTTCTGAGAACAAAACTGATGAGAATATGTAAATACTTCATGCAGGCAGGTGAGGCATGGGTGGTGTTGCTTCTTATAACATGTTATAAAAAGAAATAACTTGATTTCAACTTGCTGGTTAGAACTATAAATCCTTGAACCTCTGATTTCCCTAAGGAAGTTATTTTTGAATTTCTCATTGCATTTTTTTTCCCTGGCTAAACATTACATATGTACACTCTTGCTTAAAATATTCTCTAGTGACTTCTCAATACAAAGGGTGTTTTTCTTCCCCCCAACCCATGTGCTAGTAATAGGTCTTAGCCTGATAAAACACCAATGCTCATGCCCGCATAAAACTGTTCACAGAGGGCTCTGCATAGCTCAGGGTTCCAGACTGGTTGCTTCTGGTCATGAGTAGCATTTCTATTCAACCCAACTTACTGTTCAAATGTTACCATTTTCCTTGCATACCATGATGTGGCAGGGGAAGTTGGAAATCACTGCTGTATGGTAGAGGTCAGCAAACTTTTACTGTAATGGGTCAGGGAGTGAATAACTAGGCTTTTGGGGCCATATGATCTCTGTCTCAACTAAACTTTGACATGGTAACATGAAAACAGCCACAGGTAATATTGAATAAATTGTGTGTGGCTGCTTTATAACCAAACTATCTACAAAAACAGGTGGCAGGATTGGGACTTGGCCCAAGGTCCATGTTTGCCAACCACCAGTCCACGGGATGAAGTTTACTCTCCTTGGTACAGTTACTCTTGCCCCTGCCTACTTTTCAACTTCTTCTACTGGCTGAAACATTCCACATTCTGGAAACAGTCCCTCTTATTTCTAACAGAGTTATGAGACCTTCTGTGTCACTGCTCCCAAAGCAACATGTTCACACATCTTCTCACTTCAATGTCATAGTATGTCGAAGGGTCTACCCATCAACCTGTAAAATCTTTTATGGTGGAGACCAGACTTTGCAACAATGGTCTGTATAGTTTTTCCAGTAGTTATGTTTTTTTCCAGTAGCTATGGTTTTTCTAGCAGTCATGTACAGATGTGAGAGTTGGACCATAAAGAAGACTGAGTGCCAAAGAATTGAGGCTTTCAAATTGTGGTGTTGGAGAAGACTCTTGAGAGTCCCTTGGACAGCAAGGAGATCAAACCAGTCAATCCTTGAGGAAATCAACAGTGAATACTCATTGGAAGGACTGATGCTGATGCTGAAGCTCCAATACTTTGGCCACCTGATGCAAAGAGCTGATGCCTGATGCTAGGAAAGAAAGATGGAAGGTGAAAGGAGAAGGGGGCAGCTGAGAATGAGATCTTTAGTTATTGTCACTGACTCAGTGGACATGAATTTGAGCAAACTCTAGAAGATAGAGAAGGACAGAGAAGCCTGGCATGCTATAGTCCATGGGGTCACAAAGAGTTGGATACAACTTGGCAATTGAATGACAACAACAGACTATGTCACAGTTTTAAGTATATATCCATTAGACAGAATCTGTCATATGGTTGATTCTCATTGTTCATTGAATGCAGAAGGGAGTATCGATGGAAAGGAGAAAAAAGGAAGGAAGGGAGAGAAGAAGAAAGAAAGAAAGGATTCTGTCTCTGGTTGAACATTTTAAGTGAAGTTCCATTGTTTCCAAAGAGTTTGAGTGTCAGAGATAAGTGTTAATAAAAAATCAGTGAGGGTGGTAAAGAAAATGAGTAGGTGGTAGATTTAGGGAAAATTTGGGGCTACAGGCAGTAGGAAGTTGTCTGAATTGTACAAAGATTTGTTGCACAATTGTATAAAAGTTTGTTGTACAAAAGCCGAAACTTTTTTGGCTACTGTTGAGTCTGTACTATCTGAGTTACTTGGTATTATCCCAGATAAAATTGCATCCTAAAAATGTGTGCCTCAAGCAGTGAGATAAAAGGTTACTGTGGCAAAAAGCAATTCAGTGATGCATTTGCAGTGACTCTGGGGCTCTGGAATTTATGGCAAGCAAATGAACCAGAAGTAAATGAATCAGGAACTGTAGGAAGGAACAACTGCAAACTACAATTTAGTTAATAATATATCTTAATTAGGAAGTACATCTAGAAACTTCATAAATTCATTTCTTTCTTTTTTTTCTCTGTTTCTTATGAATTGCTTCCAGGGTTCCCCTGTGGTACCAATGCTCATATCATTGTATTTTCAGTGTAATTTCATTTCTTCACATCCAAGACTTTGACTGAAAGCTTCTTTATCTTAAAAAGTACAAAGTTTCACGAGCTAATCTTAAGTGCATCTCTCTGAGTTATGTTTCTCTAACTACTTGGATTTAACCCCCTCAAGTATTTTTAGTGGTGGGTAATATATAATGAAATCTAAGAAACAGAATCCAGAAAAATGCCAAAAGTGAGACTAATATTTTTTATTTTCATGTCATAATTTGTCAGTTATAAATAACTTGTTTCCATGTATTTTATTTTAGTTCATCTTTTACATTTGAATATTATAGGAACCTAGACATATGTACTGAAACTTTCAATCTTTTGATATTGCTTATGTGGCCTGCATAGCATTATTGAAGAGACAGACAAAGCAGAAATTTGGTATCTCCTACCTAACCCCCAGGTCCCATGCAACACTGTTATGTGCCTGTTTTTTTCTATTGATCTTTTCAGTTTATATTAAATGTTCTATGCATAATACTATGACTTAATGGTGTTAACTTATGGTATAAAAAGTTTTATTTGATAGTATGTTGCTTTCGAAATTCATTTCCCAGATTTGTATCACAGAACTTTTTCAGTTCTTCCAAAGTAATACAAATTTTACTATTTGCAGAAGCTAAAATCTACTAGCTAGAGGGACCCAATTATTCAAATCAAGGGGGTGCTGTAAGGATGAAATAAAATATGGATGTTTGTTCTTATTCAGGAGCCTTAATGTACTGAGATATGGTTGTTCAGCTGAGGTCCATAGACTACTTCTCTTTGTGGAACATTGATGGCCTCTCTTAAGGGAATGGTTGGAAGGTGAAAAGTGAAAGTGAAAGTCACTTAGTCATGTCCGACTCTTTGGGACCCCACGGACTATAGCCCACCAGACTCCCCTGCCCTTGAAATTCTCCAGGTAAGAATACTGAAGTGGGTTGCCATTCCATTCTCCAGGGGATCTTTCAGGCTCAGGAATTGAACCCAGGTGTCCAGCATTGCAGGCAGATTCTTTACTGTTGGTCTGATGTCAATTACAAGGGCAAGAGGAGGTTCTCGGATAAGAAATGAAGACCCTGAAGGTAGGTCTTAGGTAGAGGGGAGAGAACGCAATTTTTTTTCTAAGTCTTTTCTCTTTGTTCTGAATAGAGGAGTGTGCATATCTAGTTCCAAGCCTCCCAGAAGACATGGAGGATATGCCAGTATCCACTGTGGGGAGATGAACCCAGAAAGAGGATGAATTAGATACTGTGAGCACCAGAAAGCAAGTGAGATGCATTAAGTAGAAGTATCTGCAGTCACTGTACTCTAGGATTGTATTTTTTCTTTCCTTTGATTATGGCTGAGAGTTTGAGAAAGTCTTAATCCAAATGTTTCAGCCTTTCATCAGCTGTACCATCAGGTGCACAAGGTCAGGTTGGAGTTGTACTTCTGCTAGTTACTTGAACAAGTGCAGGGTTCTCTGAGATCAGTGTGGAGACAGCAGTGGGAAGTCATGAGTGCTTTCTAAGATGGGTGGGCCTTAGGATATTCGTGGGTCTGCATAGTCCAGTGACCACCATCCATGTAGAAGTCCTTCTTCAAGTTCTAACCTTTCATTATAGAATGAACTATAGCTGCTTAGACCAGGTGGGGACCTTCCAAAATCTTACAGCCCATTCCACAGGCTCCAGATCACCCCAAGCAAATGCAGTGTCAAACCCATACAGAGGTGAACTGCATTGGCCTGTAATACTGTTTCTAGTCATTTCTGCTTTATGGTAAGAATGATCTGATGGCATTGTGTATGTGTGTGAGGTCAAGCATGCCCGACTCTTTGTGACCTCATGGATTGTAGCCTGCCAGTCTCCTCTGTCCATGGAATTTTCCAGGAAAGAGTACTCCAGTGGGTTACCATTTCTTTCTCCAAGGATCTTCCCCACCCAGGGATTGAACCTGTGACTCTTGCATCTCCTGCATTGGCAAGCAGGTTCTTTACCACTAGCACCATTTGGGAAGGTCTGATGGCATTAAGCTTGTAAAGTGAAAACACAAAACCCTTTAAATTATACTTGATGAGATTAGTTTTTCTTCTCAGCTTTTAATGAGATTAGTTCTTCTCAGCTTGACTTGATCTTTCTGCTATTTATTGCTACTCAAAAACATACCAGTGAACAATATATTTTTTTTTAATTCCTAAATGTGCACTTCAGTGATGGAAGCAAAGTGAACTAGTACAATTCCAAAAAGTTTTCCCTAGGTATCCGTAATCAGTTAACTTAGGACATTTCCATTATCACCAAGAGAGAAGATATTCTTGGCTTTCACTCCTGTTTAACTACACCTTGTCATATGCACAGTAAAACTCTTCCTCTCATGATTCTAAAAAATTGGGAGACTAGTTAAATTATTCATTGCCAGGTAGCGTACACATTAGGCTCAGCTTTTGCTAAGTTTTTGTTTTTTTTTTTCTGCTGTCAGTTATGCCTCTAGGATAGATTGGATTTATGCAGAGGGAACTTTTGGGGGCATTTGAGTAATTCATCTTTCTGAGTTCTCTGAGAAGCAGTATTTCACTGACCAAATGAAAAGCTTCTTTTTTTTTAACCAGCCACATAATGGAAGCAAATGTTTTCAGCATCAGCATTTCCCTTGGTCTAATATATGTTTTAACAGTCTATGAACTTAAATGATTTTAATAACCTTATGTTCAGGAAACGAATACATAAATGAGTTGGAGAGAAAAATTTTCCTTCAGTGTTTCTCTTTTTAATGCCCGTTTGGGGAAAAAAATAAATGCAATTTCTACATTTTGAAGAAAATATCCGAGTCCCTCAAATTATCCCCAGAATGCATCAAGGGATATGTATTATTAATTTTTAGGATCTAAAAGCTCACGTCTTTTGCTTACTATGTGACAAGATTTGTTTGAAATGTTTTGAATGTTTAAAAATATTTTTAACCCTCATGTGATCTGTATGCTTTTTTTTTGTTATAATTTTCAGTTTATAGATGAAAAAGTAGGGACACAAAGAAGTTAAATAATTTGCTAAAGTCTCCACCAGCATTGGCTTCCCAGGTGGCTCAGTGGGTAAAGAATCCACCTGCAATGCAGGAGACACAGGAGGCATGGCTTTGATCCCTGGGTCAGGAAGATCCCCTGGAGAAAGGCGTGGTAACCCAGTCCAATATCCTTGGCTGGAGAACCTCATACACAGAGAAGCCTGGTGGGCCGCAGTCCATATGGTTGCAAAGAGTCAGACACGAGTGAAGTGACTTAGCATGCATGCCACTAGCATTAGTTTTGGACCTGCTTTAAAACCTGTCCTCTTAGTACCAGGCTACCTTGCACTCTGTCATCTAATTGATAATATGTGCCAGGTGCTTTCCCTGTGATATTGCTGATACCAGCCACAGCAGGGAAGGAGGTACTACCGCCTTCCATTTTCTAGATGAGAAATCAGAGGCTCACCACAACCTAAGAACTGGCCAGAGTTCACATGGCTCATAAGTAGTAGATCTGAGATATGAACTGTGACCTTTTGAGTTTTATTATTTCCAAGACCACACACTTTTACTCAGTGCAGTGCCACTAAGATGGTTAAAGTTTTTACTGTGCACCCTAAGAGCTATTTTGGAAGGAGAAATAATTTAAGAGCTAATTCTAGAGCTTCCAATGGGGTGGAGGGGAAACTTTCTCCATGTCTTTGCATATTCATAGAGGAAATTGCAAATTAAATTTAGGACTAGGTTCTTGGGGTGTTTGTAACTGGAGATTGTAACTCAGAGACAAGCTGTGAGTTGGGGATCGGCCTGGACTGGTTTTCTAAGAGGAGACCTGGGAATTTAAAAATGAGTGGTGAAATATTAGGGAAAATAAAGGAGCAGAAGCAACACAAGACATTTAACATAGTACCTAGAATCAGGATTTGAGGTTTTTGAAGACCATGTGCCATGTTTGGAATAATCCATTGAAAATGGGTCAAAAACCATGAATATAACTAGCCATAACTACAACTAGACAAAACTTTTCCTAGTAGATTTCTCCATCATTGATTCTTTGAACTAAGTTTTAGGTTGATGAGTTAATTATAAAGCCTACTAATGTATCCCAATATTTTCACTAATAGCTGCCATTCAAATAAAGTATACTGTGTATTCTAGAATATCTAGAAAAGTACTTTAAAGCTATCTTGGGTAACACAGTGACTGTACAAGTGAAAAACCTGGGTGGGGTTTTTTTTTTTATAAAAACTGATAATCTATTCAGAGGTTAATCATTTATTTAGCTATTTTGAAAGTGTTCACCTACAAACAGTTTTAAGGCATAAATATGAGAGATAAAAAGGCAATTAATTAAAATATCTCAAAGATCTAACAATAATGCTAAGAGGTACAGAATAAAATCTCAATTAGATAAATGAAGTTAAAAAAAAAAATACCTGACCACCTCCCAAGTGGCGAGTAGTAAAGAATTTGCCTGCCAACATAGGAGATGGAGGAGATGTAGGTTTGATCCCTGGGTCAGGAATAGCCTCTGGAGAAGGAAATGGCAGCCCATGCCAGTATTCTTCCCTGGAAAATCCTAGGGACAGAGGAGCCTGGAGGGCTACCGTCCACAGGTCACAAGAGTCAGACATGACTGAGGACTGAGCTCTAGCATGCCCTGTCCTCTCCCAGCGGGTATCTCAGTGAATGGGCACTGCCCTCTGAACAGCAGAAAGGGACCTGAGCTAACATTCCTCTGACATGGAGGAATGCTACTAAGCCTCAATCGAAGCACCTTTTTATTTGTGCAACAGTGTTTTACCTCTTGTTCTGTAGAAATTCTCCAGTAGGCAGGATGGGGCTAGCCTTAGGCAGCATTGTGTGGTAGGAGAATTTAATATTTCCTTCTTGTCCTATTTTCTCCTCTCTGTAGATGAGTTCTTCTGGATGTGTCCTTTTCCATATAGAGTGAACTGTCTAATAAGGTCCCTTCACTGAGCCAGTGGGAATTTAAATGTAATTCACACCTGGAATCTGTTTAAAAGTAAGATTAGAGGTGGAGGTGGGTGTGATGGGGACTAGAGAGGACTTCAAACCAGGCCCTTTGTTTTATTTTTTGTATCACTGGTCATATAGTAGATAGTGCCCATAATAAGTGGGCAAGCACTGTTTTGTGAAGTTTTTACTTTTTTTACATTGTGTTTGTGTGTGTGTGTGTGTGTGTGTGTGTGTGTGTACTACAAGACGATGAGGACTATATTTCAAACTATAAGTCATGGTACAAGCCAGTGGCAGAGTGGTTAATCTCCATTTGCACACCAGCATGTGATGGTTCAAACCTCGGCTTGCAACTAAGTAGTTCTGTGACTTTAAGCAAGTTATTCAGACAGCTTGTGACATAATTGCCTAATCTTACATGACTGCAATAACAGGGCCTTCCTCCCAGCATCGCTGTGGTCATTAAAAGAAGTTAACAAAGGACTTCCTTGGCGGTCCAGTGGTTAAGACTCTGAGCTTCCAATGCAGTGATGCAGGGGACAGAGTTTCAATCCCTGGTCAGGGAACTAAGATCCCACATGCTGCATGACATGGCCAGAAAAAAAAAAAAAAAAAGAAAAGAAAAGAAAACAGCAAACTTGGAAAAGAATCTTAAAAATAATAAATATATTGAATCACTTTGATATAAACCTGAAACTTACACATTTAAAAGCAACTATACGTTAATAAAAATGAACAAATCATGACACTTAAAAAAAAACAGCTAACAAAAGCAAAGCACTGAAAACAGTGGCCATAAAGTAGGTGATCTTGGGTTATGGTTGCTATTATTGTCACCTGGGGAGGCTGGATGACTTACTGTCCAATGTCCTCCTGGAAGACATTGAGAGGAGTGAGCCCTGAGACCAGCACCATTCATTCTGTCTACATAGTGGCTTGTCTTCTAAGGCTCCTCACAGACATTAATGTATGGTAACTGATGAAGTTCTGACTGCACCTACTTGCTTTCATAGGCCAGTTACCTATGGTTTGATTTCTGTCTGGAGTGAGCACAGGGTTTGCTCAGCCATGTGTGTATCATTATGCAACTCATATCCACAGTCCTCCTGAATGCCAGGAGCTGTTCTAGGTGCTGATGACAAGTGAGCCAAATGGCTCAGGTCCCAGTCCTCAGGAAATATTCAGTGGAAGGAAGAAAATATAAATGTATGTGTTTAATAGAATCCATAGTGCCAAGTGCTGTAAAAATTGAGGTAGAGTAAGGAGGGTAGAGATTGAAATGGGGCTGGGACTGTTGAAAGGATGCTGTTATAGGTGAGGTGGGCAGTGAATGTCTCTCTGCTAATGGTTGAGCAGAGACCTGAGTGAAAAGTGGGGAGTGGCATGCACTAGCTGGGAGAAGAACTTTTCTGGCAGAGGTAGTTCAGGCCCTAAAGTGGGAGGGTGTTTGGTGTGTTCAGGGAATACCAAAGAGGCCAGTATGGGTATAGTGCAGTGGGCAAGGGGCAGAGTAATTGAGAAGAGGTCATAAGGGGCAGAAAGAGCTAAATCATGGAGGTCCTTAGAGGCCGTGATAAGGATTTTTGATTTTATTTTGGGTGAGGTGAAAAGTCGTTGAAGTGTTTTAGTTGGAGATTTAGTTTGGCCATTGTGAGAAGAGTATGGCAGGGAAAGTGTGGGAACAAGAGACCTGATAGAAGGCAAGAATCCAGAGGAAAGGTGACGGTCACTGAAAACCCTGTAGTTCTTGAAGAGGTGAGAAGTGCTGAGTTCCTGGGGAGCTGCTGAAGAAGAAGCCGGTGGAATTCCCCGAGGATTGCATCTGGGGGTGGGAAAGAAGGAGAGCGGTCAGTAAACACTCTTATTATGAAGTGTTGCAAACTCGAATGTTATCTTATCAACCAGCCTTCTTGGTTGCAAATGAGAGAAACCCAATTCAAACTAGCTAAAGTTAAAAAAAAATCATGAAACTAAAATAAAAAGAACAGGGATGATGCTAGTCTTAGGACACTTCTCAGCCTGTCCCACTGATTTCTCTCCATAGTCATCTCTGTCTTAGAATAATTTTTCCATGGCTGTGGGCATTTATAAACTAAGATTCTTAACCACTTGTGCCTGAGAGGAAAGAACTCTCTTGGTCCTGCCTAGGTCAAGAGCATCCTTGAAGGAAGATCTTAATACCAACAAAGGTGCCCCCTAAGCATCCAGGCCAATTTCTGCTTACCACCCTCAATCAGGAGCTACTGGGAGTGCCACATCTTAGATTGCCTTTCTCCCCAGTCCCATTCATCCTCCCGAATAAGAACCTAGAACAGTTCAAAAGTTACAGACCTTCTACCTGACACTGTGCAAATTTGGGGACCATTTCAGCATTTGGTATAGGTCAAGAATCAAAAGAATCAGTAGGTACCATAATTATGGAGAATATGACAGGCAAATAGTAAGGTCTGACAACTTAAAGCAATCCCAATTAGCTAGTAAGGCCCTCCTTTCCTGTTTTAAAATCTTCTCACGTTTTATTTAATCTTCACATTAGTCCCTGAAATTGAGGAAGATGGGAAACTAAGCTGCCACCCATTCTTCACTCTTCTCTTCCCCTACACCCCCCACCAACCATTTAGAGGAAAGGAAAAGGAGTTCTGGCAGGTCAAGTCATCAGTGAAGGTTAGATAGGAACTAAGTAGCAGCTTCAGGCTTGGAGTCCTCAGTCTGCTCAGTGCTATAGGAAACCGTATTCAATCACCCGCATGTTCTGGTGCTTCTGTGGCTTTTCTTAAGAAGCTTACCAGATTGTGCAATTTCCTTCTTTGACAATAAAACAAAAGAAACGCAAACACCGAGCACAGAAAAAGAAATCAGACAACTCTCAGGGGGAAGAAATGCAAATTGCTACAGAAATATGGAAGACTGTTATAAAACATTTTGGACAAAAACATAAAAGTAACACATTTGAAAAGAAGGCAGGCCACCCAAAAAGCTAAAGGCTTTGTAAAACAAACAAGCAAGCAAACAAACAAAAACCTGAAATGAACAGGCATGTTTGAGAAGGGTGGCTGGTTATTCTCTCATCTGGGTAGCACCCTGATTCCCATCCTCCTCACCCCACACTGAGCCTGGTGCCCACAGCCTCTCCTACAGAAGCCAAGGGGAGTGACCTGACCTGGTGAGACAAGTTAGTCATGCGAACCAAATCTTTCATGATGAAAGTTGGTGAAAATTCTCATTCAACTTTGCTTGCGGCACTTTGACAGCAGTGATAGACATAGCTTTCTAAGCTGTTTTTCTAACATCTAGACACAATATATATATATATTTTTATATACTACCAGCAATTAATCTCCCTGAACAGATCCTTATAATGAAGCTTTGATATTTGTTAACGTGAGTAATTTTTCTCAGCCTGTTTCACATCAATTCAACATTTATTTCTTTATTCACCCACATATTCACCCTCACTTCCCTGGTAGTTCAGATGGTAAAGAATCTGCCTGCAATGTAGGAGACCCAGGTTTGATCCCTGGGGCAGATCCCCTAGAGTAGGAAATGGGAACCCACTCCAGTAGTCTTGCCTGGAGGATCCCATTGACAGAAGAGTCTGGTGGGCTACAGTCCACGGGGGTCTCAAAGAGTCGGGCACGACTGAGCGACTCACACTGTCACTCTTACGGTCACATACTCGCATCTTCATACTGTCCCTCTTGCCTTCCATAGTTTCACTGTTACCCAAATGCTTGCTGTGCACCGGCTCCAAGGTAGGTAGGACAGGGACTTGTGAATGGTGTGCGAATACTGTGGATGGGGTGAGTTCTGTGGTCACTGCTATTTGTGTGGTATATCACCAAAACTGAAACTTTGTCATGAGCTCCAGTTTTAAGCAAAATATAGACTTAATTTTGTCAAGTGAGCCAGCCAATCAGCCCACCCTGGAGTTTGCCTTCTTTTTCACTAGTTCCATTTCCTCTCCAGTTACAAGAACAATTAGGTCGAGGTAGAGATTTATCCACTCTAAGCTACTCTTAAGAGATTTTAGTCTGTATATTCTTTCACTGGATGCTGATGAAGTTGGCCATTGGGTATAGATGGCTTCTGATGCAGGTTTTACAGTTTCATATTTATTTCTTTAAATGAAGTGGTAATTTTCCCCAAGGATTCATTTTAGATAAACAAATAATGACTTAACTTATATCTTGTCTCTTTTGCTTTCCAAAGCTTTAGGACTTATTTTTTAATCTCATTTTTTGTCCTTATAAGTCATAAACAGTATCTACTATTCAGAAGCTTGTAAAAAGGGGTAGGGTATGGGAAACATATGGATCATTTTGATCTTAGACATTATGGCTGAAGAAATAGGGCAGAAAACTTAAAAGATGTATTCTCTTCTAATTGTGCTTCTCTCCTAATTAGTGTCCATGACCTGATTTACTGAGTCTTCTCTTTTACTTTAAAAAAACAATATCTTACTATTCAGATACATATGTTGACTTTGTAGCAACCACAGTATCTTTTGGCTTATTTGAACCAGCTCTGCCCCTCATCGCCCAAAAAATAATATTTTGTTTTATTCTTCCCATAGTGTAGCTGGTAAATAAGTAGGAGTTTAGATGGCATCTTTGATCATTATCCTGTCTACCTCCATCAGTAAAAGAAGCACTTAGATCTTAGCTACATAATTTCGGGAGATAAAAAAACCCCACAGACTACATATTTAAGATAAAGATTTTCTTACTTTGTCTTAAAAAATAAGTAAATTTCCTTGAGATGCACTCAATATTTTAACCCAGAAAAAGATACACATTGTTGACCCCCTCATCATAATGGACTGTTAGGATTATTGCTCATTTCACATTTGGAACACGAACAGGAACTGTGCAAGTAACACAGCCTCCTCGGTGTTGTGTATTCTTATAAGAGTTTAATGTCACAGCTCTGTCAGCCCATTTGCCCATGTTGCAACCAAACACTGGGACAGGGCAGATCTGTCATTCTGATGTATTGACTCATTTGACATGTGTAAGCAGCCGATCAGTTTTAGCCTCATTGGATACATACAGAGCTTTTACTGCACACTTACTTCCATGTGAAGCTTTTCTGCCCTTGTTCTTCTCTTTGGCCCACTGACGAGGTCTCCTGGCCACCTGCATAATGCTGCGGTGTACCTCTGCCCCAGCTGTTGACTCTAAGGAAAAGCAGTGTCTACTGAAAAGCCTTGGAATTTTTTTTTTGAAAAGTGGAAGTCAGAACTAGAGTATAGGAAGATCCAGTCTCCAATTCAGTTAAGTAAAATGTCTTCTGCACAGAAGAACCGAATTCAAATTAAGAACCTAAACAGAGGTGCCTGATTTTTTATATCAGTTGAAGGTTTGGGAATCAGAGACCTGTACTGTTTTGTTTTGTTTAACAGCTCTAGTGAAGTCTGAGCTACCTGGGCAGTGGCTCCCTTCTCTAACAAGACGATTGCTATCCAAGAGGCTGCTGGTTATATTTCTCTTTGCAGGCAGACACAGTAACATTCAGGAACTGCTATGAAGGACACTGGGAAAGCTACTCCTCCATTTCTCAGAGATGTAGACTCTCAAATACGATTGAAAATTCATAGCCAAACCCCATGTGGAATATCTGTCAGCAGTTGGCAGCAGCATAAATTATGATGCCAGACATAGTTGTTTTCCCCTTGGTGATTGTCTACTGTCATCTGTGAATGTGTCAATCTTGCAAGGTTACATACTACCATATTTCTGAGAAGTGACGAGGGACATGTGTTGGAGATCCCTTTGGATCTAGTTTATCTTCTCTTTGTGTCATAACATGACATATTCCTCAAAAGGTTTTAAAACAGTGATTGGTTTAACTGGAGCAAATATTTACTTGAGGGATATGGTTATAATGTGTGCTTTAGATATACTCATGTGTAACATATATAATGTTTTCCTGGAGACAATATTTAACACAGTTTTTCTTGTGTGTAGGAAATCAAATGAAGAGTTTAAGGGTACAATGAGGCCTGAGATAAAACTTGGTAAAAAGAGAAGGAAATATAATCTTATATGCATATTTAAATAAACTTGCTAATAGCAAATTTAACTTCTCAAATTAAAAAAGAATGGGATTTTATCTTTTCCATTCTTTACCCAAGTATGGGAGGAAAAAAACTTTCAATATCTATTTTTAAAAGCTTTTTCTCTGACAGTCTATTTTGAAAACTGTCAAACCTACAGAAAATTTTCAAGAATAGTACATTCGATACCCACATGTCATTTAAGTATATTCACCAATTGTTAACATTTTGCCGCATTTGCTTTTTCCCTTTCAATTTCTCTCTGATTTCTTAATGTTCCATTTTAATCTCAGTTGCAGATAATTATGAACCTTCAGTCCTCTAAGAACAAGGACTTTCTCCTATAAAACTACAGTACAATTATCAACTTGGTAAATGTAACATTGATTTTATGTTATTATCTAATTTATTGCACATATTAATATTTCCACATTAATCACAATAATATCCTTTATGTTTTATCTTTAAATCCAAGATCCAGTTGAGGCGTGTACACTGGTTTTAGTTGTCATATTTATTGTACTATATTATCTAAGAAGTTAGAAGAAAACCATACCCTTTGAAAATACTTCTATCTAATAGTACTTTTTCATCTGCAAAGGAATCAACATCCTTCTGGATCAAGAATGACTATGAGGTTTGCTTACTCTCCACATGAGCAATGCCCATTGCTGTGTGTGCTCTTTGTTCTGTCTAGATCTTTTTGAGAGCGCTCTATCTCAACTTAATTGACTCTGACATTTTAAAAAGTACATATTTTGAGTTTTATTCTCAAAGGTCCGCGCTTTCTCCTGAGATAAGGAAATAATACAAAAATCTAGGCCAGTGGCTGGCAAATCTGTTCTGCATGGGACCAGATGGTAAATATTTTAGGCTTTGTGGGCCTAAAGTGGTCTCTGTTGAAACTACTCAACTCTGTCACTGTGGCTTGAAAGTAGCCACAGACGATCTGTAAATGAATGGGCCTGGTTCTTTGCCAATTTGCAACAACAGGCACTGGCCAAGATTTGGTCTATGCACAATAGTTTGCTCACCCTTTCTCTAGGCTAACATGGTAAGAGGTAGTAATCGTTGAGAAATTAGTCTTCTTGGGTAGCTTAATTTTCCATTGGCTGCAGCATTCTGGCAATAGTCCTTTAATGGATAAAAAATTTTCTTCTGGGCTTTGGGGAGGAAGTAGCCTCAAGAGATTCACAAATACCAATTAAGAAATGATTAAGTCTTAGTCTCTGGAAATGTTTTTTCAAAATTCACAAATTTTTAAAATTTTTCCAAAAAAAGTTTTGATATTTTTCAAAATATTTTTCATTGTGGATTATCACTACAAAAGAAAAATTTAGTTCTTATAATGTGCCCTCATTTCCTAATGAAAATGAAAAAAATACATGAAAAAAAAATGTGGATGCTTTTGCTCAGTTGTACATATCAAGTTCAAGAGGCTCTAAGTCCAAGTCTGTAAAATGAAAGCATTTCCACTAATTAGGATAACTAGAGCAATCAGCATCAATTCCAAAACTCCATAATGAAATCTATGGAAAACCTTTTTTTTTTTTTTAAAGTGATAAATTTAGATGTTCCTTGTTTTAACAGAGACAGTCTTCACACTTAAAGAAAAGAGGTAAAGAATGGATAGGTATGAATAGAGCATCACAGATGGGGATACACAAAAACCAAATGGAATATATAGGGTTTGGCTCTAGTTTACACAAAAGTCAGATGGAATAGAAGAAAATATGGAGTTCCGATGCAGCCTCATTCATGGTCTTATAACTGATCACACGCAGTGTCGGGAGCTGAAGTTGTCCTACATTGGGCCAAAATGTCCTTGAGATATAAATAGCCTTAGGGGACAAAGGCAAATCACTAGGGTGTATTGGCTTGGTGCAGATTTTTATTATGGCAGTTATTCTTTGGGTGGTTTCCTCACCATGCACCTTTTATATGATTATTTGTTTGCCCTCTGTATGTGGCCAATTTATCCTCATTCCTAAGTTTACCTACAATTAGAGCAAAGTGTTAACATTCTGAGCAGTAAAACCAGTTTCTTGTGAGTCTAGAGAACTACCTGGGCTACAAAAATTAAGTTTCTGTGCCTACATGTAGTCCTTATGGCCCTCTCTTCTGCACAGAAACCTTCTTCACCCTGACCTCGCCCATGACTGGTGAGGCAGGTGGTAGTCCAGTAGAACTATTCCTTTAGCCATAACTGTATTCAGGAGTAGGCTCCGGGAGTTGGTGATGGACAGGGAGGCCAGACATGCTGCAGTCCATGGAGTTACAAAGACGTGGACATGACTGAGCGACTGAACTGAACTCAACTGATATTCAGGATCTGTATGTACATCTGTACAGCTAACTGACCTAGGTCTATAGCTATTCTCTCAGCTTCTCCATCTATCCATCTGCTTGTCTATCTATCTTTATCAATCAATCATCTTAAACACTGGCATTAAAACTGGTGGCAAAACTTACCTTCCAATCAAGATGGCGAGGCTTCTCTCTTTAGAAGGGGCCCCATCACCCCTAATCATATAATTACCAAGAGAGTATTCACTTACCAGTGTTACAAAAGCTGGGATATGGATCAGATGTTGAAATGCAAATGCCTTCGACTGTCTCATTAAGTCACACAAAGTCCTCTCAGAGAGGGGGAGCTGTGAAGGACAGACTCAAGAGTAAAGTGGCCTTTTCTCTCCCACTGGAAACCTTCAGAAGTCAGGCGAGAACCAACAGCGCATCAGGGTATCCAGAGAGTAACAAAAGTTGGAGGAGATCCGGTTTTCAAGCTGCAGTTAATCTGCAGGAGGTAAAGGCAGAGCCCGGCAATGTCTGTCCGAGAGGTCAAGAGCCTGAGCATGAGGAGATGGAAGAGACAGCTAGCAGAGGGGATGCTCGTCTGCAGTGACAGACTTAGAGAATCCCCAGGATGCAGAGGTCTTCTCTCTTGTAGGTGGCCATGTTCAAGGGACTGTGCTTATAGTTTTGCTCACTTGAATTTGTACTCTTTTTACTCTGCTGTGATTTGCTCTGATGGGTTGGAGAGACTGACATGAAAACAAAACAAGAATATTTCTCTTGCATATTATATATTGCTTTATTTGCTATATTTTAAGGTATGACCAATGTTTTGGCTAGAGTTACTGGCTCTCTTTTTAAGAACAATGTAATCTTTATTGTGTGTATAAAGGAATTCTGGGTGCCGCCAAGGTGCTAAGGGCTTTGTAGAGCACTGCCTAAATGCTGAAGAAACACAGCGCCCTACAGAGAATAGATGATAACTCTGGATCCCCGTTCTTTATAGGTGAAGAGATACGTTTCAAGGGGTTAAAGAGCTTGCCCCAGGTTTCAGTTCTGGTAAGAGACGAGTTCTGTTCTGCTTGATTCCAAACCTCAGGCTTTGAATCACTATGCTCAAAAACTGTTCAATAAATGTAGCACAGAGCAAACATGTTCCCACAGTTACTGTTAAAGAAATTCAGGGGTTCTTAAGGCAAGAAGAGCCTCACAACCTCACAGTCTTGTCTTCAGCTTTTTCCTCATCCCTATTTCATGGGGCCAGCAAGTAAGAACACAACAAAGGAACGGAATCTATTTGAAAGTTCTCAATAAATCTGCTGTCTGGCTTCTATTACTAGTTATAATTAATGCTATTAAGAGGATAATGTATTTAAAAACAATACCTTATATTTCTGTGGTTGTTTGCAATTCACAAAATATTTTCAGGGATGTTGTCTCTTATTTCATTTGATTAAGTTTCAGTCCTATCTGCGTAATTCCAAATGTTGAGTGAAACATATGGGGAGGGACAAAATGTGAAAGTTGGCCATTCAGCCATGGCTGGATGCTTTGAATCCTGAAACACAGCGTTCATACAATTGACTGATTTTTCCCCCCCATTCTATTGGGATCTTTTGTCATAAACCTCAATCTAACCTTTAAAAAAGGAAGGGAAAAAAAACACCTTAAACATATATTCAATATTTTTTATCTGGCAGGTTTCCCAGATATTTCAAGTGTATTTTATTTACTAGCATTAGAAGTTGAACCCAGCTATTGTATAGTGCTATTTCATTCAGTCCTTTTTTTCTTTATGTATTTCTCCCTGCCTTTTGAAAAATTCATTTATCTATCAAGATCCATACCAATATAAATGAATGCATGCACACACATCAGCCAAGAGAAAATAGAGAGATCAGATTTAAGCCGGAAGGACCTGTCCTAGAAGTCTTTTTGATAGTTCGTACTATCTGAAGGCATGGGTATTTGAAACTATAAGTCTGCACATTGATTCTAGCAAACAAGTAAAAGGGTTTTCTTGAGGTATGAAAATTGTTGATCTCAGAAACAGAAAGCTAAATTTCTATTCCTGTTCTAACGCGGCATCATCATTATGGTTAGTCAAACTATGTGCTGTGCTTAGTCGCTCTGTCGTGTCTGACTCTACAACCTCATGGACCGTAGCCTGCCAGGCTGCTCTGTCCATGGGGATTCTCCAGGCAAGAACACTGGAGTGGGTTCCCATGTCTCCTCCAGGGGATCTTCCCAACCCAGGAATCAAAGTGGGATCTCCTGCATTGCAGGTGGATGCTTCCTGCAATTCTCCTGCATTGCAGGTAAACCTGCATTGCAGCTGAGTTACCAGGGAAGCCTAGTCAAAATATAGCTTCAAGTTATTGCAGTATTGAAGATCAAGACATTTGATTGTCTATAAGGAAATTACATTTTGAATGGAAAAATGGAAAAACATATAACAGAAAGCAAAATCTGTATATCACACAGAGATCTTAGTAATAACCCAAGGAGAAAATAATTGGTCTACAGAAATGCTGTGAAGTATGTCAAAGATTTTTTTTTAATCAAAACTTAAGAATACTCCCTTGACAAAGATTACCAATCAAACAATATTATTGGGCTAACAATTTTGAAAGTTCAGAAGTCTGAATTGAGATAGTATCATTGCCAAGAGTTCCTAGTTTTAAAGAATTTCACTGCAAGCTTGTTTGTAATTATTTCACTAGCCAATTTAAAAAAGAACCTAGCAATTAGGAAAGTACTGTAAGAAGCTGTAAAATAAGAAAAAGAAGGGAAAACTGAATAGTTTTAAAATTTACATGACTACTCATAAAGGATACACTTACTACTATTAGTAGAACATGAAACATATTTTTCTTTTACTTATTGAAGAAGTTGAGCTTTACAAAACCTGCTACTTTACTTTCTTTTTTATATATTTCACTTACTAGTGTTAGATGGAACCTATCTCTCTTTGTTTATAGCTTTTGTCATTTCAGTCTCATTAGTTCTATGTTATAGCACTGACAGTTTTTATAATACCAAATATAAACCCAGAAATGATCAGGCAAAAGCAAGCCAGTAGAAATGAGCAACTTGGAGTTTATAGTCTATCTCCTCTGTGATGCAAGTGAATATGTTTTTGCTCTGATATTTTTCCCCAAGGACATCCCTAAGTATTTTTCCTGTTTAATCTTGGCTTTCACAAATTTTTTTGCATCCACAGTCTAACACTGAATTGGGGTTTTGGTGGAATATAGGTAGAGGAATCCAACAGACCTGGTTTCATAGTCCAGTTCTGCCACTAATAGTCAGTCTGGATAAACCCTTTACTGCTCAGAGGCTGGCACCTTCATCTGTACAAGTGGATAACAATGCCTGGCTGGTACCAGTGTTGTGGAATTGAGCTGATGTTCTCAGTGCACCTGGCTTTAGTGCCTTGCGTAGAGTTGATGCCCATTAATAGTAGCTTGTGGCAGGACAAGTGGAAACAGATCATTTCCCCAGATACATTTACCTGGTTTCTTCTTTCCTACCAATCTCTTCCTGCCAGGATCTCTTTCTTTTTAAATGAACACTTCTATATAGGTAGGTTGGAGAAGGCAATGGCACCCCACTCCAGTACTCTTGTCTGGAAAATCCCATGGACGGAGGAGCCTGGTAGGCTGCAGTCCATGGGGTCACTAAGAGCCTCTCACGACTGAGCGGCTTCCCTTTCACTTTTCACTTTCATACATTGGAGAAGGAAATGGCAACCCACTCCAGAGTTCTTGTCTGGAGAATCCCAGGGACGGGGGAGCCTGCTGGGCTGCTGTCTATGGGGTTGCACAGACTTGAACATGATTGAAGCAACTTAGCAGCAGCAGCATACAGATAGGTACATGTGCTTGGTTAGCATACAAATGGATCAGTGAAAGTAAGTGTTCCAGCTATTACCTGAGCTACAGTTCTCAGTGACTCCCTTCTCAAATTCTTTTGTCTATTACCTTCTCTTTTTCTCTACCCACTGTTTCCATTTGGACAAAGATCAAGCACGTATTTTTATGCAGGCACACTTCCTGAATTGTTATGCATATTCATTGGAAGGACTGATGTTGAAGCTGAAACTCCAATACCCTGGCCACCTGATGCAAAGAGCTGACTCATTTGAAAAGACCCCAGATGCTGGGAAAGATTGAGGGCAGGAGGAGAAGGGGACAACAGAGGATGAGATGGTTGGATGGCATCACCGACTCAATGGACATGATACTGTGTACACTCCAAGAGTTGGTGATGGACAGGGAGGCCTGGTGTGCTGCAGCTCATGGGGTCGCAAAGAGTTGGACACGACTGAGCTACTGAACTGAACTGATTCCATACGAGTGCATAAAAATATCTTTTTAAGGCCTTAACTGTTGTAAAAAATGGCTACTATTATTCTCAATGATTCTTTGATTATGTCAGTCTTTTAGCAGTGAGACAATAAATGTAAAAAAACCTAGGAGCTCATAACACAGGATAGGAACTCAGGTGAAATTGAGTCAAGTTCCTTTCTCAATGTTCTCATTTTCACTCTGTAAAGTACTAATATATTCTTTGGCTTAATATCCTCTACTAGATTGTGAGTCCTTCCCATTTAAAAACCCAACACAGGGGAAGCATATGTAAACCCATGGTGATATCATGACAATGTATGGCAAAAACAATTAAAAAATAAAAAAAAATAAATAAATAAACATTCTCAGATTACAAAAAATAAAAAAATAAAAACCCAACGCAACACTTCAGTTCATAAAAAGCTTTCAATACAAATTTGTTGAATGAATAGAATAGCTTACCAATATTTGAATTAATGTTTCTTTGCTAATTTTACTAATAAAACTTTTATGATAAATGGAATTTAATTTTATAATAAATAAGATCACCCTGACTCTTATCATATTTTAATCTGAGTTGGCAGTTCAAGTTAAACTGATGAATCCCACTCATATACAAAGTTGAAAAAAGACACTCGTTCTAAGCCTAAAATGGTTCACATAAGCAAAGTAAAAGAGTGGTCATCTCACCATGCCCAGCCTGAAAGAAAGCTCATTTATTATTGCTTTAGTCAGAGGCAAAGCCCTATGAACCAAAGATTGCCAGCATTCCTTCTAGCGAGGTCACTTCCTGTGAAGGAAGCATGTCCAGCGAGCTACTCTGAGATGCCAGGGAGTGGAGATGGGAAAGTCAACAGTTCCCAAGTGATGTAGTTAAGAGAACTCAGGTAGAAAATTAGGTCAGAGAGTCCCTAGTGACTTGTAAATCAGGCAGTTAGGAGTCCCCATACTCTTGACAAGGAAGTTGAACCTCTGCCTTCTTGCTCAGAGAAATCTAAGAATCCCTGTCTAAAAAATTAAACTTGAACCTAATGCATCGAGTTTTTGTTTATCACTGGAGCCAATTACTAACTGGCAATGGTGTTCCCAGGTAATTACATGAACAAACAGGTTGTGTTTCAGGGTCCCTTCCCTGCTTAAATGCCATGTAACATAGTGAAGTGTATTCAAATAAAGGATTTTAAAATGAACTTAAGGACTAACCAAAGAGGCTATGTCTATGATTAACTGTCAGATGGACGCTTGTAACTATGCTCTACAGGTTTGTTTGCTTGCTTACAATAAATTTTGTTTAATAACAATTCCTGATGAATCCATGTGAAAACCACTTCCTGGCCGTGTGGGAATCACTTGCTGTAATGAAGCCAATGTTTTCTTTCTGATTTTATTTATTGCAAGCACAGGATGATCACCACAGAAAAAAGATGCTCTCCAATTTACCTTTGGCAAGCAAGGTCTCTTTACCTTACCAGTTTGTGTTTGCATTTTGTGGGTAACCTAAAGCACCAATTGTTGGAAGATAAGGAAGTGATTAATCATTTGTATGGAAGAAGAAGAGAGCTGAGAAATGTTTCAGAGGACAGAGTGAGGAAACAGTTTCCCCTCTTTCACTTTGTGAACAAATGTGCATTATCATCTTTGTTTCTTCGGGCAAGAAAATTATCACATATAAACTAAACTTTAAAATGTTTGTATTAAAGCACCTACTATGGTCTAAGCATTTTAGTCTTTCTGAACTCATACCCTTAGGGTTATGCCAACAAATGTTGAGAATGAACTATAGTTATTGTTGTTCAGTCGCTAACAACAGCCTGAACAACAAGACTCTTTGCCTCTTTGCCACCCGTTGGACTGCGACAGGCCAGATCCTCTGTCCTCCGCCATCTCCTGGAGTATGCTCAGATTCATGTCCATTGAGTTGATGATACTATATAGCCATCTCATTCTCTGTTGTTGCCTTCAGTCTCGCTGAGCATTGGAGACTTTTCCAATGAGGTAGTTCTTTGCATTAGGTGGCCAAAGTAATGGAGCTTCAGCTTCAGCATTAGTCTTCAATGAATATTCAGGGTTATTTCCTTTATGATTGACTGGTTTGATCTCCTTGCAGTTCAGGGAACTCTCAGGAGTCTTCTCTAGCACCATGATACGAAAGCACCAGTTCTTTTCTTTGACTCTCAGCCTTCTTCATGGTCCAACTCTCACATCTGTCGATGACTACTGAGAAAACCATAGGTTTGACCAAATGGATCTTTGTTGGCAAAGTGACATCTCTGATATTTTTCTTAATTTATTTATTTTTAATTGAAGGATAATTGCTTTACAATGTTGTGTTGGTTTCTAGCCATACATCAGCATGAATCACCTGCTTTTGAATACGCTGTCTAGGTTTGTCATAATTTTCCTTCTAAGAAGTGTCTTTCAATTTTCATGGCTGCAGTTACCATCCACAGTGATTTTGGAAACCAAGAAAAGAAAATCTGTCATTGCTTCCACTTTTCCCCCTTGTATTTGTCATGAATTTATGGGACTGGATACCATGAACCACATAGCATAATCTTAGTATTTTGAATGCTGAGTTTCAAGTCTACTTTTTCAATCTCCTCCTTCACCTTCATCAACAGGCTCTTTAGTTCCTCTTCACTTTCTGCCTTTAGAGTGGTATCATCTGCATATCTGACATTGTTGATATTTCTCCTGGAAATCTTGTTTCCAGCTTGTAAGTCATCCAGCCCAGCATTTTGCACAATGTACTCTGCATATAAGATAAATGAACAGACTGACAATGTACAGCTTTGTTGTACTCCTTTCCCAGTTTTGAATTACTCCGCTATTCTATGTCCCATTCTTTTACTTCTTGACCTGCATACAGGTTTCTCAGGAGATAGGTAAGGTGGTCTGATATTCCCATCTTTTTAAGAAGTTTCCACAGTTTGTTGTGATCCACACAGTCAAAGGCTTTAGTGTAGTCAATGAGGCAGATGTTTTTCTGGAATTCCCTCGCTTTCTCTATGAGCCAACGGATTTTGTCATTTTGATCCCTGGTTCCTCTGTCTCTTCTAAATCCAGCTTGTAACATCTGGAAGTTCTTGGTTCATGGACTGTTGAAGCCTAGCTTGAAGGATTTTGTGAACAACCATGATAGCATGTGAAATGAGCACAATTGTATACCTGGGTTTGATTCCTAGGCTGGGAAGATCTCCTGGAGAAGGGAATGGCTACCCACTTCAGCATTCTGGCCTGGAGAATTCCTTGGACTGTATAGTCCATGGGGCTGCAAAGAGTCTGACACTACTAAGAAACTTTCACTTTCACTTTTCACTTTGAATGTTCTTTGGCATTGCCCTTCTTTGGGATTGGAATGAAAATCGACCTTTTCCAGTCCTGTGGCCACTGCTGAATTTTCCAAATTTGCTGACGCATTGAGTGCAGCACTTTAATAGCATTATACTTTAGGATTTTAAATACTTCAGCTGGAATTCCATCACTTAACAGTAGCTTTGTTTGTTGCGATGCTTTCTAAGGACCACTTGACTTCACTAGAACCACTTGACTTGACTAGGATGTCTGACTCTAGGCAACTGACCACACCACTGAGGTTATCAGCTTATACCACCAGCTCCTTTAGACCTTTTTTGTGTAGTTCTGTGTATTCTTGCCACTTCTTCTTAATCTCTTCTGCTTCTGTTAGGTCCTTACCATTTCTGTACTTTATCATACCCATTCTTGAATGAAATATTCCCTTGATATCTCTAAATTTTTTGAAGCTATCTGCAGCTTTTCCCATTCTATTGTTTTCCTCTATTTCTTTACATTGTGTGTTTAAGAAGGCTCTCTTATCTCTCCTTGCTATTTCCTGGAAGTCTACATTCAGTGGGGTATATTTTTCCCCTCTCTCCTTTGCCTTTCCCTTGTCTTCTTTCCTCAGGTAGTTGTAAACCCTCCTCAGATAACCTCTTTGCCTTCCTGTATTTCTTTTTCTTTGGAATGGTTCTGGTCACTGCCTCTTATATAATGTTATAAACTTCTGTCTATAGTTCAAGAACTCTATCAGATCTAATCCCTGGAATCTATTTGTCACTTCTACTGTATAAGTATAAGGAATTTGGTTTAGGTCATACTTGAATGGCCTAGCCGTTTTCCCTACTTTCTTTTATTGAAGCCTGAGTTTTGCAATAAGCAATTCATGATATGAGCCAGTCAGCTCCCAGTTTGCTTTTGCTGACTGTATAGAGCTTCTCCATCTTCACCTACAAAGAACATAGTTAATCTTATTTTAGTATTGACCATCTGGTGATGTTCATGTGGAGAGTTGTCTCTTGTGTTGTTGAAAGAGGGTGTTTGCTATGGCCAGCCAGTTCTCTTGACAAAACTGTTAGCCTTTGCCCTGCTTCATTTTGTATTCCAAGGCCAAACTTACCTATTATTCTGGGCATCTCTTGACTTCCTACTTTTGCATTCCAATCCCCAGTGATGAAAATGAGATCTTTTTTTGGTGTTGGTTCTAAAAGGTGTTGTAGATCTTCATAGAACTGGTCAACTTCAGCTTTTTAAGCATCAGTGGTTGGGGCATAGACTTGGACTACTGTAATACTGAATGGTTTGCCTTGGAAAGTAACCAAGATCATTCTATCATTTTTGATATTTTATCCAAGTACTGCATCTTTAACTCTTTTGTTGAATATGAGGGTTATTCCATTTCTTCAAAGGGGTTCTTGGCCACAGTAGTAGATATAATGGTCATCTGAATTAAATTCGCCCATTCCCATCCATTTTAGTTCACTGATTCCTAAGATGTTGATGTTTCACTCTTGCCATTTCCTGCTTGACTATGACCAATTTACGTTGATTCATGGACCTAACATTCCAGGTTCCTATGAAATATAGATATATATTTTTACAGTATTAGACTTTACTTTTACCACCAGACCCATCCACAACTGAGCATCGTTTCTGCTTTGGTCCAGGTGCTTCATTCTTTCTTGAGCCCTCTACCCTTCCCCAGTAGCATATTGAACACCTTCCAGTCTGAGGGGCTCATCTACCAGTATCATATCTTTTCACCTTTCCATACTATTCATGAAAGAACAGTAGTCTTGGCGGGATTCTAATGTCAAGAATGCTGGCATGGGTTGCCATTCCTTCCTCCAGTGGATCTTGGTTTGTCAGAAATCTTTGCTATGACCTGTTCATCCTGAGTGGCCCTGTGCAGCATGACTCACAGCTCCATTGAGTTATGCAAGCCCCTTCACCATGACAAGATTGTGATTCATGAAGGGGAATGAACCACAGTGTTAGTAATACAACGTGCAGTGGAATCACAGAGAAATTAGCACTGAAGTTTGCCCAAAGCAATCAGAAAAGATGTCACTGGATATTTTTTGTTTCAGTGCCTTTTTAAGACCCAAACTCATATGTGTTCTGTCTCCACAAAAACCATCTCCCCATACCCACCCCATTTCACCCTTCTTATATCCAATACCTGTGCCAGTTCTATGTGAGGCATTGGGGTGAATTTCTCCCCTTGCCCTTTCTTTTCCTGAGGCTCACCAGCCCTCACCATCAGAGTGACTAGAGATCTAACACTTCGATTGGTTTGAGAGTCTAAAGTGAAGGGCCAATGAAGGCCACAAGTCTGCTTTTAGTAAGGCCATAAGTCAGAGACAGTCAACGAGTCTTTCTAATTAATCTGTGGTCTAGCCCACCATACCCTGGCCATCTGAAGCCAAACCATTTTATTCATTCATTCAGGAGATATTTATCAAGCTTTTACCAGTGCTAGGCTCTATTCTGGGAGCTGAGGATAAAGTAGAAAAACTAACAGAGAAAGTTCTCACTTTCATAGAAAATTGAGGTGGAGTGAGATGAATTTATTTGCTGAAGGTCAAACTGAAAGTCACTGGCAGAATCTAGCTTAGCCCTCAGGTCTCTTAACTCCCAGAAATCATGGAGGTATTTTTCTACTGTTATAGTTTTCTATTTATATATTGACCTTGAATGCTCACAATTCTGAGTCTCTCTGTGTGTGTGTGTGTGTGTGTGTGTGTGTGTCTGAGAGAGAGAATGACAGAGACAGAGGGAGGAGAGAACCACACAGCATTCCAGATCCTGCCAGTATCTTCAGTTCAATCAGTCTTATGTTCGCCATGACCAATTATGTGACACAGTCCATATCCTCAATAACTTAGTTCTCTTTAGGTAAATTTCAAATAGTGGTAAGTCCTCAATAAATATTTATAGAATGAATGAATGAATGAAATGTGAAACGCCTAGTGAACAATTTACTATATTAACTGTGCAGAAGCAATAAAATAAGCACTTCACAAATGAAAAAGAATCCCAGAATGAAGATGATATGACGAAATCAGTCCTTTAATTTGAAAAGGTTCTGTTTCCAAAACAGGCTTCCTTCTAGTTTCTTCACCTAGGGTCAATTATTGAATTGATTTGACATCAGCTGATACTGTTCTGAAACCCATTTCTAAATTTAGCTAGGGTTTCTGAACGGCTGCCAGCGGTCACTTGACACAGCAAATGCTCCGTCACCTGCAAACGCCGGAACTGTTACACAGTGGGTGACGTAATCACTTCAGCCGCTCAACAGTCAGTGTGACTTACTCTCTGCCATCCGGTCTGATTGGGAAAGCAGTCGAAATGGCCAGAGCCCACCCTTATGTTCACATCAAGTTCGTATATTATCCCTCTCCACCTGTCTCCAAAGCATTTGAGAGATTTTAGGTGAATTTATAAAAAGTAAAAGATTTCATTATGTTTGCTAAAATGTGTATGATTTTTTTAAATTTCTACACTGTCTAGGGCACTTTCTGTACCCTGGCCATGGTTCTGGGACTAAATGATTTCTTTGATTGTCTTTTATTTCTCTGGGACCTGCCTCACTGGTAAGAAGGCAGGCTTCAGCTCTGACTTCCATACTGTATATTCAAGCCACAGTAAAAATTGTATCTAATTTATTCTCTGAAATGTTGAAAACAATATTGAGGAAGAAGTTAGAAATCTAAAGGTAGTTAAAGTTTGAGGAATTATCTGCCATGGCTGTCAGAATGCTGATAAAAGGCAGTCTCTCTTCATTTTAATCAACCATTTCAATGTTGGGAGAAAGAAAAAGAGGAAGGACTTGTCCTGTACTTTACTTCCCAGTGACTGAGAAGAAACTCAGGAAAGAGACAGACGGAAGCTCCGGCGCTAAGGGTGAAGGTACTCGGGTCATTTGTGATAAATCTCATCTTATGTCCGGAGAACTGATATCCTTGAAGATCTGAGCCTGGGTCCCACCATCCTACACTCTCCCAGGGAGCAGTAGATTGACCCTGTGTCCACCTGACCCCCTGGAATGATGCCCTTGAAATAGTTTCCTATGATTCCAGTGTCTGCAGTAGTCTGTTCTACCCTTTGGTTCTTCTGATAAAATGACACTGTACTAAAGACTCTTTATCAGCCCAAAGAAGGTCTATTTGTGCAAGAGGCAGTAGTAATTTTTAATTTCATATCATTTTATTAATCTTACAAGCATACCTCGTTTTATTGCACTTCATTTTATTGGTCTTTGCAAGTACTACATTTTCTATAAATTGAGAGTTTGTGGCAAATCTGAGTAGAGTGAGTCTGTTGGTGACATCTTTCAACAACTATTTGCTCATTTTGTCTCTCTGTCACATTTTAATAATTCGCACACTATTTCATAATTTTCATTATTATTATGGTTATTATGCTGATCTGTGGTTTTTGATAAAGTGATTATTTATATTACTATGTAATTGTTTTAGCATTTCTTTGCAGTATTTTTTTTTTGACTGAGGTATGTACTTTTTTAGACATAGTGCTATTGTATATTCAATAGACTACAATGCAGTGTAAGCATAACTTTTGTATGCATTGGGAAACCAAAAACTTCATGTGGCTTGCTTTATTATGATATTTGCTTTATTGCAGTGGTCTAGAACTGAGCCTGCATTATATCTGAGGTCTGCTTGTATATGTTTATATGCTTTTATTTATTTGCTCACATTATCTATTTTATAACTATAGTTAGTGTTCAATCTATATATTTTTTTAACATGTGTATTTTAGTCACTCAGTAGTGTTCGACTCTTTGTGACCTCAAAGACTATAGCCCTCCAGACTCCTCTGCCCATGGAATTCTCTAAGTAAGAATACTGGAGTGGATAGCCATTCCCTTCTCCAAGGGATCTTCTCAACCCAGGAATTGAACCCGGGTCTCCTACATTGCAGGCAGATTCTTTACCATCCGAGCCACCAGGGAAACCTTATTTGTTAATATATTTTATGTTAAAATATAAATATTTTGAGCCACCAGGGAAATTCACTTGCAAGTTTTTTTTTTTTTGTATTAAAACAAATGCTTTGTGGAAGGTGGGTTATTTTGCCTTGGATTCTCTAGAGGCAGAGACAAGGATTTGGATGCAGATAGTTTCCTTGCAGGGGGATTCTAGCTAATACTGACAAAGAAGTGGAGAAAAAGGCACTGGGATAAAAGGGAAGCCACTGCAGATATGCAGTGAGCAGAGTCTGCTCTGGGCACTTAGGGCTCCATGCCTCAGATGGCCTCTAAGCCACTTTGTAAAGCAGAGCTCTGAGTTCTCCCATCCAGAAGGGAAGGAAACTGGGGTATTTATCCACCAACATCTACTCCATTATTGGTTGACGGCTGCTGCCAAGCACATTAGCACCAAGGAATTTGAGCCTGGGTTTTGAACAGACAGAGCACAGAGAAAACCTTGAGCAGAAAGTTAGAGGCTGGCAGTCAGAAGCTCTGGGTGTCCCTGAAAACAGTGGGTGCTGAGGGGAGAGATGGACAGAACAGCCGCAGCACCTGCTATGGTGTTCCCGAGCCACCTCCTGTGTGGGAAAAATCACTAACCAAACACTGCAGGAAATGAAGGATGAGAATTTGGTCATAGGATTCTGGGACCTGAGTGATTGTTCCTCCTCTTGTCTTCTGTCTCCCTTTGTGACTTTTAAAAGTGCTTTCCAAACATGAAATTGGAAAACCTTGGAGAATTGCATGTAAATAAGAGGAACACAAAAGCAGTCTCCCATATATTCTATAGACAACTTTCAGTTCTACTGCTTTCCTAAACAGTCTGGCCCTCCCTCATAACAATAATAATTTATTGGTTCTGTCTTGTTAGTTCCGAAAGTGTTCTCACTCTTATTAACTCATTTGACCTTGTGGAGGCAGACAGGCCATTCTCATCTACATTTTCACAAGAAGCTAAAAGCACATAGTTATTACATGAATTGCTCAATAGAGCTGGGGATAAAAACTTAATCTCAATAAATACATATTGAACATCTATATTCCAGAAATGGTACAAAGTTTAGGGGATATAAAGATGAATTAGACATGTCCCCCATCCTTCCAGAAGTCACTGGCTACTGAGAGAAATAAATGTATGAGAATTCAATAACAATATGATGTGGTATTCACTGAAACAGATTTTAACAATCTGAACAGAATAATTGGTCTTCCCTAGTGGCTTCCCACCTGCCAATTCAGGAGACGCAGGTTTGACCCCTGTGTTGGAAAGATTCCCTGGAGAAGGAAATGGCAACCCACTCCAGTTTTCTTGCCTGGAGAATCCCAGGGACAGGCGAGCCTGGTGGGCTGCCATCTATGGGGTCACATGGAGTCAGACACGACTGAAGTGACTTAGCAGCAGCAGCAGCAGAGTATTCTTGCCTGGAAAATCCCATGGACAGAGGAACGTTGGGAACTGTAGCTCCTTGTATATATGTTGGTTAGGTCACTTAAGTCATGTCCAACTCTTTGCAACCCTACGGACTGTAGCCCATCAGGCTCCTTTGTCCATGGGATTCTGCAGGCAAGAGTACTGGAGGGGGTTGTCATGCCCTCCTTGGGGGGATATTCCTGACTCAGGGACTGAATCCTGGTCTCCTGCATCTCTTACATTGGCAAATAGGTTCTTTACCACTAGCGCCACTTGGACTACACTATCAGTCACTTGAGTCACTCAGTCATGTCCTGTTCTTTGCGACCTCACGGACTGCAGCACAGCAGGCTTCCCTGTCTGTCACCAACTCCCAGACTACACTATAGACTCCTTAAAGACAATGACTATTTCTTACGGATCTTTATATCCTAGTGTATAGCTTAGTACCTAGTACATTAGTGCCTGGTGTTCAATAAATGTTGATAGACTGGAACTGAATTGACCAAATAACCACTCCCAAGTGCTAACTGATGCTACACATGCCTATAAGAATTAACACATTTTGCCAACATGTGACTAGATGGCTCCATAGTATCTAATCAAGCCAAGTCAGACCAGACTGTTTGTGGTGTATACCTTAAACAGTAAGTGAGACTGACAGCTCACAACGTAACCTACAGATTCGGTCTTAAAGAATAAGCACACACAATCAAGGAGGGGGAAAAGGAGCATGTCCTGATGTTCTTGGGTCCACCAGATGTATTACTCTAATTTAGCTGCAACCAACACCCAGCTCAGTTTTACAAATAACATTCTCTTGCTATTTCCAGCTAGCAGTTCTATACAGGACAAAAAACCTAAGGCACAGTTTTCAAGAGATGACATGACTTTTTTCAGACTTTCTAATTAAGTCTGGTCAAGACCCTGCAGATGTACATTTGTGGGACTGCCTTCCAGCCAGATACTCAGTCAAGCCACTGTACTTGGTTTTATATCATCTTATGACATATAAATAGGCAAAAATAGGAAGCTGCAAATTTAGTATGTCCTTGGCGGCTCATTTTGCTGTTTACTCTTCTTCAGAATTCCAAGGGACCCATAGAACAAGTATTCTTAGTATTCTAGACTTTATGCTCATTATATCCCACAATCTTTAAGACTTTTTTCTCCACTAATTTGCCAAGCCCTATTAATGTTGCTAAAATTTTGTCTTTTTTTAAACTTCTACTATCATCACCATGTCCCTTCAATTTATTCTTCTTTCAGCTAAAATATTTTAAATTAAAATCTGTTTATGTTATTCCTTTGCTTAAAGAATTTTCATGGGGCCTTTCCTGGTGGTACAGTGGATAGGAATCAGTTTGCCAGTGCAGGGGAAATGGATTTGATCCCTGGTCCAGGAAGATCCCACACGCCATGGAGCAACTAAGTCCATGAGCCACAACTACTGAGCCTGAGCTCTACACGCTCTGCACCTACTGAAACCCTCAAGGTCTAGAGTCTGTGCTCCACAACAAGACAAAACACAGTGATGAAGAGACTGTGCACCACAATAAAGAGTAGCCCCTCTTCACTGCAACTAGAGGAAGCCCAAACAAAACAATGAAGACACAGCACAGCCAGAAAAAGCTTTCTGTGGTTTTCCAAAGTCATGGAAACATGCCATGAGACCCTGCATGCTTTTACCCCTACCTGACTCTTCACTCATCTTTACCACCTGCTCCCTCGGCCTCAGCATTCCCACCACAGTCCATCTTTCATTCACCTCCTCCTCCCTCCTACACCTAAAATGCTTCCCCTCCCCCAATGCATACTCCCACCCTGCCTCAAGTCAAATTAATTCCTCCTCATCCTTCTGATTTCACCTCAAGCTCTACTTCCTTAGCAAAGTCTTTCCTACCCCGCTCCCATCCCTCAGACTAATTTAAGTCCCTCACTCTGCATCTTTTCCTCACAGCCCTTAGAATTGTTTTTGTGAATCTATACAAGTAATTGAAAGGTATGAATTGGGGCCATTTTGCTTGCTATTGTATCCTTAGTGCAGGTATGGGGCTTCATCCTTCGTGGGCTTTCAGGATGTTGGCCTGAATGTATAATGTTGTATAATGTTGAATGAATGAAGAGTACCTTCTTGTTCAGGAGTGTGCGTAGAGTGCATAGGTAAGTGACCTGGTTCCTCCAATATGTTCCTGGAATGAACACTGGGGTACCTTCCTGAATGAATGCTGGGGAGCCTTCCTTATAAGCAAAACATCTCTATAAAACTACTTTTGATGCTTCAGCAGTCTAAAGCAGGCCTACTTCAACTTTTACTCAATGTTAAGTTTTGAGGTTCTAGGGTAGAATGTGACTTTATGACATTTCTGGTTTTTGAATTAATTTTATATTTGCATTCTTATTCATATTTTTATGCCATTTATAGCCAAGTTTAAAAAAAATGTATTGTATATCTTTGTATCATCCTCCCCCACCCATACATCAACTCATTGTAATCTGGTATTGATAGAAAAAAAAGAAAGCTCAATGTGTGAGTTGTGAGTTAAGTTTTATTTGGGACAAAATGAGTACAACAGTCCAGGAGACAGCCTATTAGATAGTTCTAAGGAAATTCTCTGAAGAGATAAGGGGAGAAGGTCAGTGTTTATGTGATTTTGTGGATATGTTCAATCAAGCACATGTTTTGATAGAAGGTTGCTGCTAGTCATGAGAAGGTTGCTGGTCATCACCAGGAGCAGATGTTTTTCTTAATGCATTTAGTGCTTTTTTAGATGTGAAAGATGCATGAATTTGGGCTCATAAAATCTTCTCCTGAACACTATATATATATATTTTTTTTAAAAATTAAAAAATGGGTGGAAGACCTAAATAGACTTTTATTTAAAGAAGATATATTGATGGCCAACAAACACATGAAAAGGTGCTCAATATTAGCAAGTCAAGACTACAGTGAGGTGTCACCTCATACTGATCAGGGTGACTGTCATCAAAAATATTTACGAACAATAAATGCTAGAGAGAGTGTGGAATAAAGCAGCCCTCTTACACTCTTGGTGGGAATGTAGGTTGATACTGCTGATATGGAGGACAGTACAGAGATTCCTTAAAAAACTAAAAATAGAACTAACATGTGACCCAGCAGTCTCCCTACTAGGCATACACCCAGAGAAAACCATAATTCATGTTCCTTTTATGGCTGAATAATATTCTATCATATGTTTTTTACCACACATCTTCTTTATCTACTCCTCTGTTGATGGACATTTAGGTTGTTTACATGTTCTGACTATTATAAATAGTGTTTTAAAGAACATTGGATGCATTTATTGTTGTGAGTTACCACTTTCTCTGATATGTGCCCCGTAGTAGTATTGCTAGATCACATGGGATTTTTCAGTTTTAACCTGCTCTCTTTTTCAAATCCTTCTGAAGTCATTTTTTGTCCTGTAAACATTTTGTAAATTTTTAGGGTTTTTTTTTTTGGTGTTGCTGTGTGACTAAATTTGCCAAAATTATCAAAAAATAATTCTTTTGACTATATGCATGCAGGCATGCTCAGTTGCTTAGTCATGTCTGACTCTATAACCCAGTGGACTGTAGGCCACCAGGTTCCTCTGTCCATGGGATTTTCCAGGCAACAATATACTGATGTAGGTAGCCATTTCCTTCTCCAGGGGATCTTCCCAACCCAGGCATCAAACCCACATCTCCTACACTGACAGGCATTTTTTTTTTTAAACCATTGAGCCACCTGGGAAGCGTTTTTGACTGTGTAGAAGTATTATAAAAATTAGTTTAATGTGGAATATTTGTAGCAACTTTCATGATTTTCAGTATTATTACTCTGTATTGAGGTATAACATGAAAATAGCACCTTACCTGCCTCCTGAGAAATCTGCATGAAGGTCAAGAAGCAATAGTTAGAACTGGACAGTTAGTTCTAACAGTTGGAACAATAGACTGGTTCCAAATCAGGAAAGAAGTACATCAAGGCTGTATATGGTCACCCTGCTTATATAAATTATATATAAAGTGCATCATGAGAAATGCCAAGCTGGATGAAGCACAAGCTGGAATCAAGATTGCCAAAATAAATATCAATTATCTCAAATATGCAGACGACACCACCCTTATGGTAAAAAGCAAAGAGGAAGTAAAGAGCCTCTTGATAAAGGTGAAAGAAGAGAGTGAAAAAGCTGGCTTTAAACTCAACATTCAGAACACTCATTCAGATCATGACATCCAGTCGCATCACTTCATGGCAGATATGTGGGGGAAACAATGGAAATAGTGACAGACTTTATTTTCCTGGGCTCCAAAATCACTGCAGATGTTGACTGCAGCCATGAAATTAAAATACACTTTCTTCTTGGAAGAAAAGCTTTGACAAACCTAGAAAGCATGTTAAAAAGCAGAGATGTTGCTTTGCCAACAAAGGTCCATATAGTCAATTTTCCTACTCCTTACACCCTTCTGCCTTGGTTCTTGGCAGGCAAAGTATGGGAACTTACTGCCAGTGGAAGAAAGATGAAGGCTACCAGTCCCAGGCAAGGGGAGACTGAGGCAGGGAGAAAAATCTGGAACCCTGCAGCCTTGGCTTCCCACAGCTCTTGTAGACCCTGCCAGTCCAGCCAATATTAAATATTGAAGGCATTATACAGTTTAAATAGTCTATTTTTAATAAATACATAAAAGTAGGAAATTAATCATTTGATAACTTGATCTTTTAATCTGTGGCCTCTCCCCTAAGAGTCCACTGTAGCCTGTTTTTCTTATAACAGCCAAGCTTTGAGGCAACATTTAAAGGCCAGCTTTGAGACCAGAGAGGAAGGAATGGGTGAAACACACAGGCTTGCAGAACTGTGTTCTGAATAGGCCTCAGCTGTACTTCCTTGTCCACTCAGAGATGATGAGGCAGAAACAGACTTGGGGCTTCATGGAGAGAGAAACTCATGACCCTTGAGAGAGCTGACCTACCCTGACAGGCCTGGTGCTACACAGCTGTCCCAAAGCAGTGAAGTGCAGCTTTGGGACCATGCCCTTGAGTGACCCCAGGCCATTTTGACATGCTTTGACATCACAGTGAAATTGTGCACTGTCCTGATCATCACCTTTGACCCTGTGTAGAATTGACAAGACCTGACTATCCATTCTTAATGTGTGAGTGAAGGAAACTAAGGAGAGGGCAAACCAAGGCCCAGAGTTTTCAGGCTTGCTCAACAAGATTTAATGCAGTGTCATTGCTAATCGGGAAAAGTATAGATTTGTGGGGAAAATAGAGACCTTAGTTTTTGTGAGGTTACATTTGATTTCTTACTAGATGGCCAAATGGATAAAGTAAAGAAGCAGTTGGATTTATAAGCCTGGAAGTGAGGCGAGAGAGATAAATTAAGGAATTTTTAGCATATAGATGTTATTTAAAGTTTCAGGGAAAGCAGTGTTTTTAGAGCTATGAGTCACAATCCATTAGTATTATCACATCAATTTAGTGGATTAAGACCAATATTTAAAAATTAAATAGAATAAGATATAGTGGAGTAGAAAGTATGAGAGAGAATCATAAAATATTATTTTTGTGAAATTGGTGATTCCAATAAACTATCTATGTGTATATGTATATACATACATACATATATATGTATATATATGCACACATACATATTTGACATACATGTCATTAAGAAGAGACAAAAAGAAGAGGGCCCGGTGTTAAGTCTTGAGTGATAACAATACTTTGAGATCTTGCAAATGAGGAATAGTAAAATAGGTGGTGTTGGTATAAGGAAAACTGGAAATAGAGGGGTCATAGAATTCAAGAGAGAATGTTTCAAGTAATAAAGAATGAGAAAGTATATTTATTAATGCTGGGAGGTAGGGAAGATGAGGGTAGAACCCATCTATGGCATTTGGTTTGCTGGAGATTCCTAGTGACTTTGACAAGAGTCTTTTGAGTGGATAGCGGGAAAGAAGTCATATTGGTGTGGATTGATAAGAGAATGGCAGATGGGAAAGTGGAGACAGTGTGGATATAGAATCTTTCAGGAGGTTTGACCATGGAAGAGCTGAAACTGAAGGAGGCAGAATGGTACAAGGTGGTTTCATTTAAAGAAGTAATAAATGAAATAAAATAATTTTCATAGATGAGAGAATGTAGAATACCTTTGTATATCTACTCCATTAATTCCAACTCTGTTGTTGGTTTCTTAGTTTAGAACAATGATGGCAGCTTAGACTGGGAATAGCTCCTTGGAGCAGGGCCAAGAACTGTGAGGCTGTGTTTGACAGCATGTTGCTCTCATTCACTTAGATTGAGATGTTGGAAGATGGGTATGAAAAAAAAAAAAAATAAAGAGGGCTTACAGGGTTTAGTGGTTAGATTTTGTTCGGTTGCCTTGAAAAAAGAGAAATCTCATTTACTGAACTAAAATATACTTAATAACTATGTGTTTAGGAAAGTACTTGTTTTTTTGTAGGATGACAAAACAAGATTCTTTTGTATTGTCAAGGATCTTATAATCAAGGCACAGGGGCAAGGCATACACACAAAGCTGAAGATTAGTATATAATTTCATGCTTAAATGACTGGTAGAGAAAGTAAGTTCTACAAAATAAGATGATTAAAATGTGCTGTGGGAGTTGAGGAAAGGCTTACAGAGCAGTGGCTTGTGAGCTGTGAATCTCAGCCCATTACAGCATTGTATTAATTTGCTGGTGCTTCCACCCTAGTAAACTTAAACAATAGATGACTTAATGGAATGTATTTTCTCACAGTACTGGAAGCTAGAAGTTCAAAGTCAAGCTGTTATCAGGTTGCTTTCTCTTGAAGACTTTCTTCTTGGTTTATAGATGGCCATCTACCCTGGGTGTCTTCATATGGTCTTCCCTTTTTGTGGGTGCATGTACTAATATCCTCTTCTTATCAAGATAGCCATCACATTGGATTAGGGCTCACCCTATGATCTCATCATTCCTTCATTACCTTATTAAAAATCCTGTCTCCAAATAAGATCACCTTCTGAGGTAATGAGGGTTAGAACTTCAACATAAAAATTTTAAGAGACAGAATTCAGCCCATGACACAGTATCATCATGAAATCAGTTTAGTGATTTAAGGCCGCATTAAAAAAAGGAATGGAATAGGATAAAGTACAACAGAATAGAAAACATCAGTGTGAATCCGATTGCGCCTGTGTTCAGTTGTATGCAGGTCTTTGGGACCCTATGGACTATAGCCTGCCAGGTACCTCTGTCCATGGGATTGTCCAGGCAAGAATACCAGAGTGGATTGCCATTTCCTCCTCCAGGGTATCTTTCCATCCCAGGGATTGAACATGTGTCTCCTGCATTGGCAGGTGGGTTCTTTACCACTGAGCCACCTGGGAAGCCCAATAGAATCATGATAAAAAATTTCTTTTTATCGGTTATAGTGAAAACAGTAGTTTAAAAGCCACTATTATAGAGGATCCAGGGATGCAGCAATGTGTGAATACATGGAAGGACTGGGGAAGATTATTAACTTATAGGAACAGAATGAACAGGCAATAAGAGAATACCAAACACAACATCTTTTTGGGAGAAAAATAAGTGTCACCTGTTTGGAAGTGAACCCTCACACCAAGTCATAATTAGACCTTAACTTTGGATCATAATATAGTCTATACTTTGGTCAACTGATGCGAAGAACTGACTCATTGGAAAAGACCCTGATGCTGGGAAAGGTTTAAGGCAGAAGAAGGGCATGACAGAGGATGAGACGTTTGGATGACCTCACTGACTCGATAAATATGAGTCTGAGCAAGGTCTGGGAGTTGGTGATGGACAGGGAAAAGTGGCATGTTGCAGTCCATGGGGTCACAAAGAGTCATTGATGACTGAGCAACTGAACTGAGTTGAATTGAACTGATAGTCTTGAAGTCAAGCTAAGAACATGGATTTTCACACTGTTGGTGAAGGAAGATTTTACACAGTAGTGAATTCAGTAGTTTATGAAGGTATAATGGCAACTGAATTAGAGAGGGGAGAGTCTAGAAACAAGAATATTGAAAGCTGATGGGTTTCACTGGCATAGATTTAGGGGGGTCCCTAAACAAGCTGGTGAAGGAAATAGAAAAAGAAAGATGGCTGTCAGATATATATATCAAAAAATGTATATTGTAGGACCTGTTGTCTGAATAAACATAAGAGACAGAAAAGTACAATGAGTAAAGGTTAGAGGAGTTCCGGCTTTAAGAAAGTATATAGAATCAGGTTGTCCAATTTACTTTTTTGAAAAATTCTTTTCTTTTTTAATTTACTTTTTACTGGAGTATGGTTGATTTACAACATTGTGTTAGGTTCGGGTGTACAGCAAGGTGATTCAGTTATGTATACACATATATCCATTCTTTTTAAAATGAAGTAAAAAATTAAGTCATGGTAGCCACATTCGAAGTGCTGAGAACCTAGTGGCTACAGGTTTAAATAGTCCAGATATTGACCATCCATTATCACAGAGTTCTACTGGACAGCACTAAAGGGCACTTCCTTGAACTTTTTTTTGAGGTGCTCAGCACTCATGACTTTCATACTCAGAGGCACTTTCAGGTATTACTTTGATAAAATTTGCTTGTGGTCACTAGAAAAGGCCATCTGTTCTCAAATAATTCACTCTTCAACCTCATGAATTCTTACCATTAGTTTCCATTGCTTGGGCTTAAATCCTATACAGATCTAATTAAATTTCTGATACTCTAAAAGAGGCATGAAGAAACTTCATAAAGATGCTTTAAGAATTATTTTTTAAATATGTAAAAAGCAAAGAAAGAGTATGGACCTTTAAAGAGTTAGAACCAACTTTTAAGCATCTTTCAGAAGCAAGTAGAGTTAATAAAATATGCAATGCAGTTTAAATATTTTCCAAGTTAATTACCCAGTTGACAGAAATAAAATGGAGCACAAATATTATATGTCAACATTTTGGAGGGGAAAATAAGGGCTCCCAAGGCCTGATGTTCAGGAGCCAGTTTAAAATAGAAAAAAATATTTACATATGTTCACTAATCTCATCCTGTGAGTTAGTTATTATTTTTCCCATTTTAAATCAGGAGGAAAGGGCCTAGGAGAAGTTCACTAACTTGCTCAAGGTCATTTAGCTCCTAAGGGACAGAGCAAGGATGGGCACTCAGGTCTTTAATTAATTCCCTGTTCTCATATGCTTTAGCCATCTTTACATGGGAGTACAAGAATCTCACGTTGCTTGTTGGTAAGTGATGGGCTGGATCAATTAATTGAATTTTTATTGAGGAAATAGGATGATCTGAGGGTATCTTTTTACCTGGCTTGAAAGTGGATGTTACCCAAAGCTTTGGTGCATGATCAACACTTGGGAAAACTGATAACATTCAAATATTTCAGTGCATTGTATGAACTTAGTCCTGTCTAGCATCTCCTCTGGCTGTCTGATTCAGTTCATTATTATCACCTGGTGCTGGTGGTTGTGGTTTAGTTCCTAAGTCGTGCCCAACTCTTTGCGACCCCATGGACTGTAGCCAGCCAGTGTCCTCTGTCCATGGAGTTCTCCAGGCAAGAATACTGGAGTGGGTTGCTGTTCCATTCTCCAGGGGACCTTCCCAATCCAGGGATTGAACCTGCATTTACTGCATTGCAGGTGGATTCTTTATGGCTGAGCCACTAGGGAAGCAGTGCTATCTATCACCTACTGAGATACATTTTATTGGTAGGATTTTCTTTTCTGACTGACCAAATATCCCTAAACTTAATCCACCAAACAAACTGCAAAATACAGAACAAGACCACATTTTAGTGGCACTCATGCTCCCTTGTAGCAAAGCAAAAGAACATTGTACTGTGTCATAGAGGGTGTGAGTAAAGCTGGGAACTGATGAAGCTCACCTGTATGTGCCAACTTTTGGGAATTTTGTTTCAGGCTACACTTTTTAGAGTTTTTAATGAGCTAGATTTCTGCCAGAAAAATATTTGGTTTTATTTTATAGGAGTATACACTTCAGCTCATATATAGATGATGTCATCCCATATGAGATTTCTCTAATTGTTAATACACATGTTCTTCCCATTTGTAGGCACTAATGGTGTGACAGTAAAAATCCTGCCAAAATTTCATGGAGGCCATGAGTAACTTTCTTTCCCAGATGTATTATACATGACAATATGCTGATAATTAATTTTTCTTATAGGTTTCAGCAATAAGAAGCCTGAATTTTATTCCTGGGAGGTTGGACAAAGGACATTGTATAATGTAATGGATGTGTTGGGAGAAATGATGCCTGCCTCTGAAGAAAATTAGATGAAGCAAGGAGAAAATATTTTTAAAAATTCCATCCATAATTCTATATCTCTAGCCCCTATACCCAGGGGTTACCCAAAGTGAAAATCCTTCAAGAATTGGAAAAAAACAACAACATTGAATTCTATATGAGGTAAAACTCAGAATTACATTGCATAGTGGGTATTTATTATAGACCTTAGAGTAGGGAATAATGTGAAGTGGTATTTTCTAAGTGCAGGATAGTATCATCTCATCAAGATATCATAGAACCACCAACCCCCCTCTTCTGGCAGATTTTGTAGTCTCTTCTGGCAGATTTTGTAGTCTCTGGATCTTCTTATCAAAGAGAAAAACTCTGTTAAGGGGATTCTATGCCAATGACACAGACTTCCTTGTCATGTCAAATGTTATTAGTTGCATCTTTTCAATAGCCAGGCATCCATGTCTAAGAAGCTGCCTATTTCTTGGTTGCAAATAGAGGAAAGAATGAATTATTTTTGCTGTGTTAGAACAATTCCTCTCAGGGACCCAGTCTCAGGAGATGATGAGATTTGCCTTGTTTTAATATTGACATCCCTCCTTTCTTTTGTCCCTTCTCAAGATAGGCATCATTTTGTTCTCTTTTCAGTCAACCCTATGTACTGACACAGGAGTCTAAAATGTAGCTTCTTCCTGGTTTGGTCTCTCTCTCTCTCGTAAAAATACCTCTGCTCCCTTTTACCCTCATACTTATTAATATCATACTTGCCTACAGCTTTTTCTTGATTCTCTTTTCTTGCCATCTTTAAGTAATCTCATTTATTTAATCTCTCCATTTCTGTATAGTTGACTTCCATGTTAATTTATAACCTTAAGCTTTTTTAAAATGTATTTCTCTATATTTCTTTTTAAAAAATTCTTTAATGGAAAATTTCATACATACACAAAGTAGGCAGAATAATGCAATGAGTTCCCATGTTGCCATCACCTAACTTAAAAATTATCAATATTTTTCCAATCTTGTTTCACATATACCAAATACTGTCTGTAAATTAATGGTTAGATCTAGAGGCTGGAAGAATATATCATACATGGTGATGCTATGAATTTCCTAAGAAATCCTTTCATTAGGCATATAATGACTTGTCTTGTGTTACTGAAGTTAATATTGTTCATGGATTTTCCTTATATCAATCTGATCAATTCATTGTAAATTTCCCCATCAACCTAATGACTTTAGCAAAAAGCATACTTCTATTGCTGATCATTGGAATCTTTCCTACTGGTCTTTGCAAGCAAAGCTATAAAAAAGCTACTATAAAAGCTAAGGCAATGCCATAGTGGTATTTTTTTGTAATAGTGAAAGATAAGAGAGACTTAAATGTTCAGCAATAGCGGTCTGGTTGAAGAAACTGCTTTTATTCACATCCTCTCAAATAACTACTATGCAACTATAAAATGGGTTAAAGAAAATTTCTACATATGGGTAATCACCTCGATAGAAAGTTAAGTGAAATGCAGGTGCAGAAGAGTATTGTTTGTTAACTTTGCATAAGAAAAGGGAAAGTATAAATTTATATATATAGTTGCTTAATTGTATATTGTCATATTAATATTTATATTATTTATTGATATTTTATAGTCAACATAAATCTTTATGTTGTATGTTGTATTAATATTGTATATTTAATGTCTTTAATATAGACACTATTAATGTATAGTATTTCCATTTATTATGTATATGACATGTATATTATACATATGGTAGACTCCTAGAAGTGGGTTGCTAAATCAATGGAAAATAAATATACATGTAATTTATTTATGTTTTATCACTTTTCTCCATTTGGGTTATATAATTTTGCACTCTCACCAAGAATACATTATAGCACTTGTTTCCCCACAGTTTTATCAAAAGAAACTATGGATTTTGTCTACATGATGTGTGGAAGTGGTTTCATAGTGAGTTAAAATTTGTATCTCTCTTATTATGAGAGAGGCTAATTGTTGTTCCCCATGTTTAAATTCTAGTTCATTTAGTGTTTCTGTGAACTGCTCATTCATATTTTTTTGCTTATTATTCCTGTGCTGCTGTATGTGGTTTTTTTAATTATCAGTTTTTAGGAGTCCTTCATAAATTAATGATATTAGCCATTTACTTATCAGTTGCCAAAAATCCAGTTTGTCATTTGTCTTCAGACTTTGCTCATGATGTTTCTTGTCACTCAAAAGTTTCCATAGTTAAAGTGTCATATTTATTAATATTTTAAATTGCTCCTAGAATTTGAATTACCCATACTTTTTAACAATCTTTGTTTCATTTTTACTTTTAACTCTATGATCCCTTTCCCTTTTGCATTTTTAATTCAAAATCAATATGTAAAAAAGTTCATTTAGAGTGAAGAGGAACTAAAACACCTCTTGATGAAAGTGAAAGAAGAGAGTGAAAAAGTTGGCTTAAAGCCCAACATTCAGAAAACTAAGATCATGGCATCTGGTGGTCCCATCACTTCATGCGAAATAGATGGGGAAACAGTGGAAACAGTGTCAAACTTTATTTTTCTGGGCTCCAAAGACACTGCAGATGGTGACTGCAGCCATGAAATTAAAAGACGCTTACTCCTTGGAAGGAAGGTTATGACCAATCTAGATATAGTATTGAAAAGCAGAGACATCACTTTGCCAACAAAGGTTCATCTAGTCAAGGCTATGGTTTTTCCAGTAGTCATGTATGGATGTGAGAGTTGGACTATAAAGAAAGCTGAACGCTGAAGAATTGATGCTTTTGAACTGTGGTGTTGAAGAAGATTCTTGAGAGTCCCTTGGACTGCTAGGAGATCCAACCAGTCCATCCTAAGGGAGATTAGTCCTGGGTGTTCATTGGAAGGACTGATGTTGAAACTGAAACTCCAATATTTTGGCCACCTGATGCAAAGAGCTAACTCCTTAGAAAAGACCCTGATGCTGAGAAATATTGAGGGCAGGAGAAGGGGATGACAGAGGATAAGATGGTTGGATGGCATCACTGGCTCAATGGACATGAGTTTGGGTAAACTCCGGGAGTTGGTGATGGACAGGGAAGCTTGGTGTGCTGCAGTTAGTGGGGTTGCAAAGAGTCAGACACAACTAAGTGACTGAACTGAACTGAGCTGAACTGAAAGCCTGTGGAGAGCAAATATTAGTATGTTGATAGTTGTTTGTGTAGATGATAAGATCTGTGGTCAACAAGACCAGAGTTTTATTTTCATGACTATTCAAAATAGTTCACACGTTTGTAGGATTACTGATGCATCCAAAAATTCGGAGCAGATTTACATGTAGGCTATCAAGAAAGTGATAATTTCCTTCTATGTCCAAAGGCAACAACTTCGGGCTTTCCAGGAGGCTCAGTAATAAAGAATTCACCAGCCAGTGCAGGAGACCTGGGTTTGATCCCTGATCAGGGAAGATCCCACATGCTGTGGAGCATCTAGGCCTGTGCACCACAACTACTGAGCCTGTGCTCTAGAGCCCATGCTTCGCAACAAAGAGAAGCCACCACGATGAGAAGCCCTCACACCACAACTAACATAGTCCCCACTCAACACAACTGAAGAAAAGCCCTCACGGCAATGAAGACCCAGGACAGACAAAAATAAATGAATAAACTTACTTTTTTAAAAAAGGCAACAACTTTCTTGAATTTAGTTTATCATCTACATTTGAAGGAAAGCTTTTTAACAATTATCAGCAATTGAGCAAGGCAAAGTTAGTTTTAAAGAATGAATTTTAAAAATAGTTCTGAGAAAAAATAGCAAACTATTTAACCAATAATATTTAGAAATAGAATTAGAAAACTTTAGAGTTATAAATCTGAAGTTCAAGCTGATCATTAAGAAAACCTATGCAACTAAATGACTATTTATTTGTGTGACTTCACAAATAATGATAAAAATTAATGTGTGAAGGTATAAGGACATAATGTAACCCAAAGTAAGTAGGCTCACTATTTACTGATAGTTGACTTTTTCTACTCAACACTGCTTGACTTTCAATTGCTATCCATTACTTTACCCCAGATTTTTTTGTGCCAGTCAGTCCTGTAGCAATTTGTACATGATTTATGGATGACAAACAAGTGACATGCATAGAATCTATTTTAGTCCTGGTCTTACACTGTAATTAATGAAGAATCAGTGACACAGTTTTTTCACCCAGTTGTTTAAAAGCTAGATTCTGGGCTCCTTGACAAATTAGCTCTATTTAACTTTGTATGCAATTATTTATCAAGCATCAATTTATAAACATTGCCCACCATAAATGGAACAAGAGTAAGACACTCATGAATTATATTATTGCAAAGTGCATAACTGGAGAAGAAATGGCAACCCACTCCAGTATTCTTGCCTGGACAGGAGCCTGGTGGTCTATAGTCCATGGGGTTGCAAAGAGTCAGCACAAATGAGTGACTGAGCACAAAGTGAATAACAGGAATTATAAATTAAAACAAAAACAGAATCTAAATATAAATCTAAATAATTTTATTCCCAGGATGTCTATTTCTATCAATGTAGTAAATTAGACACTGAAAGTGAATCTTATGATTGAAACAATTAAAATTCTGGATAAAAGGTATTTTGAACATCTTGTAAAACATACGGATAAAAAAGAAGGGGTTTGCAGAGACAGAACCAAAATTAAATGGGAATGCTAGGGGTGAGCAAGTTTTGATGCTGACTTTTGCTCAGGAGTTATATGCACTGAGACCTTGAGCTTTCCTCCCGAAGCTGTACAAGCAAAAGAGATGGATGAAAGTCCTCAGAACTGCATAAAGTAGAGGACCTAATAAGAGTCTTGTAAATAAAGCAGGAACCTTGGAGAAGTACATTCTTTATATTCTTGACTACATGGATCACAACAAACTGTGAAAAATTCTTAAAGAGATGGGACTATCAGATCACCTGACCTGCCTTTTTAGAAATCTGTATCCAGGTCAGGAAGCAACAGTTAGAACTGGACATGGAACAACAGACTGGTTCCAAATAGGAAAAGGAGTACATCAAGGTTGTATATTGTCACCCTGCTTATTTAATTTATATGCAGAGTATATCATGAGGAACGCTGGGCTGGATGAAGCACAAGCTGGAATCAAGATTTCCAGGAGAAATATTAATAACCTCAGATATGCAGATGACACCACCCTTATGGCAGAAAGTGAAGAATAACTAAAGAGCCTCTTGCTCAAAGTGAAAGAGGAGAGTGAAAAAGTTGGCTTAAAGCTCAACATTCAGAAAACTAAGATCATGGCATCTGGTCCCATTATTTCATGGCAAATAGATGGGGAAACAGTGGAAACAGTGTCAGACTTTATTTTAGGAGGGGGGCTCCAAAATCACTGCAGATGGTGACTGAAGCCATGAAATTAAAAGATGCTTATTCCTTGGAAGAAAAGTTACGACCAACCTAGACAGCATATTGAAAAGCAGAGACATTACTTTGCCAACAAAGGTGCATCTAGTCAAAGCTATGGTTTTTCCAGTAGTCATGTATGGATGTGAAAGTGAAAGTGAAGTCGCTCAGTCATATCCGGCTTTTGGACCCCATGGACTATAACCTACGAGGCTTCTCCGTTCATGGGATTTTCCAGGGAAGAGTACTGGAGTGGGTTGCCATTTCCTTCTCTAGGGGATCTTCTTAACCCAGGGATTGAACCCAGGTCTCCGGCATCACGGGCAGATGCTTTACCCTCTGTGCCACCAGGGAAGCCCGTATGGATGTTGAGAGTTGGACTAAAAAGAAACCTGAGCACAGAAGAATTGATGCTTTTGAACTGTGGTGTTGGAGAAGACTCTTGAGAGTCCCTTGGACTGCAAGGAGATCCAACCAATCCATCCTAAAGGAGATCAGTCCTGAGTGTTCATTGGAAGGACTGATGTTGAAGCTGAAACTCTAATACTTTGGCCACCTGATGCAAAGAACTGACTCATTTGAAAGGACTCTTTCAAATACTGGGAAAGATTGAGGGCAGGAGGAGAAGGGGCGATGGAGGATGAGCTCGTTGGATGGCATCACCGAATCAATGGACAAGAGTTTGAGTAAACTCTGGGATTTGGTGATGGGCAGGGTGGCCTGGTGTGCTGCAGTCCACGTGGTTGCAAACAGTTGGACATGACTGAGTGACTGAACTGAACTGAACTGATAAGTTAAGTAGGAAAGAAACCTTATTGTGAAGAAGGAGAAAGCAAAGAAACTTAACTGTGTTTACTATGATGTGGGGTAGAGGAAAAAAATAATCTCACCTGAGAATGTGTAACTAAATTCAGCCCTCACAGATATGTGTGATCTTGATTTATTCTAAACATGTGGTCTGGAAAAACTCAAGCAGCAAATTTAAAGTGATCCTTGTTTGGAAGTGACTCCAAGCTAGTGACACAAGGAAATATAAGTTTTGGAGAAACTTAACTTCAACCCAGGCTTCAAAGTGTTTTTACAGAAACAATTCCAAGGAGAATGAGCTGCCCATAGTCAATAATCACAGAGCATATGAAGCCCCATGGGAACATGTGGGACAAGAGACTCCAGAACAGACTCATAGAGACTTTGAAGATTATTGTAAAATGAATATAAAATAAGTATGGAACATGTCTAAATCAGTTCAAATTAATCTTGAAAATTGAAGCAGAGAAGACTATAAAAATACCATAACAAAGAGGAAAAATATCAAACAGAACTTTTAGAAATTAAAAATGTACAAAATAGACTTAAAATCCTATGGATAGATTGAATAGCAGGTTAGACAGAGCTAAAAAGAAAGAAACTCAGTGAACCAAAAGATAGAGCTGTGAAAGTGCTGAATATAGATTCAGAAAACAAGTGAAAGAAATTATGGAAAGCAGAATAACTGCTAGTCTTATGGAGGATAAGAGTGATGTACATACCTATATAATATGTGCTTATGGATTATAAGAATGGTAAGGTACATATTTAATGCATGTAATATATATTATATATATAAATTCAGGGATAAGTAATAGCAATAAAATTGAAGAGGCAATATCTGAGGGATAGTGAATGAGAATTTTATCAGAATTCTTGAAAGACACCAATCCTTACATATAGGAAACTCAGTGAATTACAAGCAGGTCAAGGTATTCTACTGTATTCTAGTCCATCTCCAAAACTGGGTCTCTAATAATGTCACAAGCTGCAACTAAATGTTTAGAATGCCTCCCATTATGTTTTAAATATTCCTTTATGCTAATGAGACTTTAGGGAAATTTCTGAGAGTGAAGTTTTCTGTGCCCAGGAGCAATGCTGACTTCTGAGAAAAGTGGAAGTGGCAGAACCCTATAGTAGAGGGGCAGCCTTTGTGTGTGTGTCATCCCCCAGCATGATCATCTTAAGATGTTTGTGGCTGATACAGAGAAAAGGAAATCTGGTTGTGAGGAAGATCTCTGCCTTATGTTGTCCCTTACTGCAGTCAGTTATTACTACGCTGATATACCAACTGGGGGGCATTTGGGGGTCAAAGAAAACCATATTCCATGAATGATAGGCAGCACATGTAAGTCTGACCAAGTCTCTTTAAAAATACACCATTATTGATGAGTTGCTGGAAGAGCATAGGAAGGAACTGAGTATTTACGTGTGTTTGTAAAATAACCCAAATGCTGTATTAGGGACTGTATAGGCAGAGGTGTTTAACCACTGGCAGAAGTCCCACAGAGATCTACAAGGCCATCAGTGCTCAGAGCGAGGCCAAGTGCTTCTGTTGTTTGCTGACTGGCAGCATTTTTCCTCCTTATTTCTTGTAACACCACCTGGATTTCTTTACTCACCCACTGTGTAGTTTGAGTGGTAGTGGCCCTGCTCCGGTTCTCAAGGTGGGCTCTGCTGGCTTTCAGTTAACTTGCATGTCCTCACTTTCCCAGGGCAGTTCTTGTCCTAGGACGGTCCGGTCAGGGTGTGCCCTGCCCCACTGCAGGGAGGCTGGGACCTGGGCTCCTTCTGTTCCCTGACGAGGTGCCCCTTGAGGGCAGGGTGTCTGGAACTGGGACAAAGACTCTTCCCTTGACCAAACCCTAGACAGACCCCTCTGCGCCCAACTAGACCCTGTTTTGAGCATCTCCTTAAGAGCCCAGTTTTAACAAGAATGCTAATTCAGGTTATCGAGAATCGCTCCCCTTCAGTATTTGGTCACCCTCAATATCTGAACAGATTCCTCGTGTCACCATCCCTCAGGTGACATGTGATCACCCTGGCTTGCCTTTAGCAAGAATCCTGTCAAGCAGGCTTAGAGAGAATCCCTCTTAGCCCTGATGTTTCCTCTTAATAACTTTCCATCTGCTGACCCCCTTCCCTTGCTTCTTGGCCATTAATCCTTAGTTTTCCTTGTTGCATTCAGAATCAAGCCCAATCTCTCTCCCCTCCTGCAGAACCTCATTGGTAAAAGACCCTGTGCTTATTACAATAGTCCTAAGCATGCCTTATTGCTGTAACAAGTGTCAGAATTATTTTTACTTTCAGAGGTGCTATCTGTGGGGAGCCAACAGGAGAAAATTGCAGAAAATAATGTAAAAGTTCAGATGACATGGACCTCTGGACAACCTGGCTTGGGATCCAAACTTTTTCCTGACCAAGCTTTTTTTCCTTTATTAAGGCACTTTGGATCAATTCTATTCCTATGGTTTGACATATTATGAACTAGTATTAAATAGGAAATGGGATATCCAAAATATGGTTACCTCTGAAACCTGTACTTCTTGTTCACTCTACAGCTTTCCTAGTCATAAGGACTGTCATTGCTGTTGTTCAGTTGCTAAGTCATGTCCAGCTCTTTTCAACCCCATGAACTGTAGCATGCCAGGCTTTCCTGTCCTTCACTGTCTCCTGGAGTTTGCTCAAACTTGTGTGTATTGAGTCAGTGATGTCATCCAACCATGCCACCCTCTGTCACTCCCTTCTCCTCCTGCCTTCAATCTTTCCAAGCATCAGGGTCTTTCCAGTGAGTCAGCTCTCCTCATTAGGTGGCCAAAGTATTGGAGCTTCAGCTTCAGCATCAGTTCTTCCAGGCACTATTCAGAGTTGATATCCTTAAATCTCCATTCACTTGACCAAAAGTTTCAAAGCAAAGATTCTAATCCATCTTTTGCCATGATAGTCCTGATCGGTAAATGAAAAATGGAAATGCTGAGTTAAAATTCAAGATATGGTTTAGTAACAATTTTTGTTCTAGTTATTTATCTCTTCTCCTGACAGAGAAAGGCAGAAAAAAATAAAGACTGATCAAAGCTCAAAAGAGAAAAAGACTAAATAAAAGCAGAATAAAATTAAATCAGAATATTTTGATGTTGAATTTTCTCCTTCTGCCATTTTGGAAAACCAGGATGTTTCAGCTCTCAAGAAGGTAACATTTGTGGATTTATTTTACTCATGAGGAAGAAATACAAATTCATTTGTTCTATACAAGCAATTTATACTAAACACCAAAGCCCCTGGCCACTACAAACAGCTGTTCAATACTCCAAGTCAGAATAAAATCCACATATTCATAATAATTAGTCCATATTGGAACTTGAAAGACATTTTTATGGGCCTTTTACCTGAAGAACTCTGATGATTCAGTTGTCTTACCTAAACTGCTAAATTGATATCTATTATGGCATTAATTTTAGCAAACAATTTCTAAGACTTGACAGAAATTTCTTTTAAATACTCATCATTCTGGTAGAGAAAGAATGTTCCTCAGATTTTATAGACAGCAGTCAGAGATGCAGAGACAGATGAAATGTCCATTAATATCAGAAACTGGCAAGGAGAAGTGCATGATCAGCTTTCTTTGTAGAAGTTCAGGTATTTTCTTGGTATTTCCTCTGCCTTCCCTGGAACCACTGAATTCACTCAAATATTAGAAGGTTATAAGTCATAGAGGGCTTCTCTGAGGCTCTGTGGTAAACAGCCCATCTGTCAATGCAGGAGATATGAGTTTTATCCCTGGGTCGGGAAGATCCCCTGGAGGAGGAAATGGCTACCACTTCAGTATTCTTGCCTGGGAAATCCCATGGAGAGAGGAGCCTGTTGGGCTATAGTCCATGGGGTCTCAAAAGAGTGGAACATGACTGAGACTAAGCAACAAGCCATAGAGAAAAGACCCCCAAGAGAAGCTTATGAGGTGGACAAGACTATTCCCAGAAAGGTGTTCCCTAAGGAAACAAACTGGATTCTATGATCCAGCCAACCCTGTCAACTAGTAGGAACCATCTTTGAATGTAACAATAGGTAAGCGACTACTACCAGGAAATTACTTTGTTTTGGTAAAGCCTGGTCCTTTGTCTCTTCAAGTTCAGTGTGTGTGTGTGTGTGTGTGTGTGTGTGTGTGTGTGTGTGTGTGTGTGTGTGTAAGGTTTACCTCAAGTCAGAATTAATCTTTGGATACAGAGTAATTTAAGGTATGCATCTATACTCTTTTCCACAGCAATGGGATTTTTTTCCCCCTGAGCACTGGCCCCAAATGTCAATTTGATGCTTTTACTCTAAATTTTAAAATCATGTCTTAGGTAATGCTAATTCCATTTATAAATTTTCAGAACTCTTAACAGGCACAAATAACCCCAGATCATGCTGCAGTGAAAAAAAAAATCAATTAGCTCTTATATCAGTTTTGGAAGATATAGGTAAAGACAAAAATAAAGAGCTTAAAGATATTTCCTTGTTTGTTTGTTTGCTTTTTTCTTTTATATACGCTTTATTTGTCCTCAGGCATATATAGAACATTTGAATAAAAAGTTCCTGTAGGTAGAAATGTACCTGAAGCAGTACAATAGCAGAGATATTTCTTTTGTGTTAGTACCTTACAAGTTGTTGATTACATTGGATTCAGTCAGCTACTTTCCAGGGTTGGGTAATTTTTAGTGAAGTTTCAATTCTAATTTTTCTCTGTGTCAGTTCAGTTCAGTCACTCAGCCGTGTCTGACTCCTTGCGGCCCCCTGGACCACAGCACACCAGGCCTCCCTGTCCATCACCAACTCCTAGAGTTTACCCAAACTCATGTCCATCAAGTTGGAGATGCCATCCAACCATCTCATCCTCTGTCGTCCGCTTCTGCTCCCGCCTTCAATCTTTACCAGCATTAGGGTCTTTTCAAATGTGTCAGCTCTTTGCATCAGGTGGCCAAAGTATTTGAGTTTTAGATTCAACATTAGTCCTTCCAATGAACACCCAGGACTGATCTCCTTTAGGATGGACTGGCTGTACGTCCTTGCAGTCAAAGGGACTCTCAAGAGTCTTTTCCAACACCACAGTTCAAAAGCATCAATTCTTCAGCTCTCAGCTTTCTTTATAGTCCAACTCTCACATCCATACGTGATTACTGGAAAAACCATAGCCTTGACTAGATGGACCTTTGTTGGCAAAATGATGTCTCTGCTTTTTAACATGCTGTCTAGGTTGGTCATAACTTTCCTTCCAAGGAGTAAGCGTCTTTTAATTTCATGGCTGCAGTCGTCATCTGCAGTGATTTTGAAGCCCCCTCCCCAAATAAAATCAGCCACTGTTTCCACTGTGTCAAGGATTCCCTAAAAATATGTGTTCAAGTAGTTCTCCTTATTGAACATATGTGTTTTAAAGTATCAAATTTTGATCACAAACTGTGTGTGCATAATTGCTTTTCAAAGTTAAGGGAGATTTTTTTTGCTGTCATTTGATATTCAAAAGCTGGCAAGGATTTTCTTCTGAACTTCACAACAGGATAATGGTAGTAAGGAGACAATGTTCATTACGTGTCTTCTCTTGTGTCTCAGAGAAGATTAATAATAGTCTTGAAAAGTGATTTAGAAAGGGCAAGCCATTCTTAATTGTACAAAGAGCAAACTATCAAGGATGGTGCTTTGTACAGTCTATAACTCTCCATAGGAATTTCTGTAAACAATTGAAAATGTTAGAATATTGAGGCCTGGAGCCCTGAAAACAGCGTGCAGCTAATGGCACTATTCAAAGGAATTGTCACTTCTCTCTTGTCCTTTTCATTAGTCACTGCTTCTCTTCTGTTTTGCCAGTTTCATTTTTCCTCCAGGCAAACATCCTGTAAGGCAAAAGAGAAGAGGGTGGGAGACTAATTAGTGTGTCAAGAGGAATGAGAAGGTATGGTGAGAATTTCAGAATCTCATTTTCTTTTCACCCCCTTGGAATTGATTTTGCTGTCACCATTTAAAAAATAACAAATGGATGTGCTTCTCTTGTTTGATGGAGATAAAGTACTCTCTTCCTCTCTCCACATAATTTGCTACAAATTCTATTAACCAAATATATATTTCAGAACCAAAATTATTAAAAAATTGGAATGTCTTAAATAATTTAATGATGGCAATGAAATGAATTGATTTGTATTTGTTCATATATGTAATTACTATAAGTTCAGATAGAAGTACGTTAAAAGATATGTAATCAGATTAGAGTGCTTGCCAGGAAAGTAAAGATTTTTTAAAAGCTATGCATTAGGGGGAAAACATTGTAATCTGCTATTAAAAGCATTCCATTTATGCCAGTTTTTAGTTGCAGATTGAATCAGAGGTAAAGCTTTGTTGTTTGTTTTCTAATCCAGACTCCTGTTCCAGTAGAAAGTCTTGTTTATAGTGTGGTTTGTGAGTGTTAATGGAAAGTTTTCACAGATGAAGTCTTATTAATGCCTTCTTGTTTTCTTACTGAGGGCAGTCTTGTTTTCTTACTGAGTGGGCAGGCTCCAACTCTTTCTGTGAACTACTTTCATTTAATACTGAGAAGCAAGTGATCGATTCCCTTCCCTTGTTATCACGTTTTGATTGATATGCACATCCTTTTCCACTGGACGCTGGTGATATGGAAAAGTTAGACTCTCTTGCCAGGGCTTCATTAATCTGAGATGCTATGTATTGATTGTTGTTGTTGTTTAGTTGCTCAGTTATGTCCAACTCTTTTTCATATAGCTACATACAGCCCACCAGGCTCCTCTGTCCATAGGATTTCCCAAGCAAGAATACTGGAGTGAGTTGCCATTTCCTTCTCCAGGGGATCTTCCTGGGCCAGGGATGAAACCTGCCTCTCCTGCGTTGGCACTTGGGTTCTTTACCACTGAGTCACGAGGTGTTGACGAGTGAACATTAATCCTGCATTTCAGTTTCATTACTTTGTTTGCTTTACTGGTTTCTTCTCCATTCTCTTTTTCTAAGAGATCAATTCTGTTGTAGGAGTGTTTGTTTCCAAGAAGTCTGTTTTCTTGAAGTTTGACATGAAGAGATTGATTTATTTCTTCCTTTCCTCCTCTGGAATGATACCACTGAGCTTATTTTACTTTATTATTTATACTTATTTCTTTGCTTCATTAATTTAGTATGAAAGATGTCATGATCTCTCTTTTGTTTCCCCCTGTTTTCTTGTGGAAAATTATTTTAATAATGATACCCTGGGATTGGTTAACAGCAAACTTACACAATGTATGAATGGAGGAATTCTATTCTTTCTACTTGGAAAGTAGACTGTCCTTTCCTTTTTCCTTTTTTCTTCTTTCCTCTCTCCTTCCTTTCTCTCTCTCTCTCTCTCCCTCCTTTCTTTTCCTGGGCTATTATATTCCAGGTCTGTTTCGGGAAACATATTTCAGTACTTAACAATGGGGTCAGGGGAAATATTTGAAGACACTGAGTTATGAAATCAGGGTCCAATCCCCACACCCATAAACCTTAAAAAGATCAGATAGCCCAAAGGAGAATTAGGCAAGGGTTCTGTAAGGAATCGATCAAATTTTCTCCAAGTCCCTTTGAAGTCTGGTTTTCATGATCATCTGTGGAAGGCTGGGCCAACATCAAATCTTGTTCTTTTCACAGGGCTTTTAAAGACTGGATTGAAAACCAATAGACTTTCATCAATTAAAAATAACTGTCTGCCTTCCCTAAGGGGAACAGAGAAGGAAAATTGTTAGAAGTTAGAATAAAACTGGGGAAGCCCTAAGTGAAGAATGAGGGTAGAGTGAGGTGGAGAATTAAGGAGCCTGAGGGCTGGTGGAGAAGCTCAGGAGCTGACCCTTGAATTAGCCTCCTCCTGGCCATGTTACTTTGAGCCCACCCCTTAATCTTTCTGACTTCCAGTCTCTTCCTTTGTGAATATGAAAATAATTAATAAGTATCTCTTAGGGATTTTTGTGAGGCTTAAAGGAGATAACCTTTACCCTGGACCATGCCTCCTTGAGGGCAGAGAACTTGTCTTTTGAACCTTTCTGTGCCCCAGAATGTAATACCTAATTCAGTGCATAGCAGATGCTCAGGAAACAGTCAAAAGGAAGGGAAGGACAAGGAGCCCAAGAGTATGATATAAAATGAGTAGACCAAGAATTATTTTCTTGATAATTAATGAGTAGACCAAGAATTATCTTCAGGAAAACAAAAGAAGAAAAATAGAAAAAACAAAAAAGGGTCAGTTAAGCACAGAGAGCTGGTCAGGATTCCTGGTTAAAACTGTGAAGCATCCCAGAACCACTCTGCCCTCTTCTCATGTCTCCTGGGGAAGGGACTTCTGCAGTCTTTTTCTAAAGCCCATCAAAGCCTCACCTGCAAAACTAGGATAAAAATATGCAGTGCTAGTACTGAGGGGGTGGTGGTGAAGCTTCTTTTAGATGAGTTTGTAAGCCAGCCCCCACTACCCTAGTCAATCAAATGCTGATGGTGATTTGTTCGAATTCCCATCTCAACCTACAGATTCATGAGAACTACAGTTTCATTGCCACTACCTGCACTGATCCACAACCAAAAAAGCTCAACCAATAAAATTTTCCTGTGTCATTATCTTATTTATTTAGTCTAGGTAACACTGAGAAGTGGTGGTCAGTTTTGTTTGTTGTTTTTTTACCAGTCTTCATCTGATGCCTTGAGTAATGCTTATGGGTTGTAGATGGCCAGTTCAGAAAGGTCGTCGTCAAATGTCAGCTCAGCCATGGTGCATTACAAATGAATCCCAACTGCAGTGCAATGCCATTTTGGTGCTTTATTTATCATGAGTTTTGAATCGTTTTTTCATATTTCACTCTATAAAATCTATGATATTTTGATGGATTTGGGGGAATCACTACATTCCGTTTGCATCAAGACTAAGAATTTGAAGTTATCATGGGCTTTTCTATGAAGATCTAGTTTTGATGTTAATTATTAATGTCTCAAAGTTCAAACTAATAAAATCTATACATTCCAATAACAAAGAAGGCAATAGTATAAATAGGAATGAACACTTAACAAGTCATCAATATGAGAGAAACTACCTACCAGGACAACAAAACCTCATGCTTTTGAACTGTAGGTGTTGGAGAGGACTCTTGAGAGTTCCTTGGACAGCAAGGAGATCAAACCAGTTAATCCTAAAGGAAATAAACCCTGAATACTCATTGGTAGGCCTGATGCTGAAGCTGAAGCTCTGATACTTTGGCCACCTGATGCAAAGAACTAGCTCATTGGAAAAGACCCTGATGCTGGGAAAGATTGAAGACAGGAGGAGAAGGGGATAACAGAGGATGAGATGGTTGAATGGCACCACTGACTCAATGGACATGAGTTTGAGTAAACTCTGGGAGTTGGTGATAGAGAGGGAAGCATGGCATGCCGCAGTCCATGGGATTTCAGAGTCAGATATGATTGAGCAACTGAACTGAACTGAACTGATATATATACATATAAAATAACGTCTTCTTAAGCCAATGGTCTGTATCTTTTTTTAAGTTTTTTATTTTATATTGGAGTATAGCTAATTAACAGTATTTTGATACTTTCAGGTGCACAGCAAAGGGACACAGCCATACATATTCATGTATCCATTCTTCCCCTGAACTCTCCTCCCACCCAGATTGTGACATAACATTGAGCAGAGTTCCCTGTGCTATGCAGTAGGACCTTTTTGGTTATTCACTTTAAATATAGCAATGTATACATGTCAATCCCCAACTCCCTAACTATCCGTCCCCCCAGAAAGTTCCAGAAAATCATAAGTTCTTTCTCTAAGTCTGTGAGTCTGGATAAACCAATGGTCTGTTGATGGACACATGGATTGTCTCTGTGTCTTGGCTACTGTAAATAGTGCTGCTATAAACATTGAAGTTGCCTCCTCTAATTTGGGGCTCTCAGCATAGCAGTTCCTCAGTCATCACTGAGTACTGGATGGCCAGGGACTTCACCTCTGGGCTCTAAGAAGGGAGGACAGCTGCACTGTTTCGTGGTCATTCTTTTAGAATGACCAGGGGAGGAGTTCTTCACGTGAGGTTGATGAGTATGAGTGATTATGTGATCCAGTTTACAGCTCTCCTTTCCATAACATAGATAAGGCCTATGTTTATCGAGCTCATGCCCTTTGGATATGTGAAATTCTCAAAAGATTTTCAATGTGTGAAGATTTCTTTGAATGAAAAATGAAATTTGATCTTTCAGAAGCGACTGTCAACATGAGAAGAGTGTCAGTGAAGGAGGTGTGACATTAGATTCTGTATCATTGATCTTTCACGGAACACCTACTGTGTCCTAGTACTGTGCTGGATGTTTCCAAACAGAACAGGGAACGTGGTGGTTACATGGGGCCAACACATGGCCCTGATCTTGGTCACCATCAAGGAGATGGGGAGAGTGTAAGTCCTCCAGTAAGTTATGTTGACATAACACCTCAGACAATAGACTCCTTCTTCCTTGTTTTCCTCTTTTGTGCATTTTGGAGCCTTCTAGAAATGTCAATGTGAAGTTCCATTTTGGGAAAGGATTCACTTATGCTGTTAGAGTGATAAGTGGTAGGCCTTTGCTAAAGCAGAGAGAGCGCACAGTGCCATTGAAAATAAAATGTCCTTGGATTCTAACATTACTCATACACTTGTGATACTGTGTTTCCTCTGCCTTATAAAATGGCCTTTCCTCATGCTGTTGTAAGGGCTGAAAGGTCATGTAGCCCTTGGTTTATTATTCAGAACTCTCAGGGAAGAGCTCAGTATCTTTTAACAGCATTTCCTTCTCACTACAGTAGAAGCATGTCAGATGGGAAAAATTGGGCTGAGACGGACCGAAGTGCTTCCTTTACCTGTGTGATAAGCAGCACGTTTTTCAATACTAAAAATATTGGGAAACTTAGTTAGTTGGACCATTTACTCAGAAAGACACTGTGTTCTCCTATATCCTCCTATTTGTCTTCACAATAGCCCTGAGAGATAAAATAGTGAAGCAAATATTACTCTCCCCTTCGTATAGATGTGGCAGCTGAGGCTCAGAAAGATCACATGTCTTGCCCAAGGTCATTCCTAGTTTTATTTATCAGCTCAATAAGTAATGCCTTCCTTGGTAACTCAGTGGTTAAGAATCTTCCTGCAGCTCAGGAGACCCATGTTTGATCCCTGGGTCGGGAAGATCCCCTGGAGAAGGAAATGGCAACCCACTCCAGTATTCTTGCCTGGAAAATTCCGTGGACAGAGGAGCCTGGCAGGCTACAGTCCACCGGGTCCCAAAGAGTTGGACATGACTGAACGATTAACGCACACAGTGAGTATTTGTTAGTCATACAGTAACTGGCAGGGCTGAAAATACAATTTGATTTTTCAGCTCTGTGCTTTTCACTACGTTAGGCTTACGCCACTTTTTTTGTTTTTTTGGCTGCATTGTGTGGCATGTGGATCTTAGTTCCCTAACCAGGGATCCAACCCATGCACCCTGAAATGGAAGTGTGGAGTCTTAACCAGTGGACCTCCTCCACTACCTTTTAAATGACCAGATTTGAAATGTTAATTTGTAAAAAATTGATTATATAGGATTCCATATGCAAAACTTTTTAAAATAGAATTGTCCTAGATTCAGAACTTATCTTCCTAGACATTGTCAGCCTAAGACAAGTAGGAGGTGGCCCCTTCTTTTGGAAATCCATCTCAATTCGGTTTTGAAATAGCATCTATTATCTCTCACATATTGAAATTGATAATGAAGTGATACAATATAAACAGTCCCTGCTTATTTGCAGACAACTTCAGAGAGCATTTGTTTTGTTCTTCCCATCACACTAGGCTTTTGTCTCCTGAATCTTAGACAGGTATTTTGTCCCACTTTGTAGATGTCAGCTCTCTACTCATGAGTGTTACTTGGGGGCTGGCCAATCTCAATCTTAGTTGAAAAGCAGAGCAGAAATTTTCCATAGAGGATGGCCATCCTTGGAAAGAAGGATCTGGGTCTGTGAGTGCAGGTAGGGTGTACTGTGTTCAATTAACGGGATGGCAGTGGGCCAAAAGGAGATCTGTCTTTTCTCATCTCCAGTGCAAGCACCAAGCACCTGCTCATCAAATCTGTTCACTTCCTCATACTCTGTAAGGTTAACACGAGGGGCCAGTATCAAAGGAGCAACCAACCGTACATGTTTTTGACTCCTGTGAGTGAGTTTAAAAATGATGCTTGCCTAAGGTTTTTATCCTCGAGCTCCAGAGTGAACGTTATTTTAGTGATTATGCTCTGCTGAGCACCTCGATTACTGCTGCTACCCTGTGTGGGCTGAGGAAGAGCCAGCAAAGCGAATTGGGCAGGAAGGAGGAGGTGAAGAGGGACGCAAACACATCAGACTTGAAGCCCTCAGTAAACATTTCTGTCAACTTTTCTGATAAGCGAAACTAGCATTTGTCTGCTTTTGCATTTACAAAAGAGCATCTCATTTAAGAATAATGTTCTTAAAAGTTTTTATTACATCATAGTTACAAACAAAATCTTTATCTGTGTCAGTTGTTAACTATACTTCTTGTGGGGATCGTTTTCTAATACATACAGATATTTAATCATGTTGTATGTACCCCTGAATATGATGTTGTTGCTGTCTCTCAGTCGTATCAGACCCTTTGCGACCCCATAGGCTGTAAGCCCACTAGGCTCCTCTGTTCATGGGCTTTTCCAAGCAAGAATAATGGGGTAGGTTGCTGTTTCCTTTTCCAGGGGATCTTCCTGACTCAGGGATGGAACCTGCGGCTCCTGCATTGAAGGCAGATTCTTTACCGTTGAGCCACCTGGGAAGCCTGAATATGATGTTATGATGTTATACATCACTTATACTCCAATAATTTTTTTAATTATAAAAGAGCAATATTATTATCCTCATACTATTCGCTTTCTACTGCTTTCCCTAATTCACCCAGCAGGTGAATCGTAGGGGAGAGCCTCCAGGTACACATAGCCAGTCTCATTGGTCTCTAATGATGGGAGGAGCTTCCTCAATGCAAGGGCTGTGTCTTTAGCTGTGTGACCTCCCCTCCCAGCATTCTGAACCTTTGCGCACAGTGGCAAGTCAGTAAGAGCCACCATCATCCGTCTTATGGGTCATAGAGTTTTGTGCATTAGTGCAATGGTGCTTTTCCTTCTCAGCACAGCATGGCTAAGCAATCATGACTGCTCCCTGCGCCGCTAGCTGTCATCGTGGCAGAAGCCTCTGGCTAGAGGGCCGGTTTTTTATTCACAAAGCCATAGCTCAGTCTCCAAGACTCATGTGGCTTTCCACAGAATTGCTGATTTTCAAACATTTTAGAGGAAGATGAAATTTCATGTTCATGAAAGCAAGACAGCAACTGCTCTGGCAAGCAGACATGATAATCTAGCTAAGTTTAGGCTTTATGATGAATCATCTAGAGACTGTTAACTTGCTCTGGGTCGTTAGCAATTTTATTTTTAGCAAATCTGAATTTTAGTCAAATCCATTTGACCGTAGGTGATTGGAGTGGATTCTGTCCAAACTAGGTAATTATAGGTCAGCTGGAGGTGATTACCTCCATCCAGGAGCTTGCCTGGAGGTAAGAGGCCCTTTGCAAGGCTATTAAAGCAGCATTTTCTTCCTCAGGACCAATTTCAAATAAATGAAGCTCTTTAAAGGCTTTGCTTGCATCATCTTAACTTAGTTTGTTGTCTTTCGGCCTCTTCCTGGGGAAATTAATCTTCTGGCCAAATCCTTTTTGAAACGGTGACAAAAAAAATGAGTGGTTGTGTTGAGCCGATACCATTAGATGTGTCTGCTGTAGCCAGGCCACCTTCATTTGGGGGTGTCCTTTTTGGGGACTATTTTACAAGACTTCAAACACAGCTGGACAGCTTCGAACCACCCTCTTTGATTAGAAAAGAGATTTCCCAAGGGTACACTCTCTCTTTAAATTTTGAAGCCCTTAAAAAAGTTCTAAAGAAGATTGGCAATGCACTTTTGTTTGCAACCATTAGCAGGAGAAAGCAAATGCTTTCTTATTAAATGGCTGAAGTCTGAGGGGCTAGTTTGTATCTCTCCTGGGAGGAAAGATGCTAGGTGTGGCAATGAGAATTTCTCATCTCCCAGCATGCGCTTTTCCCTGAGCACCAGTTATTTTTCTATTGTTGAGCAGTCAGCGCTTCCCTCATCTGGTCTACTCCTCATGCAGCCTCTGCTTCCTCTGTGCCTTGTCTCACTGTTGTGATGAAATCCAAGAGGTCCTAGGTCCTAATAAATGTGTCATCAGCATCTCATGCCTCAGATGTTCTAATCCTTACACTTCGCTTAGCGATTCTAACAGGAAAAAGAAGAAATGTCCAACGCTTAGACTCTGCTGGAAATAAGCCCGACTTTCCCCAGTTCTGGTTGTATATTATTTCAGAAAACGTTTCTTGGAGACCCCTTTGATGACCATGTTAGCCTATAAGCTTCCTTCACTGATCAATGACTGCAAACACAATTTCTGGTCTCATATAACCTGGAAATACAAACTTCGTAATGCTATCCTTTCACTCTTGAATCTAAATTGCCACAAGTGCAACATGTTTGTGCCACATAAAACATGATATGGTGGCAAGAAACTAATTTGTGAAGTTAGGAGAATATGGGGTGACTAATACAACAGTCATCCATTGATTAATCTTGACATGCTTATTTGAGTCTCAGTTTCTTCATTTTGGTAAAGATAAAATATTCCACAGAACTGTGTGTATCATAAGAAATGGTTTTATTAACCAAATAAATATTCCAAAGCTAATAACAGCTTACTACCAATTTATACACCCATATAGTCTAATTTAGTCACACATAAAGGAGGTAGAATTCCATATTTCATATTAATATGTATATGTGTCATGAGTATTCTGTATGTGACCACTTCTAACACTAGAAGTGTGACAGGTACTGATAGAAACAATATATGCCAGATGAGCATGGAGTGGATGAACTAATAACTGAGAAAAAGAAACTGAAATTAAAAGAAAATATCCGTGGAGTTTTAGAATCATAAATCTGGAAATGGCCCTAAGGATGATGTAATGTGTTTGAATTTATGGGAAAATAAGATTCATAGATGTCGTGGGGTCTGTTTAACATATTCTTAGCTAGTCAGTCACAGACAGGGGCTGGCCCCAAGTCTCCTGACCTGACCCCTCAGCCATCCCACCCCACTCCCCATTATGCACACTCCGTGTTAGCATGGTCTCTTTAAACTCTAGATACAAGTATACCAGGTGAGTGTGAAATGCTACCAGTTAGAAGAGAGGCATAAGCTTGAACCCAAGGTATATTTGCCACAAGAACAAAATATTACAGTGGATGTACAGTCGATATACAGGGCCCATCATTTTCATTCGGCTCCTATCTTCCCTGGAGCCCCAACAGGAGCCATTGGTTTAGCTGATTTTTCTCCTCTGAGTTTGCCTTTGCTTTCTGTGGTCACCTCAGACACATTTATGATTCTGTGGATGGCAGAGAACACTGGGATCTCATTTGTTTTCTCCTGCCTGGTGGGAAATACACTGTGACATCCAGTATCAGATTTCTGATAGTCATTCTGAAGATCTTGAACCCAGGTTTTCACAATACACCCACACTTGACTTGACAAAACTAGGGTAGTGTTCTCAGTCTCTCAGTCTTGTCAGATTCTTTGCCACCCCATGGACTGTAGTCCACCAGGCTCCTTTATCCATGGAATTTTCTAGGCAGGGATACTGGAGTTGGTTACCATTTCCTTCTCTAGGGGATCTTCTCGACCCAGGGATCGAACCTGCATCTCCTGTGTGTCCTGAACTGGCAGGCGGATCCTTTACCACTGTGTCACCTGGGAAGCCCAGAAACTAGGGTGGGTAGGCAGTAAAATGAGGACTAGATAAACATCTAGATTGAAGTTAAATAGCTGCAAATTTAGTAGTAAGAATAGAGTCCATCCTGTTGTCATCAAATCCATTCTCTTTAAAAGATACAGAACATTTTTGAAGATTCAAACTGATCCACCAAACTTATTTTAGAGGAACAATTGCTGTTGGAAAATAACTTGACTAAATAACTGTCTTAACAGGCCTCAATTTCCTCTGTAAAACAAGGATAATAACCTATTAGCAGAGCTGAAATGAGGCTCCAAAGATGTAATAAATTTAGTGCACTTTGCACAGTCCCTGGCATATATTAATATTAATAGTAAGTGCTGAAAAAGGAAAACTAATTTCTTTTTTTAAAACAAAATTTGAGAAAAAAAAATCATTTTCCACTAAAAGAAGGAGTGATATTTGCAGGTTATATTGGATAAGGTACAGACAGGAATCTGTGTTGTTTTAACTACTTAGATCAGGGGACACAAAGAATGAATGAGTCAGGGTCCAGTTCAGCTCAATGGTCCATTCTCTAACTCTGCAGGGTGTTAGCTTGAGATATCTGAGCTATTCCAAACAGAAAGCAAGCTAACTATTTGTTGTTGTTGCTGTTTAATTGCTGAGTCATGTCTGACTCTGTGAACCTGTGGACTACAGCATGCCAGGCTTCCCTGTCCTTCACAGACAGAGTTTGTTCTCCCAGAGTTTGTTCAAACTCATGTCCATTGAGTTGGTGATGTCATCCGACCATCTCATCCTCTGTTGCCCACTTCTCCTCCTCCCCTCAATCTTTCCCAGCATCAGGGTCTTTTCCAAAGAGTTGGCTCTTGGCATCAGGTGGCCAAAGGATTGCGGCTTCAGCTTCAGCATCAGTCCTTCCAATGAATATTCAGAGTTGATTTCCTTTAGGATTGACTGGTTTGAGCTCCTTGTCTGAGGGACTCTCAAGAGTCTTCTCCAGCACTGCAGTTCAAAGGCATCAATTCTTTGGTGCTCAGTCTTCTTTATGGTAACCTTTATATCATGTTTATAGGTGAATAGTAAAAGTGGTTTTGATTCAGTAAATGTTTAGCTTGACTAGTTTAAGTACTTCAAAAACCATATTTAAATTTAGATAGCACTTCCTGACTCCAAATGCTTCTACTTAAAGTTGTCATTTCTGAATTATAACTAACTGATTTCAGACATCAGGCACATCAGACAATGGCACAAAGAAAAAGTATAGAAAGTTTGTAAAAAGACTCCATTTCTCCTATTAGCTGTATGGCCTAGAGACAAGATAGAGTGCTATATAAAAACATAGCTGTTAGGAAAAAAAGCTAGAGATGATGCAAATTTTCATTATCTATCAAATTTTAATAAATTGCCTTTTATAATTTTGCTTTTTTATTCATGTCTTTTTTATGTGACTTGTTTAAAAATGATAAACATCATTATTTTAAAACAAAGCAGAACAGAATCACTAGACTTTATCAAAGAATCTGAATTCCTCTTTCTGAAAATATTTTTGAAATGGAAATATATTTTAATCAAATTTTCATGTAAGAAGAGTCATGGACTTGTACCAGCTCAAAAGATGACTAAGTTCTTTTAAGCTTACTTTAATTTGAGAGGGAAAAAGAAGTGATGACTTTGAACTAACCTTTTAAATAGCCTGAAAAAATAAGGACACTGAATCCTCTCTTCACATAGGATGGGTCCTCTTTCTTTCTTACAATATCTCAACAATGTTGAAATCCACCCTCTCAGGTTTTAAACTACTTCCCTTCAGTTTCTGTTCTATGAACAAAACCTTGAATTACTCTATTGACATGTCCAAAATTTTGTTTCTTCCTATATTTAAACTTAAATTATTAACATAATAAAGCACCCATCTATTTATTCAATAGCATTCATCTAGTGCTTACCGTTTCCCTAGAAAAGACATAGACTTGAGTAAGACCTGCCTACTACCTTACCTACCTACTAGGTAAGACCTAGTAAAGATATGTTTCCCTTGTAAAGATATAGACTTGCTTAAGACCTACCTCTGTACTCATGGAGCTCATTTACCTTTGTCAATTGTCCTTGTCAAAACCATTCCAGAGATACTTGCTCAGCACATTTAGAGTGTGTCAGATAGTCACAGATTGAAAGCATGACTGTTGATTTTCTTTGATCTTCATCACTGTGACCCTTGATTCTTCCAGTGACATTTTGCTACCTTCTTACTATTTACTCAACTGAAAATTAACCAGAATTTAAGAAAAGAGTTTAGACACCACTTTCCGAGGATCTGATAGGCAGTGCATCTCCAGAAATAAGGCTCTGGAATTCTAAATGTTTTCCTCCTCATTCTGCTACCAATTCTTTGTATAACTTCGTCAATTTCTTCCACTGCAAAATTCTATTAATAAGTCTGCTGAGAGTTCTTTGAAGATTTGCCAAAACTAAGATCAGCCATAAAAATTTTCCGCTTTTGAACAAAGCAGCACAACTAGGTTTATTACAGTAGGGTGACTTTTATCTTCTTTCAAATTGTCTGATACAAAAACTTCATTTTGCAAAAATCTAATCAAGGCCTAATTCATTTGCAAATAATGGGCAAAAAGGTCCTGACATCAGATATTCTCATTTTTACATCAGGGAGTCTCTCTGGTTTGTATGTAATGAGATATATTTTTTATAGCAAATCACCTTTTCCTATTGTCATGCACAGGGATATGCTCCTAGAAGGAAAGAAAATAGGACATTGCCACCCCTACCACACAATATATCATCTATTAGTAATCGTTTCACTTTACTTGCTTTTAAAATAGACAATTTAAATATTTTACATTTTTCCATGTACCAAAGTGTACATGTAATTCTCCTATAATGCCTTTTCACTAAGTTAGTCAAATGGCTCAACTATTGAAACTTGCAGATTCATTTTAGTATGGGGCATATGTTTAAGTGGAGCACACAATTCCTCCATCCTCAGGGGTCCTCCCTGACTCTGGCTTTGAATATTTAAACAGTTAGACTGGTTATGTCATTGCTTCAGTTGTTTGCCAGGCCCTGCTAATTACATCAAAACCACTGGAAATGTGATTTAATCAGCTCACCCATGGCAAATGTTTTATAAAGAATGTGCACTCTCTTTTAAAAAAAGACTAAGCTTCTAGAATTTGGATTATTAAGCCCAGATTTCTATAAGCATCCTTTTAAAAGCTAACTTTGGGAGATGGTATCCAGCCATAACTTGAATTTATCAAGGGTAAATCACAATACTAGATGATGGGACTTCCCACTCCAGTGTTGGATAGAGAAAAGTCCTTCCCCAAAAGTACTAGTTGTTGGTCTTGGTTTAGCCGCTAAGTCGTGTCCCCATGTGACCCCATGGACTATATAGCCTGCCAGGCTCCTCTGTCCATGGGATTCCCCAGGCAAGAATACTGGAGTGGGTTGCCATTTCCTTCTCCAAGTACTAGTTACAGCCCCTGCAAAAACTGAGGACAAGCTTGCCATTTCCTCAAGATTATTTCTTACATATGTGAAGATAATACAGGGGTGGAGTCAGCCTCCTGGCTTATTACACTGTTCATTTGGACTTCTCCAGGTCGTCCCAGGTGGTTCAGTGGTAAAGAATCCAGGAGACTTGAATTCAACCCCCGGGTCAGGAAGATCCCCTGGAGAAGGAAGTGGGAACCCACTCCAGTATTCTTGGCTGGGAAATCCCATGGACAGAGGAGCCGGCAGGCTACAGTCCATGGGGTTGCAAAGAGTCAGACAGGACTCAGCGACTGAGCGCAGTAATTGCACCAGCTATTGAGAAATGCTGGCTGAGAAAGTTTAAACACCTCTGAGGTGTCCAATCCACCTTACAATGCGTTAAGGCCAAAGTGGAAGGCAGGAGTGTGGTGTGCTATGCAGACCTTCTTGGTTATTGTGAAATTAGGTGGCCAGGCAAGGGCAGAAAAGCTCAAGGCTAAAGAAGAGAGGGTCTGGGAAGCAAAGGGTTTATGGAACAGAAAGCCGTGATGTCCTGACAGCAGTTGCTGGTACAGCTACCAGAATGTTTGTGCTTGAACCTTAAATACTCCTGTGGAATTCAAAAGTGCTACAAGAGAAAAGGCAGTGGTAAATTATGCTGGGGAGGGTCTTCTCTTGCAGTCGAGTGGTTAAGACTCTATACTTCCAATGCAGAGATTCAGGTTTGAATCCTGGTAGGGGAGCTAAGATCCCACATGCCACATAGTGTGACCAAAAATTAAAAATATTAAAACAAATAAAATTTTTAAAATATGTTGAGGAAATGCTTGACTAAATATAATTAAATAGATTACTGTTTAATTGTCAACCTAATGTACTGGAAATTGTCAGTTTAGTGTACTATGATAGATTGCCATTCTCCCATAGGAAGGCATAGAACACGGTGTTTCAAAACATCTTTAAACCTGAAATCCTGTCTTTTTTGCAGGCAGCTTGGGTCTGTTAACTCATCTTCCCTCTGGATGGCCAGCTTCTCTGGGCTTAAGAGTCTGCAATCATTTCTGACATAATTAAAATAATTGCAAGTTGAAAGGAGATGGAATTATTCTATGCCAACTCATGTGACATATGAATTTGTATTCTCTGTGATGGTTGTTATAAAGTAGGTGTACTTCACAGGTTGATGCCAGGGGCTGGACTGGGTGGGGAGTGGGGAGAGGGAATGGGGAGTCAGTGTTTAATTGGAACAGAGTTTTAGTTTAGGAAAGTGAAAAATTAGGGAGGTAGTGAGTTGTACAACAATGGGAATGTATTTAATGTCCTTGAAATGTATGGTTCATATAGTTAAAATCGTATGTTTTATGTGACTTTTACTACAAAAAAAAAAAATTAAAGAAGTAGATGTACTTCAGAATCACCAAAGGAACCAGTCAATAAAATTAAGTATTAGGGCCCTTGTTCAGAATCAGCACCTCCAAAATGGAGAACTGGATTCTGCATGTTGAAGCTTCCAGGTGGTTTCCGTCCCGCCATCCTATTACCGCCATTACATCCACAAGGCCCCAGATATGTGCTTTGACCTCATATCCCTAAATAACACACAGCACTCGAACCATGTTAGGAGCTGGAGTTGCCACAGATCTAAGTCCCACAGTGCCTGTGACATGTTTTGTGGCCTTGGATAAGCTTTTTACCTTTCTTAAACTTCTCCATATACTTCATTAGACTGTTCCTCATACTGCTTTTCTGAGGATAAACAGAAAAAAAGCTAAGTGTCTAGTTTGTTTCATGGCACATACTGAGTTCTGACACAATATCTGGTAAGCTATTGTCATTATTATTTGCAAAGTATATTAAAATTAAATATAGCCAAAGAGGATACATTGTTTGACATAACTTCAAAGTGTTTTTAGTTAAAAGCAGATGAACCTCCTGAAATCCAGGTATCTCCTCCCTTCTTTGACAAAGGGCGACATCTGTTTCCAAAATAGGAAACAGTCAAACGTTCCAGACAGTCGACTCAGGGCTTTGTTTCCTTTTCTTAGAAGTTAGGCTTTGACTCTGGTAATGGTATAGGTCCAATACAATTTGGAAAAGCTTCTGTATATTATGGGATGTGTCATTTAACAAAAGCTAAAATTTATATTTATGAGTGTGTTTCAGGGATCCCACCTAAAGAGCCCCTTTGCCAGACGCTGACTTGAGCTTCGGGGCTCTGCCAAAGTCAGCATTTGCTTGATTATTTCCATGGTACGAATGGCTAGGAGCTCACCAGCCCCTGAGGCAGTAAATCCCATTTCTGGGAAATGTCAGCCAGGAGAAAAGTCCCTCTTACAGTGGGAACTTGGGCAGACTGGGCTCTGAAAGAGTTTTGTTCCACCACAGGACAGTCGAACTTCTCTCTGATTTGGTAGGCAAGAGTTTTCTCCAACTACCTTTTATTCAGAGTATCCCTTTCAGGTTTCTGCTGTTTTGCAGGGATTTCTTTTCTAACTGCCTGCCTCTCTGTACCCAAGATCTTAGATTCCTTCGTTGCCTCAGTGTTAGAGACATCGTCCATTAGGGTAAATTTCTGGATCCAGTAACAGTCCTGTTTCTCATCCCACCTTAATCCCTTCTTGTTTTCTTCTTTTCTGTCGTATGAAGACGTTCCTTTCTTGTAAGATTTCTCACTGCAGTTTCCACCTGTCTACTGATGCCACCCAAAAGGTCCTGTTCCTTTTTCACATAACTGTTGTTGTTCAGTCACTAAGTCCTGTCTGACACTTTGCGATCATAGGAGCTGCAGCACAACAGGCTTTCCTGTCCTTCACTATCTCCCAGAGTTTGCTCAAACTCATGTCCATTGAGTCAGTGATGCCATTCTGCTATGTCATCCTCTGTCACCCTCTTCTCCTCCCGCCTTCAATCTTTCCCAGCATCAGGGTCTTCTCCAGTGAGTCGGCTCTTTGCATAAGGTGGCTAAAGTATTGTAGCTTCAGCATCAATATCAGTCCTTCCTATGAATATTCAGGACTGATTTCCTTTAGGATGGACTGTTTGATTTCAAAAGCCTTCTCCAGCATCACAGTTTGAAAGCATCGATTCTTCATTGCTCAGCCTTCTTTATAGTCCAGCTCTCACATCTGTACATGACTACTAGAAAAACCATAGCTTTGACTATATGGATCTTAATCAGCAAAGTGATGTCTCTGCTTTTTAATACACTGTCTAGGTTTGTCATAGCTTTTCTTCCAAGAAGCAGGCATCTTTTAATTTCATGGTTGTAGTCATCGTCTGCAGTGATTTTGGAGCACAAGAAAATGAAGTCTGTTATTGTTTCCAATTTTTCCCCATCTATTTGCCTTGAGTGATGGGACTAGATGCCATGTTCCTAGCTTTTTGAATGTTGAGTTTTAAGCCAGCTTTTTCACTCTATTCTTTCACCCTCATCAAAAGACTCTAGTTCCTTTTCACTTTCCGCCATTAGAATGGTATAACTGCATAACAGCCCTTTATATATTTGCAGAGAGTTATGGCATTCAATTTCCTTTCTATATATTTAATATTCACCATTACTCAGTTTACTCAGATTTTGGTAGAAATCAAAGCTCTTCAGAAACTTTTTTTCACTTTACCTTAAAGACAAAGTTTCAAAGCCTAACAACTTGGGTTAACCAATGTAAATACACTAGACTATTCCTTCCTTTGCTCTGAATGCTGTTAATGCAGTTCTCTTAATACAATCTATGATTGTAGATACTGGTCCATTTTGACAGTTCTGCAATCTGTTGACCTAGATTACGCTTAGTCAAAGAAAGCTCTGCTGTAATACTTGGTAGAATTAAGGTTCAATTCTTTTGACTGGTTTCAGTAAATTTAAAGAGACTGAAGATACATATTAATTATCTATTTGAAGTACTTTCGTTAACTTATGGAGAAACAAGCGTATTTACAAGTGAAAAATCTGAAATTATTTCAAAGATACTATAATTTGCCAGTATAAAAAAACCCCTAAAACTTACTAAATGTATTTAAAATGTGACCAATTTGATTTTTTTCACTTTTATTGGCTCAATTCATACATTTTTTGCAAAGGTCAGAGTTTTGTATTTTCCATTTTGGTTTTTAAAAAAGTTTTTTTCATTGTCATAGGCCTTCTGACAATATCTCTAATTTAACATACAAAACAGTCAACCTACTTTTTTTCTGCACATTTTTTCCTCCTGCCAATGAAAATTTAACTCTATCAAATACTTGGAGATAAATTTGGTTTGATTCAGCAAGTTGTTTCCATTTTTAAAAGTATTAGGTGGTGAAGTTACTGCCATCTGGTGGAGCAATTTAGAGGCAAGAAAAATAGCAACTAGATTAGTCAAAATATAAAAAAATATTGAAAAAGGTAAAATTTCTTCATTGAATCAGTATTCTCATTTAACTGAAGCCATGTAAAATTAATCCAAGACCACATGAAACTTTAATCTGAAAGAAAAAAAATGGTATTCCATTATATATCTTCTTCTAGTTATTAATTTACCATCCCAACTGTGTGGTACTTCTTACGATTATAATTCAAATTTGGCTACTTAGATGTGGAGATAAAAGTCAAGATAATGTAAACTCAAAAGTTTCTAACTTAGATTTTCTTAGTTTTTGACACTGTGTGTTAATGTTTGTACTCCTTTGTGAATTAGCCTCATTTGGGGTTTCGTTTTTCTGGATTTTTTTTTTTTTTTAATTTTAATGCTCATCTGAGTTTTACAGGTTGCTCTATTTAACATTCCAGCAAGTCAAAATCATGCAAATTTTATATTGGTGTTTCCTCACCTTCTAGTCCTTTTCTGCCCAAGTATTCATTATTCCTTTCCTGTGTTCATAAATAAATCGTGAAGGATCTAGTCCCAATTTTGCCATCTTCCTGCTAAACATCTCAGACAAGCAGCTGTGCTTTTCTTTCTCAAATTGCACATCTGTATAATAATAGGAATTTGCTTATTTACATTATATGATCTCTTACATTTCTGAAACTCTACTAAGTCATAAACAAATTAAATTGGTTTGACCAATTTAGTTTAATAGATAAGTTTGCATTTACTTGAAGTCACTAGAGTCACTAGAAGTTTACTTGAAGTTCTAGAGTCACTAGAAAAATAAATAAACAGAGTCACTAGAAGCTGGTAGAGTTTCCTAGACTTCAATGCTAGACTGAATGGGTAGCCTTTCCTTAAATCATATCACGTGGGCAACTGCTTGGCTTATTATTTAAAATTTATAACATGTTCGTTGTTGCTTTTATTTATTAACATGATAATTCTATATTAGGTTTTGGGGCCTCCAGTAATTGGAGGAAGGCAAGATAGGTAATTTTGGAATATAGAATTCTTGATTCCTGGTGGATGTAGGTTCCATCATACTAAGATTTCAGCTGTATCTGAAAGTAAACTCACATTGTAGGAAAGACATAAGGGGTGGGTCCTGGGACTCTTTTGGCCCAGAAGATTGAAAAAAAGAGACTAGAAATGTAAGAGAGACAAAAAAAAAAAAAAAAAAGAATAAGGAAAGTAGCCAGGGTAAATTTAACCTATTTTGAAAAATGTGCTGAGAATCCAGTAGTCTGACTATAGGAAATAGAGAATCCAGAATTTGAAAATTCTAAGAAGCCATGTTTGTGAGGCGGAGGACCAGAGACAGAGAATATATATATATATATATTCATTCATGATGTATATAAAATATTTACATTTCTAGATGTCTGCAAAGGAGTCTTCTTCTCAAATCTTTATCAGAATACTGATCTAGGTTTGCATATTAGGAAACTGTCTGAGTCAGGGGAAAGAATCATGGAAAGGAGCCGGCACAACAATCCCCAGAGTGCACATAGGACCATGAACGATTGTTGTTGTTATTGGGTTGTTACTGTTTAGTCACTCAGTTCCTCTTTGCAACCCCATGGACTGTAGCCCACCAAGCTCCTCTGTCCATGGGATTCTTCAGGCAAGAGTACTGGAGTGGGTTGCCATTTCCTTCTCCAGGGGATCTTCGCAGCCCAGGGATCAAACCCACGTCTCCTGCCTTGTCAGGTGGATTCTTTACCACTGAGCCACTAGAGAAACCTCATGAACAACTAATGTTCCTCAAAACCAGAGTGAGAAACACTTTCACACACAGAGCACTGGATACAGTTTTCAGGAAGTTACTACCTCAGTAGTTGACAAATTAGCCCCAAATTACCCCAAGCAGACTAACCATGAAGAAACCACCACAGAGTGTACATCCTAATAAAAGTGCTGAAATCAGTGCTGAAGAGAATACGTTACAATCATCCAGGAAAAACAAAGACATGCTAAGTATGGAGGAGTGACAGTCAGCTTGTCATCAGAAACCACTTAAGCCAGAAGCAAATGGCTGAATATCTTAAAGAACTTAGAGAAAAAGAAAAATCAACATAGGAAGCCATATCCAGGAAACACTACACTTTAAAAATAAAATTAAAATGAAGACTTTTCCCAGACATTAAAAGGCTAAGACAATTTATTACTATCAGATATTTTCCACAAAAAAAGCTTAAGATTAATCTTTCAGGAGGAAAGAAAATGTTACCAGAAGTTTGGATCTACACAAAGGAATGACGAACATTGGAAATGGTAATTATATGGGTACACTTAAAAGCTTTTGAAAGTATTTTAAAGACTTTAGAAGATAATAGTCTTTTAAAAGCAAAAATAGTATATTTTGGAATCTATGACATTTAAAATAAAATATGACAAAATAACACAAAGGCCAGAAAAAGCAGAGAAATGGAAATACACTGTTGTAAGTTCTTATGTTGTATATGATGTTGTATAATATTACCAGAAAGTAGAAGTTTAAGATATATATTGAAAACTTTAGAAATACAATTAAAACTCCCAAAAGAGTTTAACTATGAGTCAACAATGTAGATAAAAGGGAGTAATCAAAACCAAAACAGCAAGAAAGAGGAAAAAAATCCTAACTACAAACATTAGGTAGGACAAATAGAAAGCAAAAAGCCAGAGAGTAAGTTTAAACCTTACTTTAAAAATAATTTCATTAAAAATTAATAGTATAATTAAAAGGCAGAGATTGTAAGACTGATAGAAAACCAAGAAGCAATCATAAGCTATCTAGAAAAATGCAGCTTAATTATAAGAGACCAGGCTGTTCCTTGTAAAAGGATAAAAAATGAGAGATCATAAAATACTAATCAAAAGAAAGCTATAGTACTTTAATACTAACATCAAACGAAGTAAACTTTTGAAACAAAGAATGTTACTATGGATAAAGAAGATCCATGATGTTGGAACTATCAAAGGAACATTTCATGCAAGGATGGGCATATAAAGGACAGAGATTCTAAGGACCTAACAGAGGCAGAAAAGATTAAGAAGAAGTAGCAAGAATACACAGAAGAATTATACGAAAAAGATGTTAATGACCTGGATAACCACAATGGTGTGGTCACTCACCTAGAGTCAGACATCCTGGAGTCTGAAGTCAAGTGGGCCTTAGGAAGCATTACTATAATCAAATCTAGCAGAGGTGATGGAATTCCAGCTAAGCTATTTCAAATCCTAAAAGATGATGCTGTTAAAGTGCTGCACTTAATGCACCAGCCAATTTGGAAAACTCAGCAGGGAGCACAGGACTGGAAAAGGTCAGTTTTCATTCCAGTCCCAAAGAAGGACAGTGACAAAGAATGATCAAATTACTGTACAGATCAGTTTACTCGCTAAGTTGTGTCCGACTCTGGGACCCCATGGACTGCAGCACATCAGGCACGTGTCTTCCTGTCTTGACCTATGAAACATTAAATAAGAAGGCTTTCTTTTCTTGGATGGATCAGTTTGCCCCTCCTGAAGTATTTAAAATATATGTCTGAATTGTGCCTACTCAAAAAGCTAATTCACCCAAAAAACTGCACAAGCACCAATTTATCTAATATTACTTTTTAAAAAACAAACATAAGAGTGCTTGGTAAACAGCATCCTGGAATGCTCATCAATGAGAATTTAAATCTAACATAATTGCTTGCTTTTTCCCCAGCAAGAATTAATTTAATTTGTCAGTCAATAGGTTGTGAAATAATTCCTTTACTTTAAGGATGATAAACATTTTCAAAAGCAACTGTGATTTTGAGAAAAAAATATAGATACATTTAGAAACAATGAGGAGTACAGAAGCATTGCTGCCAACTGTATAAAGTGAGGATAAAAAGGAAGCCTAGAAAATCTCGATTTTATTCTTTATCCCTCTACTCTGATTTTATAAGACTTGCAAAAATTTGCTTTGACTCTACATAATGTCAAAAACATCCAGATGCAGAATGAAAAAGGGTTCTGATATCTTTTAGACATAGCTTTCATCTATCTGCACTTCAATTTTCTCCATACTGAGAAAAGAAGTGCTTGTTTCTTACCCACTGTGAAGAGATGAAGAGATTTTCCTTTTAAGTCTGAATTCTTTAGCCAAATTGATTCCATTGCCTGAACAATATACAACTTCACCATGGGAAAAGGGATTATATTGCCATCATTTTAGACCACTTCTCTTCCTGTTCAAAAACAAAAGCAACTTCCCAACTGAAATGAGCTTGGGGCAGTTGTAATTAATACGGGTTCAACTTGGAATCAGTGAAAAGAAAAACAAAGGGAAATAAAATGAATATTTATTGAGTATGCTAGTGATGTGCTAGACTTTTTCAGGTACCTCATATAGGGAAGACTGATTTGGGAGTCAGAAAATCTAGTTTTAAGAGCTAGTTCTACCACTAGACAAGTATGAAATGTTGGACAAATACACATCTATGCCTGGAACTCATATTTCTTAGTTACACATGAAGATGTAACCCTCATACCTACATTAAAAGATAAAGGATCAGTGCATTTTCCAGTGAGTCTTTCTCAAAGGGAAACACGGATATAATGCTGAGTCAAATGTGATCTGATGTATTCATGAAAACGATTCATATTTTTCAGGAAGAATCTGACTGGGCCTCTCAAAGCAAGGTATCACTTGGGGTTTCATAGGTGAACTGAACTTTTTGACTGACACCTTCACCTAAACCTTAACCCCTAGAAAAACTCCATAAACTCCTATGAGGCTAAAGAACAGGCTTAAGGATTGACTAGATGACCCAGTAGACCAATAGTTTGCCAGTTGATTACATAATAATTATATTTGCCGTTTACTCAGCAGATACTCTTTGGCTGGGCTCTGAGATTTTCATGTATTATTGCAAATCTGCAGGACAAATCCTCAAAAATGGGTATTAGTTGGGAGCTCAAATGGTAAAAAGTCTGCCTGCAATGCAGGAGACCTGGGTTTGATCCCTGGGTTGGGAAGACCCCCTGGAAAAAGACATGGCAACCCACTCCAGTATTCTTGTCTGAAGAATCCCATGGATAGAGGAGCCAGGCAGGCTAGAGTCCGTGGGGTCTCAAAGAGTTATACACGACTGAGCAACTAACACTTTCATTAGAGGAAACCAGTTCTCATGGAGGCAAAGGAATGTCCTGTGGCCAGGTAATTGTTAGATCCCAGAGATGATACTCAAACCCAGATCACCAGACTTCAAAACCTTTTTCATATGCTCTATGAAACTCCCCAGGCAACTCCTAAACGTGAAGGGGTGCTGGGTTCCTAACAGGCCATTTCTCTTATAGCACTACCTTTGGCTAAAATAGCATTCCCTAGCATTTCCAATGAAGTATAAAACTTTTGGAGAATTTTAGAAGTAGGTAATAAACTATACAAGAGTAAAGAGTTTAGAGAAATATGAGGCAAAGAATTATAGACGGGTTAGCATTTGAGTTGAGCTAGAAGGAAAAGGAGTCTTGACAGATGGGATGAGGAGCAGAGGCAGATGGGAATATTGGATTTGTTCAGGAGACATTGAGCTGTCCCTATCCACGGAAGTGCAGAGGGAGTTGTAACTGAGTTGGGCAATAATTTTCAAAGAAAGGAAGGTAAAGCCAGACTTGATGTGTGCTAACTATGTCCCAAGCCTTCCGCTAGATTCTTCATACTTAACATTTCAAGGCCCTTTGGGTAGGGGTGAAGGGTGTCAAGACCAAGAGATTGTATTGTGTTTGAATTATTTGATGACAAGGATCCACTGAAGTCTTTTAAACAGAATGGAACCAAATTAGTGCCTGGTATTAGAGAGATTACTCCATCAGTCCTCTGCTAAATACATTTATCATATAGGGGGAAAGTTGAAAGGAGACGTGTTAAAGCTAAATGGAACCCTAATCCAGGGACACATATGAACACCTTGCTTACAAACATGCTTTTCTCTACCCCACCTCTCAAGCACTAATTTTCATTTTCAGAGATATTCGTTTCTTTTGATTTATGACAATACTTTAATGAATAACAATAACTATGAGTGCCTTATCTACATTTCTTTCTATGTATATAAAGGTAGCTTGTTAGTCTTATTTGATAGAAATGGAAACTGAAGTTTAGACAGGTTAAGGCAGATGCCCAAGACCACATAACTGGTGCTGGTTATAGCTGGTATTTGTACTCATCTGTGAATCCAGAGACTTTATTCCCAACTACTGTGGTACTAAAGAACAGATCAAGTAAAGAAATGCATTGCCATTTTTGAGAAAAATTTCATTTCTTTTTTAGAGATTGAAAAATTGGCTTTTGAGGCTTGGATAGTAAATGAGCTAACATAATGTTAAGAGGGTGTGTAACATTAGTCAGACTGTTGGCGATAACTCTTTAGGTAGATAGCCAATGAGACTGGCCCACTAAGAAGGAAGAAGGCTTTCAAGTTCTATTTAAAGGAGATCCAGTAAGAATGGCTGTGAAAAGAAGTGGGGATAAATGTATTAGTGAAGCACAGCAAATACCCACTGGGCTTCCAAGATTAAGATCCAGCTGAAAGAGCTGGGGAGAATTATGGAGAGATCTCTGTGCCAGCAGCTGGGTGGTGCTACAATGTGGCAAAATAAGGCGAGAACGTATTGAAGGGACTGACTCATTCTGCTCCCCAGTGCAGCTGTTCTGAGCTTGAAGATAAGGTTTAATCATTAAACTCAATTTGCTCTTAAGGTGACTGGTTGGGAGGCCAGGATAATTGCAACAGATCCCAAGTCTCAGTGTATAATAGTCTCTTAAGTGGCATTATCCAGAGTGTCTGTGGTAGACATGGAGACTCATGGAGGCCAACTGCTCCCATTTAGTTCCCACACCTGCAATCGATCAGAGTGTTTGTTTCAGGTGTCTAGGGCTTCCTTTGGAGAAGGCAATGGCACCCCACTCCAGTATTCTCTCCTGGAAAATCCCATGCGCAGAGGAGCCTGGTGGGCTGCAGTCCATGGGGTCGCTAGGAGTCAGACACGACTGAGCGACTTCACTTTCACGCATTGGAGAAGGAAATGGCAACCCACTCCATTGTTCTTGCCTGGAGAATCCCAGGGACAGGGGAGCCTGGTGGGCTGCCATCTATGGGGTCGCAGAGTCAGACACGACTGAAGCGACTTAGCAGCAGCAGCAGCAGGGCTTCCTTGGTGGCTCCGATTGTGAAGAATCTGCCTACTAATGCAGGAACCCCAGGTTCAGTCCCTTGGGTTGAGAGGATCCCTTGGAGAAGGGCATGGCAACTCAGTCTAGTATTCTTGCCTGGAGAATTCCTTGGACAGAGGAGTTTGGCAGGCTACAGTCCAGGGGGTCACAAACAGTCATACATGACTGAGTGACTAGCACTCACACACATGGGGTGTCTGCATGTAGGTGAACTCACCATTGGTCCAGGTTCTGGATCTATGATACTGAGGACCAGTTTATCATTAGGTTCAATTTCACTGAATCTGTTCATGCTACCCAAATGCACAGGAGGCTGATTTATAAACCAGATTTCAGTTATTAATTTTGAAGTTCTAAATCCTTTTTGGAATTATTCAGAATAGAAATAATGGGAGACTGAGTGGTAACATGGAGAGAACAGATGGTCTAGAATTAGACAAAATGACTTCAGAGAACCTAGTTTAGCTACATGACCTTGAACAACATCTAAACAGCTCTGAGTTGTGGTTGCCTCTGAGAAATAGAAATGACGTTACACCATAAAGTTAGTTTGGTTCTGGAATGCTCAGCTCAAAGGCAAAGGGCACTGGTCAGGAGAAATATCGCAAGCTTCTAAGGCTGGCCCCAGCAATCACAGCTGGATGATCCAACACACAGAATCCCCCCAAAAGAAGTTTTCCAGGAGCAGGTTAGACTAGCTTGTTACCAAGAGTCTCAATTTGGAGACTGGGCCCTATTAGTTTCAAGAGTGAAAGTGTGAAAGTTAGTCACCCAGTCATGTCTGACTCTGCAACCCCATGTACTGCAGCCCACCAGGCTCCTCTGTCCATGGGATTCTCCAGGCAAGAATACTGAAGTAGGTTGCCATTCCCTTCTCCGGGGGATCTTTCTGACCCCCAGAGATCAGGACTCTTGCATGGCGGGCAGATTCTATACTAACTGAGCCAGGAGACTCGAAGGACCTCTCCATTGTAGAAAACCATAGAATATGATATTTTTTACCCCAAAGCCTGGAGTTCTCAAGATATTAAATAATGCCTCTGATCAAGTGGCTGTTGGTTTCAGGATCTGACCCCACGATTAAAAGAAGAGTGGTAACATGATACAGGGTAGCCAGAGCAATTTCAGGGGGAGTTCTATGCACTGAGCCATCCCTTATTAGGGGAGGTGAGCCCTTGGTGCCCTCAAGTCCTAACATTTCATTCCAATTCCTGCTGTGTGATGGAAGCAATACTTTTAACAAAATATCTATTGAAATAAGATTTTTTTCAGAAAGAAATTCTTTAATCTTGTTCTTTGTTGGATTTAATGTCTGAGAATAACCTTTTAACCTTCTCCCTTGATTCTGAAGATGGTCTTTGCATCAAATTGGTGACTCCCTGTTTCCTGGCCACAGTTTCCAAGAAGTGTTTTGGTGATAACTTTGGGTCAAATTAATTATTGTTGTCATTATAAATGGAAGCACAGTTGACAGGTATTCAGAAGTGTCACTTATGATTTTGTTGTACAGAAAACAGTGATTAAGTTTAACCAAAGTTTCTGGTATGACTCTCCCCAAAATAGTCTGTCTCTGTTAAACAAATAAGTTCATTTTTATATGTTCCAACGTGATGGTGGCCAAACATATTTGTTAGAATAAAAGTTGCCTATTTGACCACATTGACAACAGAAATATTTTATACCTGAATTAGTGTCCAGGTTTTGAAAACTCAGAAAAGAAGGTAAGGAATAAGTAACCTGGCCAGGTTAGAACAAAAGTTAAGTATATCATATTTCAAAATTTAAGCAAAAGACTGAATTTTTGTAGATCTCTTGTACATACTCAGAGATTTTTTTGGTGATTTCAAATGTCTCAAGTAATTTGCATCTAGTTTTACACTAGTATTCCCTGAAGTTGGGAGACTTGTATGTGCTGTGCTTAGTCGCTTAGTCGCATCTGACACTTTGCAACCCACTGGACTGTAGCCCACCAGGCTACTCTGTCCATGAGGATTCTCCAGGCAAGAATACTGAAGTGGGTTGCCATGCCCTCTTCCAGGGGATAGAGAAATTTAATACAAGATCACAAAAGAAAAGATAAATATAAAACTGAAAACTGCTCAAGCATGTCCCAGTAATTTTCTGCTGCCAATGAACAAAGGTAAAAGCAATTCTTTCTCATCATCACTGTAACTTGAATGATATATTCACTGACCAAAAAAATGGTGCATCTTTTTTTTTTGAAGATTCCAACACATTAAATAGAAGAAGCTATTAATTACTTGATGGTACATTAGTCTATATGCCAGAAAATTTGGAAAACTCAGCAATGGCCACAGGACTGGAAAAGGTCAGTTTTCGTTCCAATCCCAAAGAAAACCAATGCCAAAGAATGCTTGAACTACTGCACAATTGCACTCATCTCACACGCTAGTAAAGTAATGCTCAAAATTCTCCAAGCCAGGCTTCAGCAATACATGAACCGTGAACTTCCAGATGTTCAAGCTGGTTTTAGAAAAGGCAGTGGAACCAGAGATCAAATTGCCAACATCCCCTAGATCATCGGAAGAGCAAGAGAGTTCCAGAAAAACATCTATTTCTGCTTTATTGACTATGCCAAAGCCTTTGAGTGTGTGGATCACAAAAAACTGTGGAAAATTCTGAAAGAGATGGGAATACCAGACCACCTGAGCTAGCTCTTGAGAAACCTTTACAGGTCAGGAAGCAAAGTTAGAACTGGACATGGAACAACAGACTGGTTCCTAATCGGGAAAGGAGTACATCAAGGCTGTATATTGTCATCCTGCTTATTTAACTTATATGCAGGGTACATCATGAGAAATACTGGGCTGGAGGAAGCACAAGCTGGAATCAAGGTTGCTGGGAGAAATATCAATAATCTCAGATATGCAGATGACACCACCCTATGGCAGAAAGTGAAGAGGAATTAAAAAGCCTCTTGATGAAAATGAAAGAGGAGAGTGAAAAAGTTGGCTTAAAGCTCAACATTCAGAAAACTAAAAACATGGCATCTGGTCCCATCACTTCATGGGAAATAGATGGGGAAGCAGTGGAAACAGTGTCAGACTTTATTTTTGGAGGCTCCAAAATCAAAATCACTGCAGATGGTGACTGCAGCCATGAAATTAAAAGATGCTTACTCCTTGGGAGGAAAGTTATGACCAACCTAGATAGCATATTGAAAAGCAGAGACATTACTTTGCCAACGAAGGTCCGTCTAGTCAAGGCTATAGTTTTTCCATTAGTCATGTATGGATGTGAGAATAGGACTGTGAAGAAAGCTGAGCACCAAAGAACTGATGCTTTTGAACTGTGATGTTGGAAAAGATTCTTGAGAGTCCCTTGGACTGCAAAAAGACCAAACTAGTCCATCCTAAAGGTGATCAGTCCTGGGTGTTCATTGGAAGGACTGATGTTGAAGCTGAAACTCCAATACTTTGGCCACTTCATGCAATGTGTTGACTCATTAGAAAAGACCCTAATGCTAGGAAGGATTGGGGGCAGGAGGAGAAGGGAACGACAGAGGATGAGATGGCTGGATGGCATCACCAACTTGATGAACATGGATTTGGGTAGAATTCAGGAGTTGGTGATGGACAGAGAGGCCTGGCGTGCTGCAATTCATGGGGTTGCAAAGAGTTGGAGATGACTGAGAAACTGAAATGAGCTGAACTGAACATTAGTCTATTGGTGGATTAACATGCTTAATCATGTATACATTTCCCACTTTAATTCCTAAAGCTATAAAGAAATATCAGTAATAATAAAATAGCTTCAAAATACATAGCTTAATATAAAAAATAATTTCCATGTGTACAATAGATCCTCTGCTATTTATGCTAGTGGTGGGGCCCCAGCTACACTGCATTATTCCAGAGGAGAAATGAGCACTATAGGATGAGACTGTGGGCTGAGGCAGGATAGGGGAAACCTGACTAGTGGAGCAAGGTTTCTTGTTTCCTTCCTCCCTCTTGGGAAGGGATCAGGAGCCTAAGCTAATGAATATGTGACAATCTGTAATCCCTGCTCAGGTGTCATGACCATGGGTGTTGAGAGCTTTCAATCCTTTGGGGAAGAGATCTTCTCAGGGTCACTTGGAGCCTGCCAGGTTCTTAACAAGGAAGGATGGTACAAGCTGATACTGAGAATTGTGAGAAGAGTTCCAATAGAGATGGGCCTCCACTCCTCAAACTGGCTAGCTAACCCCTCAGGACTGGTCTCTTATCCTACAGAAAGATAGACAATCAGAGAAAGCACAGGATGTCAGGAGAAGAACAATTGAGGTTGGTTCCATATATGAAGCTGGGTAGATGGGGAGGCATAGACTGATGCCCTTAAAATAAAATTCCTTTCTGAATCTCCAGGAATATTTCCATTGTGCTCATTTATACCAAGGGCCTGCATCCCAGTGACCTAGTGCCTGAGTGGCAGATTCTAGAACAGGCATCTGGGTCCAGATTGTGGTGTTGGAGAATACTCTTGGGGGTCCCTTGGACTTCAAGGAGATCAAATCAGTCAATCCTAGAGGAAATCAGTCCTGACTATTCATTGGAAGGACTGATGCTGAAGCTGAAGCTGCAATCCTTTGGCCACCTGATGAGAAGAACTCATCACTAGAAAAGCCCCTGATGCTGGGAAAGATTGAAGGCAGGAGGAGAAGGGAACGACAGAGGATAAGTTGGTTGGATGGCATCACTGACTTGATGGACATGAGTTTGAGTCTGGTAGTTGGTAATGGATAGGGAAGCCTCATGTGCTGCAGTCCACGGAACCACAAAAGGCATCTTTATATGAGTTTTTTGTTCTTACTACTTCCGGTCCTAAAGTAAAGTAGAGAGTATGTAGAGAATATGTTCTCTTCCTCCTGTCCTTGGAGTGGATTTCTTAAAACCTTAATGTGCAACTTGTCAGGTAGGAAGGAATTTTTATTGCAAGCAATACATCTGCATCATTGGCCTGAGATATCAATTAGATCATATTTTTTCTCTTATTCAAACTGTGTGTGTGTATGTTAGTCATTCAGTTGTGTCTGACTCTTTGTGATCTCATGGACTATAGCCCACCAGGCTCCTCTGTCCATGGAATTCTCCAGGCAAGAATACTGGAGTGGTTTGCCATTCCCTTCTCCAGGGATTCGTCCCAAGCCAGGGATCAAACTCAGGTCTCCTGCATCGCAGGCAGATTCTTTACCATCTGATCCACCAGGGAAGCCCCATATTCAAACTAGATGATGCTAAACCCTTATCCCACCTGTTGCAAGAGTATCTTTTTTCTCTTCCTGAAATCTCTTTTGTGACAACGGCAACAACCTCAGGAATACATTATAGTCTGTTTAGTTTAATAGTCAGGCCATTTACTGTTCTAATTTTTACTATATTTCTGCCATATAAGATCACCAAAACTCAGATGGTCCTGCCATCCTAATATCTACCTTGTCTACTGTAGAGCAATCTGCCTTGAACAGAGGGAGCACCTCAACACTGACCTGGTAACCCTGTAAAATGGTGCATTTCCTGGACTCTCTTGAGGTATTCTCTGCTGAGGTACGTCAAACCATAGGAATAGGGTATAACATGTACTTGGGTGTGTTATTACCTTAGGGCCTCTGTAACAAATGATAGCAAACTGTAGCTCAGAATAAAAGACATTTACCATCTCACAGTTCTAGAGACTAGAAATTTGAAATCAATGTATTGGTAGAGCCATGGTCTCTAAGCCTCTAGGGAAGGGTCATTCTTTGTCTTTTCCCAGCTTCAGATGTTGCTGACAATCTTCAGCATTCTTTGGCTTGTAGATGCATCACTCCAGTCTCTGCCTCCATCATCATTGCTGTCTGAATTAAGGCCCACCTTAATCCAGTATGGGCTTCTGTTGTGGCTCAGCTGGTAAAGAATCCACCTGCAATGTGGGAGACCTGGGTTCAATCCCTAGGTTGGGAAGATCCCATGGAGAAGGGAAAGGCTATCCACTCCAGTATCCTGGCCTGGAGAATTCCATGAACTGTATAGTCCATGGGGTCACAAAATGTCAGGCACGACCGAGCACTTTCACTTTCACTTAATCCGGTATGGATTCACATTAACTTGATTATATTGCAAAGACTTTATTTCCAAATAAGATCAAATTTACAGGTACCAGAGATTAGAACTTAACACATCTTTGGGGGAGACACAATTCAATCCATTACAGTCCAACTCTGGTCTCCCCAAATTCACATCCTTCCCACAAGCAAAATACAGTCATCCCATCCCTACATCTCCTTCCAGCACTGGATAATTTGGTACTTGTCCCCTCCCTGAGCCCCCCACCCCCTACTGCCCCACCATGTGGAGTACCGCACTCATTAGTGGTTTGGATTCAGGCTCACACTTCCATTACTTAGGTCTTTGATTCTACACAGACACACACTGTATTTCCCCCTGATGTTTCCCCTAAGTACAAACTGAAATATTGAATATCACAACTAGTGATTAGAAGCATCTATGAGGAGAGAATGGGAACAAGCTAGAGGAGAGATAAGTGAGAGAGAACCTTCTCTTCATAGACAGAAGGATTTTTTTTTTTTAATGGCCTTAGTGCAGGCGACTCTCAGTTTTGAATGAGCCCAGTCCTCTGAACTGAGAAGTGCCATGCCTGGCAATCCTAGTGGCTATTTCAAAGGAAGGTGAGCCCTCCCATGTGCTCTGGACACACAACCTGCCTTTCTGTTAAAACAGGACCCACCTCCCTCTGACGCTGTGCTCTGACTCCCACTTGGGGAACCCCTGGCCCTCCGTGCTCCTTTGCCAGCAATTGCATTTGGGCTTTAACTTTCCTTCTTATTTGCATCCTGCTCTGCTGTTCTGTCCTTTGATTTAGTCCATAACTTCAGCTCCATAAAAAAAGAATTTCATTGATTTCCTGAAATCCTACCTCTTCCCAGATAGACAGCCCAATTCAAATGGTTCTTTTTGGCATGGCACCCTTTTTCCACATCTGCTCACGCAGCCTGATAAACTCTTCTCTGGATACTGAATTAACCTCTCAAGTTGGATGCTAGCCTCACTATAGGCTTTTGAGAGGCATGTCTATATTCTAAAGCAGTTGAGAAGCTAAAGAACATGCTGAATAAAATCTTAGCCCAGTTGAATTAAGGAATTAATTTCCTTAGGGGCTTCACTGATGGCTCAGCATGTGAAGAATCTGCCTGCAACGCAGGAGACACAGGTTCAGCCCCTGAGTGGAGATTGTTCCCTGGAGGAGGAAATGGCAACCCACTTCTGTATTCTTGATGAGAAATCCTGTGTGCTACAATACAAAGGGTCACAAAGAGTTGGACATGACTGAGCAACTGAACACACACACACACGCACGGAGTGTCCTTAATCATTGAGCTCAGCACTGTCTAATATAACTTTCTGTGAAGATGAGAATGTTCTATTTCTTTACTGGCCAATTCAGTAGTTATGAGCCACATATGATTATGGACTACTTGAAGTGTAGCTGTGAGCTGAAGAGCCAAGTTTCTAATTTTATTAAATGTTAATTAATGTGCATTTAAATTTAAATAACTATATGTGGTTAGTGATTACTGGATTGAACAGTGCAGGCCAACTCGAATCCTTTATATTCTGTGGCAGAACCACAGTTAAACATTCAGGAACAAATGATCAGATTGAAGTTATTTTTTATGGTAAACACTTTATAGGATTATAAAAAGAAAAGCAAAAAAAAAAAAAAAAGGAAAAAGAAAATAAGGTGATGAAAACTTGTATATCAGAGTATAACCAAATTACTCCAGGGCAATATGACCAAGGTTCATCATCATTCATGCTGTGTTGGAGACTGATAGGCCCATCTTTCTAGTTCCAAGCATACTTTAAGAGCTATAGAAAATCTGACAAAGGGTAAAAATTTCTGAAGCATATTCAGCTAAGTTTTCCAGAAGCCTGATGAGATCCCAGAGAAGCAGAGGACTAAGACTTTCTTGTTGAGTATCTCAGCCACTTGATCCAATTGCTTGGCTCTCATTTTAAGCTATTGCAGTTTAACAGACACATTAAGGAATTATCTTGGCATTTTGAAATTGTCTCTTTTAATTTCTCTGAGTCCAATTTAGTGTTTTCTTCAGATAAATTGCCTCATTAGCATTCAAGTGCAAAATGTTATTCAGACTTTAAAAATAGAAGATGTCAAAGTTGGGGTAATGTATCTGATTGGAAGATTATCTTGCTCCTGAACTGGAAACCCAAAGAAAGCAAAGAAAAAGAGAGCAGCTAAGCAGAAAGACATACTGTTGATGATTCTAGGGAGTGCTTCCATCATAAGGCCTAAGGGACAAGATTTTCCTATGCTGTGCAAAAATGAGCAACTTTATGGAGAACTTTAATCAATTTGATTAAATTTTAAGATGTTAGGACGTCTGAGTTCCATATGTTTCTGTGGTCATCAGGAAATTCTTGCACAGAAAATCTTTAATTAAAGACAGCTCAATCTGGAATTGGTATAATTTACCTTCCTATCTCATGGGACAGCTCTGGAGATGTAGCTGTGTAGAGCAAACAGGAAACAGGAACTGGATGAGTTGAGAGATAATTTAATAACACAAAGACTCTAATACCTTAATGCAATTGAAAATACATTTATATAAGCATAAAACCCTCAGTGATTTTTTTCTCCCTGAATTCTCAAGGACCAAGTAATCTTCAGCATGTATAACTTTGCATGTCTCTATATTTACAGAATGATTTTTCATTTATTTCCCCAATTTCTTTAGGATATTTGTAAATAAACTCATTTTCATTAGGATATTTGTAAATAAACTCATTTTCATTAGGTATGAATTAGGCCCTCTAAAATGTTAGTTTTAGGTGGTTTGTTTTATGTAAACAGAACACCAAGCCTGTTTGTCTATGTGGCAAAGGAGGCAAGTCCTCTCTCTTCTTCCTTCTGCCCTCAATTAATTCCTCCTTCCTTCCCTCACTTCCTTCCTTCCTTTTTTCCTTCCTTCTCTTCTTCCTTCTTATCATATTGCTTTCTGGATGTAGGTGGAAATTATAGAAGGATTGGCTGAGAAAATACCCTATTTTAGTATGTTGATTTTCACCATATTTGTGAGATCTTTAAGCCATGCTTGACTAGGATTGCTGCTTGATTTCCATGGTGAGGTGGGAATCACCGGATTATGAAACGCTCCCCCTTCTCTGTTACCCATCCCTTGTTATTATCTCTCTAAGACAAGAGTGGTTTTTCTTTTCATACCCAGGTTTTCCTTTCATTTATCTATTAAGTCCTTTATTTTGCATAGAGACGAGGAGATGTTTTACTGTTCATATCACTGTCACTTGCCAGAGAACTGATTTATCATATGTGACACTAGAAAAAATAAAACACTAATTTATATTCATGAAGTTCTCATTTATGTTTTCTAAACAGATATAATACAATCTGTCTAACCTCTCCAGGATGTTCTATAGCCCTGTCATTTTGTGGTATTTTCCATCCAACATAAGCAGGAGAAAAATAGTACATGAAAGCTAAAACTACTACAAATGAAACTGAATGAAATATTTTTTCAAATAAATGAAAATTTAAAGAAATCACTAGGTGAGATTTTAGTTCTTAATTTTATGGACATGAGAAGATGAAACAAAATTTTGACCAGAAATTTGAGGATTATCACAATATATCTCTCATAAGCAAATAAATATCTGTGTTGACCAACAAGCTAACAAAACCAAAAGACATTTATCAGTAATAACTGGACACATTCAACCAGAGAAATTTGTATCAGGAACTTCACCCATGAACTTTCAATGTGCCAAATCTTTTCTTTTTCATAGATATCCTGTAAAATTTTCATATATGAAATTTTCATTAAATTTTCCTGTAAAATTTCATATATCCCATATATGGGATATGTATTATCCCAAATACATTTCTCAAACAAGTGAGATTTTAAGATTTTAATAATAGATAACTAATAATTTTAACATTAGATAACTAATGTCATAAGACTCAAGATCTCCCAGTGAAGCCAGATTCAATCACATAGTTTTAAGTCTTGGTTTAAAGATCATTTTCTGGGATTTCCCTGGCAGTCCAGTGGTTAAGAAATTGCACTTCCACTGCAGGGGACATGGGTTCAATCCCTGGGCAAGGAACCAAGATCCCATGGCCAAAAAATAGAAAAAAATTTAAATAAATAAAGATCACTTTCTTGGCACAAGCTTCCCCAAGTTGCTGTTTGGCTAGGTTCTCCTGGCATGTACTTTTGCAGTCTTCTTTATTTCCCTCATTTCCATACATTTGCGATGTAGGTAATTATTTTACAAATATTTGCTTCATGGCCACTCAAAATTAGACTAATCTCCATCATGGAGACACTACATCAGTTCTCTTCCCCACTGTGCACCCGGGGCTGAACATAAGACCTCTCTGCTATATATACTGTACTTGTTGAAAAAACACTTTGAATTAGTGAGTTATGATTTTTACAATCATTTTTAATGTGTTTTAAAGCACTTAATATTTGCACAAGGATAAAGGTATCCCTCCTTCTGAAGGGAATCGGCTTTGGGGTATACATACTAAACCGGCTCAGCACATCACAACACTGGATTCTGTCAAGGACCCAGGAATGGGTTCCTTTGTATTTGTATATCCTGAAAATAAAAACAGTGAGTAATGTGGGGCCAAAGTATTTGTGTGATGAGGCCAGAATTAGGCTTACGCTGTGACTAAGCCAGTTCTTCTACTAGCAGAAGGTGTGTTGCAACTGATAAAACCTGAGGAAAATAAAACACTGTCATCCATGCAGATGAGAGTGGGAGATGGAGCTCTCTGACCGGATCGAGTGGGCATAGGAAGCTGCAGAGCTGGAATCCAGTCCTGATCATTTTCCTGCCTCTGTGGGGACAAAATCTAATCAATTGAAATAGACTCAGAAACTTTTGTGAAGGGTGTTTGGAAAAGAAATTGTTGGCAAACATACTAACTGAGTCATTGATGGGTCTACTCTTTTGGGGTATTGGATGCTGGCTCTCTTCAAATGCCCCTGAAAAGCTTGGATGACCAGGCAAATCTGAGTTTACTATTCACAAAGTCAAGGAGAAAGGAAGGAAAGCTCAGGATACATTTGAGGCTTTGGCATCTATTGTAATTGTGGGTTAAGACTGGGTAAGAACCATGATGGGCTTCCCTGGTGACTCAGATGGTAAAGAATCCACTTGCAATGCAAGAGATCTGGGTTTGAACATACACAGAAACCATGACATGATAATGAGTGATGGTGTAATGAACATCAGAGTACAGATATCTAAAGTATGAAAATAATCTAATTGTCTGTCAATGGATGAATGGACCAAGAAAATGTGGTTGAGTATGTGTGTGTATAAAATTACATATATTTCTATGTAGTGATTATTATTCAGCCCTTAAAAAGAAGAAAATCTTGCCATTTGGACAATAGAGGTGAAGCTTGAAAGCATTAAGTGAAACATTCTAGACACAAAGATAAATACTGCTGGAATCACACATGTGGAATTTTTTTCTTTTTAAGTTGACTTGGAAACAGAGTTAACAGTTTTTTCTAGGAGTGAAACCAGGGGGGAGAGAAAAATAGGAATTGTTGATGTAAGGATGTAAACTTTCAGTTATAAGATGAAAATGTCCTGAGGATCTAATGTACACCATGGGGACCATTGTTGATCACACTCTTCTATAGTTGAAATTTGCTAGGAGAGGAGAATAAATGTTCTCACAAAAAAACTGAAAGTGAAAGTTGCTCAGTCATGTCTGACTCTTTGTGACCCCATGGACTATACAGTTCATGGAATTCTCCAGGTCAGAATATTGGAGTGGGTTGCCTTTCCTTTCTCCAGGGCATCTTCCCAACCCAGGGATCAAACCCAGGTCTCTTGCACTGCAGGCAGATTCTTTACCAGCTGAGCCACCAGAGAAGCCCCAAAAAAGTGGAGGGTAAATATAGGAAGTGATAGATGTGTTAATTAATTTGATGAAGGAATCTTTTCATAATGTATATGTGTATCAAATAACCACATTGTACCCTTTAAGTAGCCTACTATTTTATTTGTCAACTATACTAAGTAAAGTGAAAAATTAAAATAAAATTAGTGGGTACAGCAAGTCAAGGGTTTTATGATGAGGTTTCCAAGAGCCTTGGAGAGTCAATAGTCATTTGCTTCTACCTCTTAGTAAGCTAGTGGTGAAATGGGATTATGGAGACTTTTCCAAAGTAAACTGTGACATTAGCTGTGACTTTTATATTCCTGGGCAAGAGTTTCTGGAATGGTAAAGTCCTGTTGACGAAGACAGTGGAATAGTTAGGTACTGTTAAAAATGGATGGTGACCTACATGGATGTGGGGATGGTTTCAGGTCTCTATACTCTTCTTGCTTTACAATATTCTTCTGTTTTAGCAAATGGAAATTCCTCAGAGGAGCACTGGGGAAATAACGGCTAACTTGGCACAGAGTTGTGAAAATCATCAGTAGAAAAGGGCTGTGATATCTTTCAACCAACCTACTCTATCATGAGCAAGATTTATTCCTTAACCTCTATTTCAGAATGGCTATTAGAGCTGTAAATTTAAATCCTCTCACTCCCAGATTTCTCATGAAATAAATATAAAGCACCAAATAGATTCCAGAGCAGGAAAAGGTGTGTGTGTGGTGGGAGGAGGGGGTGGAATGGCAGATGTTACATTTACTTATTTAATTCATGTGCTTAAGAAATTCCGGAAATATTTGGTGGGGGAAATTATTTGTAGTGGGAATAGATAACATAAATTTATAAAGTTATTTATTAATGCATTATGCACAGTACAGTGATAGTGCAAGCAGTATAATATTTCTGATAGGTATGTGGGGAAATGCTATTAAGTGGACCAGCAATAATTTTTATTGTCTTATTATATGCTTAGTTAAAAATGGCCATTATCATAATCAAATGAATACTAGCTGAAGTGAATGTTGTGATTCAATTTTAACACATGAAAAATGTTTCTAATAAAATACTTATTTAGTTTTTTGGGGGAAAAAAATATTGCAACCTGACAACATGCATTAAAATGCTAAGCAGAATTCTAGAAAGAAAGTCAGTTGTCAAGGAATGGAAGTCTAGAAAATTCTCCTGCCCTGGCTAAGGAGACAAGAAAACACATTAAAACCCAAATGGTTAGAAAGTACTACCTGAATACATACCTGAGCAACAGGGGTCAGATGACAGCCACCGCATCTTCATTGATTGAAAGGATATGGAGGGAGCATGACTGCCTGGGACACCTATGCATCCCTTCTCTTAACCCTACAAGGACCCCTCCTCTTCCCCAAAGGCTTCCCTCTGGGGTGATGGTGGTGTAAAGCAGGTAAATAGAACTGCCATATGACCCAGAAATCCCACTGCTGGGCAAACACACCAAGAAACCCAGAACTGAAAGAGAAGGGTGAGCCCCAGTGTTCATCGCAGCACTGTTTACAACAGCTAGGGCATGGAAGCAACCTAGATGTCCATCGGCAGACGAATGGATAAGAAAGCTGTGGTACATATACACAATGGAATACTACTCAGCTATTAAAAAGAACACATTTGAGTCAGTTCTGATGAGGTGGATGAAACTGGAGCCTATTACACAGAATGAAGTAAGTCAGAAAGAAAGACACCAATGCAGTATATTAACACATATATATGGAATTTAGAAAGATGGTAATGATGACCCTATATGTGATACAGCAGAAGAGACACAGATGTAAAGAACAGACTTTTGGACTCTGTGGGAGAAGGCGAGGGTGGGATGATTTGAGAGAATAGCATTGAAACATGTATATTACATGGATTATGTAAAGCGGAAGTTACAAACTCAAACGCCCACAGAGAACAGGAATTCAATGTAAGACGGTAACAACATGGGTCAGAGTAAGATTATGGGGAGCAGGAGGGAGTGGTAACTGCTGAAGTAGAAGGAGCAGCTTCTACTCAGATCTAATTGATGGCTACCACACAGGAATACCTGTCCAATGTGGCAGAGTTTCAATGTTTCAAGTCATGCTGGCAATTCAGATTTTTACATGGTTGTTTCCTGTGTATAAAGCATATTTTAATGGTCAAAAAATACCCCACACATTTGCAAGTTAAGCTTCACATTTGAGCCACATCTTTTTTAAGAGATAAATTCTAAAGGCATAATAGCCAGTATATTGATATAACACAATGTAACCCTCAACACACTCACTGTGTCAGCTAGGAATCAAGTGATGCCTTTTAATTTGAGGGCAAAACTCCCACCCTTACCCAGAGCATCCTTTACTGCCTATAACAGGACCTGAATTTCCATTGTTATATTGGCACGTTATTCTTTTAGGACAGAGAGAACGTTAGTTCCTTGTTAAACATGAAAATATCTCTGATTATCACCTTACTGGATATAATAAGATGAATCTAATCCACTAGAAAATTTTGCTGAAACTGATAAACTAATGGCTGATGGAAAGAAAGCAAATCTTGGGGGAAGTGGTTCTACTGTGTAAAAAAAAATCGCTCGTTCAAAATGTAGATCCTCCTGGCTGTAGCCCTAGAGATTCAGATTCTTAGCATCTGGGGGAGAGGCCAAACCACCTGTCCAGAAAACACTCCTGGGTGAGCCTCATGTAGGTAGTTTTCGTTATTGTTTTGTTTTTTTAGAAATAAACAAAACCAGAAGCCTAAGCAGTATGGAAGACTTCTTATAACACCTCATCCACAGAGCTTCTGATTCAGATCTGGGTGGAGACCACAAATTTGCTTTTCTAGCATATTCCTGGTGATACTGATGCTGCTGGTTCAGGGACCACACCGCATGCAGAGAAGTTGTTTGGAGTGAGCTGAGGAGGTCCTGGTAAGAGTACACTGGAGCAGACAGGGAGGCTGGGAGAGGCTGGAACAACTCCATTTGCTCCATGAAGTCGTGACCACGGATCTGGTGCTGGAGCCTGAGCTTAACTGAGTTGCAGACTTTGCAGCTGGTTCATCCACTCATCAAATACTTATTGACATTTGCCCTGTGCCAGGTACCATGCCAGGCAAAATGCCAGGCATTTTGTTGCTGTTGTTCAGTCGTGTTCGACTCTTTGTACCCTGTGGACTGCAGCATGCCAGGCTTCCTTCACTATCTCCCGGACTTTGCTCAAACTCATGTCCATTGAGTCGGTGATGCCATCCAACCATCTCATCCGCTGTCATCTCCTCCTCCTGCCCTCAACCTTTTCCAGTATCAGGGTCTTTTCCAATGAGTTGGCCCTTCATATCAGGTGGCTCTTCATATCAGGTGGCCAAAGGATTGCAGCTTCAGCTTCAGCATCAGTCCTTCCAATGAATAGTCAGGGTTGATTTCCTTTAGGATGGACTGGTTTGATCTCCTTGCAGTCCAAGGGACTGTCAAGAGTCTTCTCCAACACCACAGTTCAAAAGCATCAATTCTTCAGTGCTCAGCCAGGCATAGGCCCATAAATTACTTATGTTGCTAAATCATTAATTAATTAATTTAACACATATTTTAGGGGCATCTACCATTATCCAAGCCAGGGACTAGTTGCTAATAAGAGACAGATCTCAGCCTCCAATGAATCAGGAGCTGTGAACACTCAGCTTCTTTGCTATCTTTCATATTCTGAAGATGGCTGTGAATATACTGGTGCTTTCTGGGTTAAAAAATAAAAAAAGCAGAGCACAAGAGAGGTGGTCTGTTGTGCTATCCTGTGGGAATGATGTTCTACTCAGATCCCTGAAGTGGGGAAGAGGGAGCGTTTCTGTCTGAACAGTGTTGACAGCTGTGGTCCTGCCAGCCCAGTGGGGAACACTTTCCCATCACAAGCAACTTGACTTCCCATGGTCACCCCAGTGCCTGGCAGTAGGATCCCTGACACTTTTTCTAGAGCTGGTGCTTGGTCAGTGAAGATAAATGCATGTGAGACAAGCTGTCAAAAGCTGCCCCTACACAGCCTTCCTGCCATTTCCTAGAAAACACACTGCCCACCCCGCAAGGAGTCCTGGCCTTCTGTGTGTCTGCAGACAGTGGGTAACAGAGGGCATGAGGGGTCAGAAGCACAAACATTTATAAAATTACAGAGGCTGCCCCATATAATACCTGAAGACAAACAATTCATTTTTTAAACATCAAAGCCAGAGCTGGAAGAGAACTGAGAGTCTCCTGGAAGCTCTCTGTTGGCTTTCTTGAGTCAGACCTCTCTGTACAAATATGGCACAGTGATACTAATGACAAAAGACACTTGATCTGAATTTTTTCCTCCTTAGTTTTTTGAGTCTAGCCATTTCTACAAAGCCTAAAAAGTAAATTATTACCCAGGGAACAAATATCAAAAGTGTTGAATGTGTGTAAGTGGATTACTTACTTTGGTTTCAAAATACAGATACTTTCCTTTAGATGTCTTTGAGAATTTTTTTTCTTCATTGCTGTGTTTAGGCTTTCTCTAGTTGTGGCCGACAGGGGCTCCTCTCTTGTTGCAGAGCACAGGGTTTAGGCACAACGGCTCAGTAGTTTTGGCATGTGGGGTCAGTTGCCTTATGACATGTGGGATCTTCCCGGACCAGGATCAAACCTGCGTTCCCTGCATTGGCAGGTGGATTCTTAACCACTGGACCACCAGGGAAGTCCATTAATCTTTAAAATCATAAGTGTTTAGTTTGTAATACTCAAACTGAAAACTCCTTGATCATAGGAAGTGGCTAATTCTATTCTCTCTCTCTCCAAGACTTGCACAGGGTAGACCCTGGATGGGCATTTGTTGAATATATGCATGATGGAATGAAAACATGAGTAAATATTACAGAGTATCAAGGAAATAGGCTCAGGCGAGTGTGGGGATGTCTTTGAGGTTTTCTTGTTACAGTAACAACTGAGAATTTGTCTCTTGCCTTGCAGGGCAGTCCATTATGGTTAAGTAGAGATGCTTGCTGTCTGCTAAACTGAGACTTGAAGAGTCTAAGGAAAAGTGAGCCATATTCAGGATAGTAAATATTTTAACATAAGTTGAAATTAAAAATAATTTCTTTGGAAGGTCATTTTTCCCCCATCTGGGGGAAAATATAAGAGAAACATTTGATAGAAAACTAAATGTATAATCCCAGACTTGGGTAAAGATTCCCATAAAGCTCCAAACCCCATTAAAGCTGTTTCAGGGAAACATAAATGTACACTTTTTACTACAGATAGTTTAATTAACTTGATAAATTGAGTTCACCAGCAGGTGGTAAAATCTCTCTTAGACTTGAAGGAGGAATATTTAATTTCCATATCTGCTCAGGAAACTATTTAAACTTAGAATGTTTATCCTTATGGCTAGATAATAAGGGGTTTTTTGACACTAGTGAATATAAAAATGGGTGTAGTTATAATAATTCTCTGAGCTCATCTCCTGTGGGCCATCTCTCAATTAACAGACCTCTCAGGCCTCAAGCTCTCATGGCATCATTTGGTTCTACTGGTTACACCTCTGATATATCTCCCAACCCCCTTCCTTTGATACATTTCCTTTAGCCGAATTTACATTCTCACCATCTCTCTCAGGCTACTGTTAGCTCTCATTTTGCAATCCAGGACAGATTATACCCTTTCTTAAAACCCTAAAATAGCTCTCCACTGGACCGAGTGATGGCCTCACTCGACAGCAAAGAGCTCAGGGTCCCCCACACCTTTGCTCTGACTGCTCCGTCCAAATTTCTCTCTTGCCATCTCCCTCCATGTAAACTCTGTTCCAGCCTCACTCAGCGACTCAAGGTCCCTCTTCAGCTGATAAATGAGAAAGTAACATACAGTTGTTAAGAAGAGGAAGCTCTAATAAATGGAATACAACCTTTAAAAATTGTGAATCCCTATGTTGTACACCTAAAACTTACACAGTAGTGTACACCAACTATATACCTCAATAAAAAGAATTTAAAGAATTATTATATAATTATTATTTTAGTATATAATAAATATTAATTATAATTATAAATAATACAATTATTATAGAATTATTTAATTCTATATAATAATTTTCAAATATTTATTTGATAATTATAAGTAATAATAATTATCTTATAGAATTATTAAAGAATTATTTGACAACAACACCAAGCTTTCCACCTCAGCTCAAAAAAAAGAGCTCTGGAGGCACACTGCTTGAATTCAAAAGCTAGCTCTTTGCAAATAAGTTTATTTGTACCAGTTTTCTAGATTCCTATTATGTATTGTGGAGAAGGCAATGGCAACCGACTCAAATATTCTTGCCCAGAGAATCCCATGGATGGAGGAGTCTGACAGGCTACAGTCCATGGGGTCGCAAAGAGTCAGACATAACTGGAGTGACTTAGTATTATGTATTGTTGTTTTTCAGTTACTAAGTCGAGTCCAACTCTTTGCAACCCCATGGACTACAGCTCTGTGCATAAAATAGAAAACTAAATGAGAACCTACTGTGTAGCTCAAGGAACTCTGCTCAGTGTTCTATGGTGAGCTAAATGGGAAGGAAATCCAAAAAAGAAGGGATACATATACATAGCCAATTCACTTCACTATACTGTAGAATCTAACACAATATTGTAAAGCAACTATACTCCAATAAAAATTTTTTAAGAAGCTAGCTCTACCATGACCTTTGTGACCTAGAGTAAAAGTTATATCACTTCTCTGCATCTCAATTTCCTCGTCTGTGAAACAAATAATGATAGAACCTGCCTTGTCAGTTATCAAGATTCTGACATGCGAGAACATGTGCAATGTGTTTAAACCCAGCATGTTAGTCACCACCGGTGCCTTTCGCTTTGTTGCTGCGATCTGCTCTCAGGGTAACACACTTACCCTGCTGCAAACTGTTCCTTTATTTATCACTTTGGAAACCAACAAGTAAACTGCTGACTTTTCTGGATTCCTGCAGCACTTTGGCTGTCCCTACTTTGTTGTGCCTTGAGTTGCAGTGAGGTCTTCGAATCCCCACCAGTTGGTGAAATCCTTGAGAGTAGGACGCTTTGAGACCATCTTTCCATCTACCATGCCAGCAGAGTGCTTTGCACCTGGAAAATGCTCAGCAAACAGTCGGCAAAGCAGAAAAAACTGATCTGCTAGTCATTCAACATGCTTTATGTTCGAGTGCACATATCCAGGGAAATAATCTGTTTTGCTATGTCACTTCAGTCATGTTTTACTCTTTGTGACCTTATGGACTGCAGCCTGCCAGGCTCCTCTGTCCATGGGATTCTCATGGCAAGAATACTGGAATGGGTTGCCATGCCCTCCTGCAGGGGATCATCTCCACCCAGGAATTGAACATGTGTCTCTTATGTCTCCTGCATTGGCACCACTGGGGAAACCCACTACTTATTTACCATATCTAAAAACTACCCTCATTCATTTGACAAATATTTATTGTGTGTTAACTATTGTCAGTCACTGTTCTAGGAACCGGGGAAACAACAATTGAAGGCATAGTTTAAAAAACAATTTAAAAAAATTCTGCAGTTCTCAAGGAGCTTCTGCTCTAGTGGATGGAAAGATTTAAGAAACAATATTAAGAAGATGATAAGCACTATGGGTAAAAAGAAAGCAGGCAGAAAGGCAGATGAAAGAGTGCTGTTTTACATTCGGATGGTCCAGGTGGACCTCACTGAGAGGGTGACGCATGAACAAAGGCCTGAGGGAAGCTTGCAGCACCAGAGGAAGAGCTTCCCAGGCAGAGGGAGTGGGCAGTGCCAAGCTATGATGTAAAGCTGGCCTGGAGAGTTTAAGGACCAGCAATAAGACCTGTGAGTCGAAACAGTGTGACCCCAGGAGGGAGTGGTAGCACTCAGGGCAGGCATGACTGGCGCTGGAGCTTGTAGAACCTGTGGGGTTCATGCTGGTTGACTATAAGAGTTAATTTTTTTAACTCCAACTTATGTTGAAATATTAACTATTCCGAATATGGTTCATTTTGCTTGGACTCTTCAAATCTCAACTTTAGTAATGGGGATCAAACATCTAAACTTATTTTTAAAGTCAGTTTAAGTATTGCAAACTATAATTCTCTCCCCTATTCTCACCCCATCACAGGTTACCCTCAATATCAGTCTCTTCTTCTCCATTAAAAAACACACACACACACAAAAACCATTGGGACCCATTTCATAGTAGGCATCTCCTCCCCACTTTTGAACTTGAGTTCTGGATGTTTTCAGCACCCAGGCAGACAAAACACCCATTCAGTGATGCAACAGCACAGTTTCAGGTCCTCTCTCCTCAGGTGACATTTACCTCTTCTCCAATCAGCTACCCTCAACCTGGACCATGTCAGCACTGGGGAAACACCTAGTTAGACAGTTTCCCTGTCCAATATACCACCTTTCCCATCTCATCTCTGCTGGAGCTGTCTTTAGTATCTTGCAGACCGCTGGGCTGTTGAAGCTGCCACTCTCTCTCATTCCATCTGTACCTCTGGCAGATGCAGACTTGGTCAGCTGAATCCTTCTTGTTCTTCCATTCTCAATTGATGGGCGCTCAATCTTGCTGTTGCTTCTGTCCTTCAAATTTCCAATCCTGTGCTAAATGCTGAAAATCCCCCTGGTCATTCTTTTCTTTTCTTTTTTTCTGATGTGGACTATTTTTAAAGTCTCTATTCACTTTGTTACAATATCGCTTCTTTTACTTATGTTTGGGTTTTTTTGGCGGAGAAGCATATGGGATCTTAGTTCCCTGACCAGGGACTGAACCCTCATCCGCTGCATTGGAAGGCAAAGTCTTAACCACTGGACTATCAGGGAATTCCTTCACCTGCCTCATTCTTAATGACAGAATTCATCAGCTTTTCTGGAAAACAAAAAAGCACCCTAACCATGCCAAGATCTACCTTTTCAGATTATGGTCCCTCAACTTGAGTGGATCATTAAATCTGTCTATTGGTCCTTTTTTAGTTCTTGTTTTTCCTCCCTTCATTCTCACTGCAAATTGCTGAGGCTAATCTTCAACCAAAACAGCAGGGAGGCTATTCTGCTTTATGTAGTTACTTTAATTAGCTTATTTACAAGTAGTCAATACATGTACAACATCAAAATTCAAAAGGTTAAAAAATAGCTGTTGTTGTTGTTTAGTCATCAAGTCATGTCCAACTCTTTTGCAACCCCATGGACTATAGCACCCAAGGCTCCTCTGTCCACGGCATTTCCTAGACAAGAAAACTGTAGTGTGTTACCATTTCCTTCTCCAAGGGATCTTCTCGATCCAGGGACTGAACCCATATCTCCTGCATTGGCAGTTGGATTCTTTACCACTCAGCCATGGGTACATAATAAAAAGCACATTTTCTATGGTCCTGCCACTTCAATATGCAATTTCCTTTTAAGAAGATGATGATTATTTCAAATATATTATACATCTGTCTAGATATTTGCTCTAAACTACACAAGTTAAAACATTTGTGTGTGTGCCTGTAAACACCACTTATAAACACACAAATGTGTGTGTGTGTGTGTTTGGTAGAACATTATAGACAATATCTTACATCTTTTCACTTCACACTAGATTTTGGAGATTCTGCTACATCTGTGCATGTGGATCTGCTGATTATTTTCCATGAAAGTGAAAGTGAAGTCGCTCAGTCATGTCTGACTCTTTGTGACCCCATGGACTGTAGTCTACCAGCCTCCTCCATCCATGGGATTTTCCAGGCAAGAATACTGGAGTGGGCTGCCATTTCCTTCTCCAGGAGATCTTTCCAACCCAGGAATTGAACCCAGGTCTCCCGCATTGTAGGCAGATGCGTTACCGTCTGAGCCACCAGGGAAGATATTATTTTCCATAGCTGTATAATTCTTTGTATGCTTGCATCATCCTTTTTATTTTTAATCAAAGTCAAACCAATGGATGTTCAGGTTGCTTTATCCTTTGGTTATCACAGATAATTCTGCCATGAAAACCTTTCTACATGTGCCATTTCTTACAAGTACTAGTTGTAATAGCTATAGGATATTCCTAGAAGCTGAATTGCTGATTTAAAGTGCATGAACATTTTACATTTTGAAAAATATCTGACATTTAGAGTGTTGTTGTTGTTTAGTTGCCGAGTTGTATCTGACTCTCTGAGACCCCATGGATTGTAAACTACCAGGCTCCTCTGTCCATGGGATTTCCCAGGCAAGAATATTGGTGTGGGTTGCCATTTCCTTCTCCAGGGGATCTTCCTGACTCAGGGATTGACCTCATGTCTCCTGCATTGGCAGGTGGGCTCTCTACCACTGAGCCACCAGGGAAGCTCATTACATTTCGATAAATATTGCCAAATTACCCTCCACAAATGTTGTACCCATTTACACTTTGGCCAACAGTTGCCTATGAGGTTCCTGTTTCTCCATTAAGTAGAAATGACATCTTATTAGAATTTTAATTTGCAATTCTCTGATTATGAGTAAGGTTGACCATCTTTTCATATGTTTATGAGATATTTGTATTTCTTTCTCAAGGAGCAATCTGTTCATATTGGAGTCTATTTTGGATGCTGTTTAATTGTCAGATGTTTGGAGTCAAAACTGTTCTAGTTAATATTTCTTCCTATTATGTTCTGGGATTAAATGATGTTATAGCCTCTGCCATCCTGCTGCTCATCTATCAAACAGCTCAGCCTAAATATTTTGCCTGAACTTTGCTCAGTGAATATTTGTACATTGCACATGTAAGCCAGGGGCTATAGTGGAAGCAGTAGTGTCCCAGAACAGTGGTTCAGACTTAGCTTAGATCTTCAGATCTGTAGTCTGTGCAGGTCCAAAGCCTACCCTCTTCCCCAAATTCCCATTGTATTCAGGAGTCTGGAGAAATCCTACATTCTCATGGCCTTACTCAGCCTGTGGTATCTTCTGGTGGTGTCGGGTTTTGCCCTTCACTTTATCCTCTTCCCCTCAGTAGATCTTTTGAATCTGTACTTCCTCAGTACCTGTGATCCTTGCATTAGGTGGTGCTGTGGTTCAGGTGCTAAGTCATGCCCAACTCTTTGGGACCCCATGAACTGCAGCATGCCAGGCTTCCTTGTCCTTCACTATCTATACCCCAATGTATTTTTTGAAAAAGAGTTTTGGAGTGATAGTGTGGTTTTGATTGGGCGGGGATTAATTTACGAGTTAACGCATACAATAAAGTTGAAAGGAAATGAGGAATTCTAGAGTAATGACGCATCTACTGGTTGTGTAGGAGGAGATGGTTGTGGCTAGAGTTAAGGGTGTAAAGGAGTGAGTTGACCTTAAAAACGCTGTTTCCACTAAGGTTGCTGGAATGAAAGAAAGAGTGAATGGGTGTAGATAGATTTGATAATAGAGAAAGTTGAATAAGATACATCCTGCCCAGCAACTTAAATTTTCTCAGGAAGGTAGAAAGAAGGTCATTTACTAAATGGGTCATAAACATATTAAGGAATAGCAGTCCAGTGAGAAGTGTGATAAAATTTGAAGAAAAAAATAAGTTGCTAGTGCCAGGATTTCTTTTCAAAAGGATGTGGCTCTTTAAAGAAAGTTTAACAGAATCCAAGGGTATAGAATTTTATACTGATGTCATGAGTATGGATCACCATCAAAATTTGGGCATCAGTTCAGTTCAGTTCAGTCACTCAGTCGTGTCTGACTCTTTGCAACCCCATGAACCGCAGCATGCCAGGCATCCCTGTCTGTCACCAACTCCCGGAGTCCACCCAAAACCATGTCCATTGAGTCGGTCATGCCATCCAACCATCTCATCCTCTGTCGTCCCCTCCTTCTCCTGCCCTCACTCTTTCCCAGCATCAGGGTCTTTGCCAATGAGTCAGCTCTTCCATGAGGTGGCCAAAGTATTGGAGTTTCAGCTTCAACATCAGTCCTTCCAATGAACACCTAGGATTGATCTCTTTTAGGATGGACAGGTTGGATCTACTTGCAGTCCAAGGGACTCTCAAGAGTCTTCTCCAACACCACAGTTCAAAGGCATCAATTCTTCAGTGCTCAGCTTTCTTTATAGTCCAACTCTCACATCCATACATGACCACTTGAAAAACCTTGGCCTTGACTAGACGGACCTTTGTTGGCAAAGTAATGTCTCTGCTTTTTAATATGCTGTGTAGGTTGGTTATAACTTTCCTTCCAAGGAGTAAGTGTCTTTAATTTCATGGCTGCAATCACCTGCAGTGATTTTGGAGCCCAGAAAAATAAAGTCAGCCACTGTTTCCCCATCTATTAGCCATGAAGTGATGGGACCAGATGCCATGATCTTAGTTTTCTGAATGTTGAGCTTTAAGCCAACTTTTTAAATGACTACCCTCATTTGATTTTTTGCACTTCTGATGTCAATGCTGACCTGTATGAGTTTGTGTGCTCCTCTGTCTTGAACCATCCCTAAAATGTTCCTTCTCCCAGGCTCTGTCCTTGCTCATGACCCATCTCATCCTTCTGCTGCTTCTATGCTTCAAAAGTCCAATCTTATATTTCTTTGCAAGTTTCTATCTTTCCTACCCTCCTTGAAATATCTAACTAGAGGTTTGCTTTCACCTACTACTAATATGAGATCTTCAAATCTCTGTCCAGCTCAAATCTCTTAACTAGCTCCAAAATTTTAAGGATAGCCACACAATATCCTACAGTCATTTCCATTTGGCCTGTCTGAATCTTTTCACAGATCTGCTCTTCTTGCTTTTTCTGTCTCCACTGAGAACAAGAACACAGGGATTCATTGCCCTAATATTGCATGCTGACGTTCTGAGAGTTATTTTTAATTTTTTTTCTGAACCTTTCATTCATTGCAAATTAATGTTGCAAGCTTTATTTCGTAAATATTTCACAAATCACAAATCTTCCCTTTTCCCAGCAACTCAGCCACCACTACCCCAGTGAAGGCCCTTTTTCTCCAAAAAAATTCCTAGCCTTTTAAGTCTTTCTTAGGTTATTCAGTATATGTTGAAGTCATGTTTCTAAAATGTAAGCCTGGCATTTCATTTATCATTTAATCTTTGGTTTCTTTTCATCTCACGTGTTATTCCTCCTCTCCTTATACCTCCTCTTTTTTAAAAAGAATTATTAATTTATTTTAATTGGAGGCTAATATCTTTACTATATTGTAGTAGTTTTTGCCATACATTGACATGAATCAGCCAAGGGTGTACATGTGCCTCCCCATCCTGAACCCCCCTCCCCATCCTATCCCTCAGGGTTGTCCCAGTTCACCGGCTTTGAGAGCCCTGTGAAATGACAGCCTTCAGAGTGGGAGAAAATAATAGCAAATGAAGCAACTGACAAAGATTAATCTCAAAAATATACAAGCAGCTCAATACCAGAAAACTAAATGACCCAATCAAAAAATGGGCCAAAGAACTAAATAGACATTTCTCCAAAGAAGACATAAAAATGGCTAACAAACACATGAAAAGATGCTCAACATCATTCATTATCAGAGAAATACAAATCAAAACCATAATGAGGTACCATTTCACACCAGTCAGAATGGCTGCTCGAAAAGTCTACAAACAACAAATGCTGGACAGGGTGCGGAGAAAAGGGAACCCTCTTACACTACTGATGGGAATGCAAACTAGTACAGCCACTATGGAGAACAGTGTGGAGGTTCCTTAAAAAGCTGCAAATAGACCTGCCATATGACCCAGCAATCCCACTGCTGGGCATATACACCGAGGAAACCAGAATTGAAAGAGCCACGTGTACCCCAATGTTCATCACAGCACTATGTCCATCATAGCTGGGACATGGAAGCAACCTAGATGTCCATCAGCAGACAATAAGAAAGCCATAGTACATGTACACAATGGAATATTACTCAGCTATTAAAAAGAACACATTTGAATCAGTTCTAATGGAGCCTATTATACAGAGTGAATAAAGTCAGAAAGAAAAACACCAATAAAGTATATTAATGCATATACATGGAATTTAGAAAGATGGTAATGATGACCCTATATGTGAGACAGCAAAAGAGACACAGATATAAAGAATAGACTTTTGGACTCTGGGAGAAGGCAAGGGTGGGATGACTTGAGAGAATAACACTGAACCATGTATATTACCATATGTGAAATAGATTACCAGTCAGAGTTGGATGCTTACACCTCCTCTTACACACTATGATGTCTCTTGTATCAGGCATTTGGTTCAGACTCAGCAGCAGCAATGATATTAAACACTTTTTGATTCATTGTTCCCCAGTTAGTGAGCCACCCGGGAAGACTTGACTGCTACTTATTTTTTAAATTCAGATCTGGTGTCGCCATCTCCAAGACACTCTCTTTGATTTGTCCTTCCCACCCATGTCTAGTTTAGGGACTCCTTTCTTGTGTCCTTCTGAAACCTTGAACTTGCCTCTTTTTGTCTTAGCACACTTCATTATGGTTGTCTGTTTGCACAGCTCTCCCTCCACTAGATGTGAGTACTTGAGGGTTTATCTACATGTTTCTGATGGCTAAGATAGGCCTTGGCACATAGTTTCTGCTTGATCTTACTGTTGAATAAACATATGAAAGAATGGTTTAAAATTAAATGTGAAATGGATATCTCAGAGTTGAACTGAACACTGGGCCAGTATCATCTTTCCAGTTCTCTTTGTTATTCTCCTTAATGTACAATGGAGAAAATAATAATGAGTATTTTATATAATTTTTGTGAGGATTAAATGAGGTAATATTATGTAAAGCATTTGGCATAGTGCCTGACATGGTAATTGCTCACTAAATATCTCAATATAATACTGACAATCAGCTCTATTATTTCTACCGTTATTTCTACTATTACAGTTGGTTAAATGTCATCAGGAGAGCACTACATGAAGTCTGTTCTTTTCACCAGTTCTATTATTAGCTTTAACAGTGAGGAAATTAGCCTTAAGGTGGCTCATTTTCTCAATAAGTAAGCTCAAGGATCATGCTGGTTTTATCACTATTTTTTAATTACAAAGCTATTTCACTTTATTTTCCCAATTGAAAAACAAAATGCAGGGAACAGCTAAAAGTTGCTTGTTAACCCCACTATCCAAATACAACCACTGTTAATATACATATTTCTTTCCTGAAAGTCCCTTTCTTATGCACACATGGTTGAGGGTTGTTAGTGATGGAGGTAGTCCTGATATTAAACCTGCTACCTAATGCAAGGATCACAAGTTCTAAGGAAGTGCAGACTTAAAAGATCTACAAGGTGTAACCTGAGTCTGGGGCTGGAAAAAAGCTGCAAATGAAGGGAAAGTGAGACCCTCTATGGATGTCAAATCCTGCAGGGGTCACAGAAAAAAAAATTTTTTGTTTATTTGAAAACTCCAAGAGTTAGGTTTGAGGATGTCTATAAATAAAAATGGCAAGTTTGTCAACACCCTGTAATCTGAGGGGGCGTGTTCCAAGACCCCCACTGGGTCCCTGAAACCATGAATAGTATATATATATATATATATATCTCACACATACTATGATAAAGTTTAATTTATAAATTAGCTACAGTAGGAGATTTAAAAATGGTTAATAAATAATAAAATATTAATGGAACAATATACTGTAATGAAAGTTATGTGAATGTGGTCTCTATGACTCAAAATATCTTATTGTACACATGTAATGCCTTTTCCATTTAACTAAGCACTTATCATGAACTGTGGCCATAACTTTTGCAGTGTGAAGTGTCACAGCAGAACTAGCACACATTTCTTTTCCTGCTTTACAATTTCATGGATAGAGGTTTCTTCCTTACCATAAATCTTAGCAACCTCAGCATAGGATTTTTTTCTTTTCTTATTAAGTCGAGAACTTTCACCTTTTCATGTAAATGAAGCACTTTATGGCTTTCCTTTGACGTATCTGAATTGCCAGCATCACCTCTCTTTGAGGCCATTATTAAGTAAAATAAGGGCTCCTTGAACACAAGCACCATGACACCACCACAAAGAATCAGATAACTGAGTCAGTGACTAAGCGACTAACAGGAGGGATAAGCTGGACAAGGGTGATTCACCTCCCAGGCTGGATGGAGCTGGACAGCATGAGATTTTATTATGCTACTTAGAATGGGGCTTAATTTAAAACTTGGAAATTGTTTATTTCTGAAACTTTCCGTTGAGTATTTTCAGACCACGGTTGACTGCAGGTAATTGAAACATTGGAAAATAAAACTGTGGATGGGGGAGGGGGGGAACTACTGTACTTGCTCAGCTCATAAGGATTTCAGTAGTATCTAACTTTAAAAATAATTTGTTTTCTTATGATTTCTCACCACACTGTAGTTATCGTTTTACCAATGGCCATATGTTGTTGCCTTCTGGCCGTGAACACCTATCACTCTTAAACAGTTTTGTCAAGAGTCACCATTTATTTAAAAGATTTTAAACAATAGTGGTGGACATTATTTTATTGATTCATGCTAAGACTAAAATAAAATAAAGATTCATTCATTTATTTATTCTTTAATTAATTAAAAGTTACCTGTGGCCTGACCTTTATATCCTAGGCCTAGTCCTTGACTGCAGTTAAACTATGATGAATAAACCTGACATGGGTAATGTCTTCAAGATGTTCCAACACAGCCAAGGAACTGATAGTAAACAAGGACATAATCAAATAAATGTAAAATTTAGGAACACACATCACTGAAATAGAATATTAGGGCTAGAGAGAATGGGGTAGGGGATTACCTTCCAATAGTGAGGGAAGACCTCCCCGAAGAGGTAGTATTTCAGCTGAGACCTAACTGGATATAAGGTCAACTGGGCAGCAAGTTGGGAGAAGAGGCTTCTGGCTGATGGCTGGGAAGTCCTTGGTCCCTGGGGGTGCTGAAAGATCAGTGTAGCTGGAGTAGGAGGTGAGCAAAGGGGTGAAGGGACCAGATGAGGACAGAGGCCAGATCTGGTCACACAGGGCCTCACTGGCTGTATTAAAGAGTTTGAGTGTAACAGGATCCTAACCTGCTGGGGTATTATCAAAGTCTAATCAACCTAGGGAAAGAAAACCATCCAGCCAGTTCCAACCATCCTGTCCCACCTATTCAGTTCAGTTCAGTTCAGTCGCTCAGTTGTGACCCCATGAACCGCAGCACGCTAGGCCTCCCTGTCCATCACCAACTCCCAGAGTCCACCCAAACCCATGTCCATTGAGTTGGTGATGCCATCCAATCATCTCATCCTCTGTCCTCCCCTGCTTCTCCTGCCCTCAATCTTTCCCAGCATCATGGTCTTTTCAAATGAGTCAGCTCTTCGCATCAGGTGGCCAAAGTATTGGAGTTTCAGCTTCAACATCAGTCTTTCCAATGAGCACTCAGGACTGATCTCCTTTAGGATGGACTGGTTGGATCTTAGGGAGAGAAAAAAAACACAGAAGCAGTAGTGAATTCCACAGTTCAGAGACACAGCCTTACTCAGAGACTAAGACCTAATCACAGGACTACAGAATGCTCCCTGCCCTCCACACACACCACTGTATTATTGTACTAAAGATCTACTTACAGCAGTTGCTTTACCCAGTACACCATGTCCACCTAACAAGAAAAAAAGTATAAAAAAGCCAAACAGCAAAAATAATCCCCCCACCGCCAAAGCCTATTTGAAAGAAGAGCAAGCATCAGAACCAGATATGGCAAGGATGTTGGAATTAACCAGAACAAGAATTTAAAAGGAGTGTGAGAGTTGAACCATAAAGAAAGCTGAGTGCTGAAGAATTGATGCTTACAAACTGTGGTGCTGGAGAAGACCCTTGAGAGTCCCTTGGACTGCAAGGAGATCAAACCAGTCAATCCTAAAGGCAATCAGACCTGAATATTCATTGGAAAGACTGATGCTGAAGCTCCAATACTTTGGCCATCTGATGCGAAGAACCAGCTCATTGGAAAAGACCCTGATGCCAGGAAAGATTGAAGACACAAGGAGAAGGGGACTGCAGAGGATGAGATGGTTGGATGGCATCACTGACTCAACCGACATGGATATTAGCAAACTCCAAGAGACAGTGGAGCGTAGAAGAGCCTGGCATGCTGCAGTTCATGAATCACAGAGTCGGACATGACTTAATGACTGAACAACAAAAGATTAATATACTAAGGACACTAATGGATAAAATAGATAATGTAAGAATTTCAAAAACAGATTCACTCATTAATTTTTTAAATTATTTCAATAGTCATCTACTGGAAATACTAAGGAAAATGAAAACAAAAGGAAAGGCTAGAGATAAGAGTCTGTGCATCTCCAAACCTGCTGTTTCCAAGCTTGTGTCTCCCTCCTCTCTCTGTTCTAGATGATTCTGCCATCAAGCCTGTCCAACACACCTGTGCATAATGTTACCTTGGTGCTTTAGTGCATACTCTTGTTCCTCCTGCTTGGGTTGGAAATAGCATCACCTTGAATTAGAATGTCTGCTTGGAGACCTACAATCAATATTGTCCAAGCCAAGGCTTGAAACCCTGCTGGGCTTCATAGCTTACATAGTTATGAAAAAGTACATCTCAACCTTTGGATGTGAGAAATAAATGAAATACTATGAAATGAAATCCCCTCGCATGGGGTCTGATGAAAAACATCTGCTCAGTGGTTACTGTCCTGTATCTTTCCATCTATTGAGTTTCTACTCATTCTATTTTAATGCTTTTTGTAAGATACCATATGATTTTATTTCTGCACCATCTATATTTATTAGTCTAATAATTCACTGTAGATTTGCTCCTTATATATGTCTGTCTTACCTCTCCCAATAGATTAGTGTAGAAACTATGCTGAAACTCATAGTGACAAGAAGCAATGGACACAAAGGTGATGTTTAGTAAGTCTGTTAAGTTTGTGTGATTATCTTGACTGGAAAAACCACAGAGGTTGCAGGTAACAAAAATACAATGAAAATGATCTCCATAATGACAAAAAAGTTAAAGAAACCTGCTGAAGGAACTTGGGATGAAGAAGAGATAATGCCATTACAGGAGAGAGAAAGAGTCCTTTAATGATGGATAATTTAGGGATACCTCTGGTTACACCTATAATCCCAAACAATGTGGTGAACTCTGGTGAATTAAAATGAACTGATTATTTGCACTTCCATTAACTAATTCATTGAACAAATGTTTATTTACTGTTTATGATTGCTGATGTTATATCTTAGGCTAGTACTAGGTACTAGTAAAACTCTCTGAACTGAATATCTTAATTTTGGACAGACTGAATATTGATGTTTGATCCAGCTCTATCTATGGGTGATTTTAATGTAGAACACTGAGGCATAGATATCTTATATTGTAGTTTTCTATATTAATTTAACATATTAAATATTTAACTAACATAGTTTATCTAATACATTTGCTTTTTGTACACATTAAATTTTGTATCATTAAATTAATCAATAAAATTTTCAATATATATATGCTTTTATAAGTAGAAGGAAAATGGTGCTTTCTCAAAACATTTTCTTTGAATATTACTTTTAGAAATAATTTTCTTGACAATCTTGAGGAATTTTGATATGGCAATGCAAACACGTAGTTTATAAAATACAAATAATGTGTTCCCAAGTCCCTATATAGAAAAGAGATTCACAAAGTTGTTATTTCAAAATCCTGTTTTTAAGATAATTTTTAAAGTGTGTCTATCTTTTCACTTATCAGTTTTTTTACCTTCATGCTTAACTTTTCACTCTTTAAAAGGGTAGCACCTTAAAGGCAGAGTAATTTATAAAATAGAATAATCCCTTGAATACTTTTGTGTTTCATTTTTTGGTTTCTCTATGCCTTTAGTCTCCCAGAAAAAATATTTCTTTAGTCCTCACTATAAGCAAATTTCTTAGATGTATAATCACTTGACTTAGAGATTCTGTATTAACACACTTATTCTAAACAGAAGAAAGTCCTTCCTAGAGAGCATCATACAGAGTGAAGTCAGAGAGAGAAGACAAATATTGTATCTTAATGCATATATATGAAATCTAGAAGCATAATATGCTGTTATTGTTTATTTGCTAAGTTGTATCCGACTCTTTTTGCAACTCTATGGATTGTAGCCTGCCGGGCTCCTTCTATCCATGGGATTTTCTAGGCAAGAACATTGGAGTGGGTTGCCATTTTCTTCTCCAGAGGATCTTCCGGACCCAGGGATCAAACCCACATCTCCTGCATTGGCAGGTGGATTCTTTACCACTGAGCCACTAGAGAAGCCCAGAAAAAATGGTATAGATGATCTTGTCTGCAAAGCAAAAATAGAAACTTAGATGCAGAGAACAAATGTATGGATACCAAGAGGGAAAAATGCAGGGGCAAGGAATTGTGAGATTGGAATTGACGTTTATACATTATTGATGCAATGTATAAAATAGATAACCAGCACAGGCAACTCTACTTAATGTATTGTGATGACTTGAATGGGAAGGAAATCCAAAAGGCAGGGGATATATATATATATGATTCATTTTGCTGTACAGTAGAAACTAACACAGCATTAGAAAAAAACTATACTCCAATAAAAAATAATTTTAAAAAAGTAATAGAAGAAAGTCCTTGAGTACATCAGCCCGGGTACTTCTCCAAAGCATTTATATTTATCTGCAACCCTGTGGTCGAAGTTCCAAGAGATGCCTGCAATTAGAGGTAATTACATGTCATGTTGCTCAAGCAGTGTGACATATCAGCTTACAGTTCTGCCAGCATCCTCCCAGTACCTTTTCCACATTCCCTTCCCACCTCCCTTTCAGAGCCTCCCTTATCATCCCCACCAAGAAAATGTCTCCAAATTACATCCTATTTCTAAAACTGTTTGAGAAGCAGCTCCCTCGAGAGCCTGTAATCAAGTGTGATAACCAGACCCAACATTGTTATAATGTCCACTTTCCCCTGAGGAGTGTATCTTTAATTTCCAATTTGAAATCTCTATTTAAAACCCCCTCGAAACAGGTAGCTGTAGTTGACCAGAGAGTCTCAGTCTGCAGCAGCTTTTCTATTTGCCCTATATAGCTCAGTGTCCGTTGATACAATTTTTCTGATTTATTTTTTCTTGCACTTCCTTGGAGTATAACAGCTAGAGTAATAGTATGCTTTCTCATCATGTCAAAGGCACACTTGCTGGCCTCCTTTTCTAGAATATGCTTAAAAATAAAAAGTCTAGCTTCTGGCCCAGGCAGGCTCTGTGTGGAGTGAGGGGTCCAGGCAAATGTCCTCAGGTGACTGTCTATGGATATCTGTTTCCAGTCTGCACTCAAGGTCCTGAAATTCTTTAGAGTTCTTCTAAGGGATTAGGTGTTGGCAAAGGTACTAGAAAGTCTAGTTGTCATTTTCCTCCTTTTTATTTTAACAAACTTTTTTTTTTGGTTTTCATTTTCCAGCATTGCAGTTGGAAATTTCCTTGCAGTTGGTTAAGTGAACCACTTGATAAATAATATAAATAGCAATTTGTTTGTTTGTTAATCCAGTTAGTATCACATTTCCAATCCCCCTTATCCCTCCCTCTGCCCAATTCAGTGAGCTTTCCTTAGCTTTACTGAACAGGCTCAATTTGGTGGTTTTCCTGTATCACACTGAAGGATGGACAGATATGTTGTTGCCATGGAAACAAGGTAATTGCTCAGAGGCTTCATCCTGCATGGGTAATATTGAACTAACTGCTGTACACTTTCTCATTTATTACAAAACATTTACAAGGAAAATGTGATCTGTTTCATGATGTTAAAGTGTTTGCCTTTTTTCAAGAAGCTAGGTAAAAATTTCTTATTGAAATAAATGCTAAATGGGGTGGAAACTCTCCAACTGAAAGTAAACTTAAAATATGCAGAGGTAACTGATGACACCAAGAATCAATCGGTGAGTAGAAGGCCTTGACTGGGGAGAGGATGTGAACATGAACACCTCTTTTCTTTGGGTCTCAGCTGTTTATGTCTGCTGAGTTTTGCAGCGTTTATCGCCAGCCTGTCTTGCACATAAACATGTGGCTGGAGCATACATTCTCTGAGATGCTGTTTACACATCATTTTGCATTCCCTCCTCTTTGATTTCCTCCTTTATACAAGATAACCTGATCAACTTTTATGTCCTAACTTTCCTTCTCTCTAAATTCTCCTATTCTCACCCACACTTTAACTTCCTTTAAAAAAGAAAGGTAAGTTTTTTCCTTTCCCTGGCCTTGAACAGAAGAGATTTTACCACATATTTTAATTTCAATCTTAAGACATCACCTTGTGTGCAATAGGATTTTAATAAATTTTGACTAACAATGCCTTCTGACAAGACCTTAATGTTCCTCAAAACCAACCAACAAGATCAGCGTTTCCGTACTTCTTAGCTCACAACTGGCTTCCAAGATAGCATGCCTTCTGGTTAGGAGTACTTTGCTTTTCTAGTTCTAGCGCAACTCCACCCCTGTTCTCTAGCCTAAGAAAGCCTGTTCTACACTTTCTAAAAGTACACGTCTCCTCATGTATATTCCTGCCCACTCGTAGTTTGACACTGAGACTCACGAGACCTCCAGATTGACGTTCTGTGCTGATTCTCAGTTACTCAGTGATTCTATGGTCCAGTTACCACATTTAGGAAACCTAGTCTGAGCAAGCTGGCTTAGCATACCTTTTAGGAACTTCCAAATAGCCTAGGCACACCTTTTTTTGTTGCCCTCACTGTGTTTTATTGCTGTTAGCTCTTTAGCCATCTGGCATCCTCAAGTAGACTTGAATTTCCAGAGTATGGGTCTGTTTCTTATTTCAAGTTGTTTGCATAAGAGTTAGCAAAAGGCTTTCAACACATATTCGGAGAATCCCACAATTGGTTAATTGCTAATGTTGGTATATTTATGTCATCGAAATTACAGTTTTATCAGTACATTAAAAGCACATTTCAAGTAGGATGCTTTCAAACCCATTGTTAACATGGCTGCCAATCTCCTAAAATGTATTTAGGTTTTACCAAGACCAAGAAGGGTTAAGACACTGATGGGGGTTACTTGAGGTGGCTAAGCTTGAGGATGAGATGGTTAGATAGCATCACCAACTCAATGGACATGAATTTGAGCAAACTCCAAGAGACAGTACAGGACAGAGGAGCCTGGTGTGCTGCAGTCCATGGGGTCACAACAAGTTGGACACAACTTAGCAACTGAACAACAGCAACAGAGCTTGAAGACCACTTTTGGAAATCTGTTTGTGTTCTTATTTGTAGAATATTCTCCCCATGCCAAATTTTATTGGCTTGTTTAAATGGTGTAGGGTTAACATCCATGCTTTACAAACGCTTGACCAATTGTTTCTTCACAGTGTTGTTAATTGGATGGCCACTTTGTCGCTTGCTTTAAAAACCACAGGATGGAGCCAAGTCATGATCCCTCTATTTCCTCCTAAGGAGTTACAGAATTGAATTTCAGTTTCATAAAATTAAATAGAAATAAATTACATGCCCTTATATGAAATGTCAACTAAAATTAATAGTAATCTTTTTTTTTTAGTTCGAACTGGACCCAGATAATCAATTAGCAATAATCTTGTCAAAATGCACAGGACACACAGGTTGCCAGAGGCTTTATCATAATTTTATTTGCCCAAAGCATTTGAATAAATGAGGTGAAATGTTGCCTCAAGTCTCTGAATCTTTGATAGATCATTTCTGGACCTCCTGCTGAAATACTGTTAACTAATTTTCCGCAGTAAATTTTCTTAGTGATTGTCACAGCCTGTAGTAATAGATGACTTTTCCTCCCATATGTTACTATGCCTGGGTGCAGAGAGATGACATGTAGGCTGTGTGTATGTCTGTGAGGATACAGCTGTGTGTGCATTTTTTATGAAGAAGAATAACTTTCTCCAGAGATTTTGCTGAAAATCCCATTTCTCCTCCCACATAGCAGGCACTCAATACATATTCATTGAGTCACATTCTTAATTTGTGTTTTGTGTTGGTATTCCCTACATCTGCAGGATTGGAAAGCAGGGCAGAAGGGGTGATGAAAGGAACGCCTCGAATGATATTGTATCAACATAGTCATAAGCAGAGGTCCAAAGTGGCAATGAGACTCACAAGGTATAAATAAGCTTTGAGGCCACATTTTTTTAGCTTTGTAGCAGGTCACAGGGCAAGAGCTTCAGCACCACCTCACGGGGGAACAGCAGCTGCTCAGGTCCATACCTCCTCTTTTCTCTTCCCCATTCAAGACCAGAGCAGTCACTGCGGATGTGAGCCAGACTTACCCCAGGTCTTTTGTACACACATGGCCACCTAGGTCCGAGTGTGCATGTGTGCTCAGTCGTGTGTGATTCTCTGTGACCCCCTCAGGCTCCTCTGTCCATGAGATTTCCTAAGCAAGAACACTGGAATGGGTTGTCGTTTCCTTCTCCAGGGGATCTTCCCGATCCAGGAATCCAACCTGGGTCTCCTGCATTGGCAGGAGGATTCTTAACCACTGAGCCACCTGGGAAGCCCCCACGTAGGTCCAAGGTCTGCTTTCAGCTCCACAGCCCAAGCATAGTCCTACAGATTAGGCACAAATGCAACAAAACTTCTACAACATTCCATATTTATCTTAACACTGTACTTACCGAGAAAGCAGAGCTTTAGAAAGACACTGTCCAGCCTCCACCCAAGCCTGATGAAAACCCTGTTGACACAGGTATTAATTTCTGTATCACTTGAATTGCAAAATAGGCACAAGAAGCGATTTTTGAAGAGAATTTTGTTTTCCACTAACTTTTCACTGACCAATTGAAGAGATGCCCAAGAGGGAAAATCACTCTGAGTGAAATGAACACTTCAACCATTAGGAGCTTAGGATGCTGATCACCACCATAGAAAAGTGACCGTGTACCCACCTGAATAGACTTGTTGGATATTTGAATTAAAACCCAAGGAGTTACTTTTTTGTAGAGCCTTTCAGTTCTTTCTTTTTGTTCAGGGCACCTCAAATATCTCTCTCAATCAGAGCAATTTGTCCATGCCTGGGAACCCACTTTGACTCTAAGCTTCTGTCATTCATAATTTTGTACTTATTCTTGCTTAGAGGAGAATCCTAAAGATGTCTGTAGGCACTAACTGCAATTGGGTTGAAAATTCCTTAAGTACAAGGCTTTATTCAAAAACTATTCTGCCCTATTGATTACATAAGTTCAAAAGTCCCAGTTTGATTTATCCAAAATGGCTGTGATCTGAAGTCTTTTACATTTTTGAAAGAATATATACTCTACAAATGCAATAGCAACAAAAGTAAGTCCTACTTTTTTTTAAAAAAGGCATAATAATCAAGTTCATAACTTTTCCAAAAGTAAGAATTCTCTGCCATTCATATCTTTCTAATTAGAATGAGTATTAATCCCAAAGATAAGTCTGAATCTCTCAACAAAGGACAAAATTGTGTATTATACATTTATACATACATACTGCCTTTCAGAGTGAAGCAGAAGCTCTTCCCACTTGCCTTATTATTTCCCTTGTTGCTCATTATGATAATGGAGAATAAGTTAAGTAGAGCTATATTTAAGAGGAACTCACTTTGGAAAATGTGCACATCAGGCATGGTTTCTGAAAAATGTGAAAACAAATCTAATGCCCATCAAAATTTTAAGCACAAAGAAGAATGGATTTTAAAAAATTGAAATTGTTTAAAAGCATGTCATTTTATCCTTGAATTTATATTTCTCATATTTTAATCTACTTTATATATAGAAATCCCCAGACAACTTCTATAATTGGTATGACTACCTTCCAATGAAGAGCTTAATTTAAGTAGATTACTGATACAGGTCAAATTATTTGAATTTGGGTACTCAGGGAAGAATCACCAAAATATTATGGATAGTGGAAGCATAAAATTATAAGAATATACATGGCATTACTAAGATTTTTTGCAATGCAAAATTTAACCTGATCCCCCCAAAATCCTTGATAAATATGCTGAGGAATATGGATTATCATAATTCTTACATGTCTGCCTTTCCTTTATGAATGCAATGTGCCACTTGTGATTCTCTTTATCTAATGCCTTAATTCCCTATAATTCCATTTTTCAGTTTGATAATATAACTCCTATAATTTCTTCAATTTTTTTCTCCACCTATAGACTCATATAATTTATAGGTAGCATACAGCAGCTCAAGTATTCTGGCTTCTTCATTTAAATAAATGTTTTCTTTCAATCAAATGATTTAGTAAATTTAGACTAACATCTTGTGTCTGTTTGTATTTTAATAAATGCATTATTTTATTTGACACATATGCATGCTTAGTTGCTCAGTTGTGTCCGACTCTTTCGACTCCATAGACTGGGGTCCATAGCTTGCAAGGCTCCTCTGTCCATGGGATTGTCCAGGCAAGAATACTGGAGTGGGTTGTTATTTCCTTCTCTGGGGGATCTTCTCAACCCAGGGATCGAACCCAGGTCTCCTGCATTGCAGTCAGACCCTTTACCAACTGAGCTACAAGGGAAGCCCTGACACATATAACCAAGTCAAAATATCTTAAATTCACTAGCCTTGTTGAGGGAAGAAAATACCAGTGCATTTTTGAGGTCATAGAAGGATAAAGATTAGTGAGAATGTCCTCAAACAGGAACATCTAGTCAAATTCCTGCCAAAGCTCCCCAACAAATTACTCCGGTGATCTTCATTTCTAATAGAGAAAGATGGACTCTTCCTCCAAGTTTATCCTGCCAGTGTGTTCCAGGACAATTCAACAATATTCTTGGGAAAGATGTTACTGACAAGTGTTATGACATAATTATATCATGTTCTATGACATTTTTATTATAGCATACTTGATACTACAAGATATGCTTTCTGCTTCAGAAAATCACTCAGAAAGTTTCCGTGAGTTTCCATTTGGGCTGACTTATAAAAGAGGAGAATATGCTAGTTATACACCATTATTGATAGAGAAGATGGATGGAATGAAAAGTATATGTTTTAGCATGCATGCATGCTCAGTCATGTCTGACTCTTTGCGACCCCATGGACTGTAGCCCACCAGGATCCTCTGTCCATGCAATTTTCCAGGCAAGAAAACTTATGTGGGTTGCCATTTCCTCCTTCAGGGGAATCTTCTGGACTCAGGGGTCAAATCCGCATGTCTTGAGTCTTCTGCATTGGCAGGCAGATTCTTTACCACTATGCTACCTAGGAAGCACATATGTCTTAGCAGAGAAGAAATATCATATGACATCCTTTATATATAGATTCTAAAAAGAAATGATACAATTGAAAGAGAAAGTTGCTCAGTTGTGTCTGACTCTTTGTGACCCCATGGACTATACAGTCCATGGAATTGTCCAGTCCAGAATACTGGAGTGGGTAGCCTTTCCCTTCTGCAGGGGATCTTCCCAACACAGGGATGAAACCCAGGTCTCCCGCATTGTGGGAATCTAAAAAGAAATAATACAATTTAACTTACAAAAAAGAAAGAGAATCACAGACTTAGACAATGAACTTATGGTTCCTGGGGGGAAGGGATAGTCAGGGACTTTGGGATAAACGTGGACACAATGCCAGATTTAAAAAGGATAACCAACAAGGTCCTACTCTAATAGCACATGGAACTCTGCTCAATGTTATGTGGCAGCCTGGGTGAGAGGGCAGTCTAGGGCAGAATGGATACATGTATATGTATGGCTGAGTCCCTTTGCTATCCACCTGAAACTATCATGACATTGTTAATTGGCTATACCCCAATACAAAACAAAACGTTTAAAATTTAAAAAAAAAAGTATATGTCTCAGAAGCCCCTGGCTTCAGGCATGTTTTGAGAATTCATACATGTTTTTCCCTTAATCTGAGATTTACAATTTATTTCATATCTACCGAACTGAACTTTATCACTTGATAAACTGACCTAGCAAGCTCTGAAGAAGACAGACACAATTTTAAGCTACCAAATTCTCTTGCAGTTAATTTTTAATACTTATAGCCTCAATCCATAACTCATTTTATGGATTAAACACACAGCAATTTCTGGTAGAGTATTTATGAGAAGGTGAGATTTGGAGTAAAAAAAGATAGCTTTGGCAAAAAAAAAAAGAGAAGTAATCATAGATAACAAAATTTTAAGATAACTTTTAGTGACTTTAAAGTAATATCATAGTTAGGTTGCATAACAAATAAAATTTGAAAACATTCAACATACCCATCAACCCACACACCGAAAATATTTCTCACCTCTTCAGATCTTTACTATGGCACACAAGTTTCTAGATGCCTAATAACCGTGACCTGATACAACTTTTTTTTAAATAATTCTTTTCTTTTAACTGGCGTATAGTTAATTTACAATGTTAAGTTAGTTTCAAGTATACAGTAAAGTGATTTATTTATGCATATATATGACACTAATTTTTACATTTGAAAACTAAAAAGAAAACAATATAATTTGTTTCTATCCAACATAACCTTTACCTTTGTATAGCATCAAGGAAAATTGTTGCTTTTGTTCAACTTGTATAGAATCTGTACACTTCTAGACATTTTAAAGTCTGTTCTGCTTCTGAGAGACTGAGATAACAATAGAGGGCAATAATACACATATTAAACACAAGTAGTATTTATATATACATCTATAGTAAAGCCTTTGGAGATCTCCTTCTTATAGCACAGGTTTGTGAAAGCTGTGAGCTAAATCATGTTTCTCTAGTGATGAATATTATATGTTTCCAAAATATAACATGGGGAATGTAGAAAATGAGTATAATTCTTGCACTGTGAAATTGATTTTCTGGTAGTATTTACTGGGTTGGCCAAACGGTTCATTCAGGGTATTTTTTTGTAAGATCTTATGGAAAAACCCCAGCTTACATTTTGGCCAATCCAATGTATGCCTGTGGCTAATTTGCTATGTAATTTGGCCAAGGTCTAATGAAGGTAAACATACTGATTTAGAATGCTTTGTGTTGTCCATTAAAATGAAAAACTGGGGCACTGTCATTGACTTTGTGTCTTTTAAGCCAGTAGATTCTAAGGCTTATATCAGTTTATGACACTATCCATAATAAAATAATGGAAAAAGTCAAATAACTTTTTCATGATATGCAGACACAGAACCAAAGGTTCAGAAGAGGTAGTCTTAAAACATATTTTAACAAAAAGAATAGCAGAAACAAAAATGATTATTAAAGGGAAAAACATCACATTTTTTCTTCAGAATCAATATCCTAAAGTGTATTTCCATTAATCATTAAGTGAGCAGTGGATATTCATCTCTAAGACTGTTTTGCATAAAAATTAGTTCTATGTACAAACATTTCCTGCTTTAAGTCCACAAAATTGCATAAAGAAAATGTCTGCTCTTTTCCCTATTTTGTTGTCCTTGGGAAAGGCACAACTACCATCATCATCACTGCAACTGCTATTCAGTTCAGTTCAGTTCAGTCGCTGTCACATCTGACTCTTTGCGACACCATGGACTGCAGCATGCCAGGCCTCCCTGTCCATCATCAACTCCTGGAGCTTGCTCAAACTCATGTCCATTGAGTCAGTGATGCCATCCAACCATCTCATCCTCTGTTGTCCCCTTCTCTTCCTGTCTTCAATCTTTCCGAATATATGAGTCTTTTCCAAGGAGTCAGTTCTTTGCATCAGGTGGCCAGTGTATTGGAGTTTCAGCTTCAACATCAGTCCTTCCAGTGAACACCCAAGACTGATCTCCTTTAGGATGGACTGGTTGGATCTTCTTGCAGTCCAAGGGACTCTCAAGAGTCTTCAACACCACAGTTCAAAAGCATCAATTCTTTGGTGCTCAGCTTTCTTTATAGTCCAACTCTCACATCCATACATGACTACTGGAAAAACCATAGCTTTGACTAGATGGACTTTTGTTGGCAAAGTAATGTCTCTGCTTTTTATATGCTGTCTAGGTTGGTCATAGCTTTTCTTCCAAGGAGCAAGCATCTTTTAATTTCATGGCTGCAGTCACCATCTTGCAGTGATTTCAGAGCCCCCCAAAATAAAGTCTGTCACTGTTTCCATTGTTTCCCCATCTATTTGCCATGAAGTGATGGGACCAGATGCCAAGATCTTAGTTTTTTGAATGCTGAGTTTTAAGCCAGCCTTTTCACTCTCCTCTTTCACTTTCATCAAGAGGCTCTTTTATTCTTATTCACTTTCTGCCATAATGGTGTCATCTGTGTATCTGAGGTTATTGATATTTCTCCTGGCAATCTTGATACCAGCTTGTGCTTCATCCAGCCCAGTATTTCGCGTGATGTACTCTGAATTTAAGTTAAGTAAGCAGGGTGACAATATACAGCCTTGACATACTCCTTTCCCAACTTGGAACCAGATTGTTGTTGCTGTTCCATGCCAGTTCTAACTGTTGCTTCCTGATCTGCCTACAGATTTCTCAAGAGGCAGGTAAGGTGGTCTGCTATTCCTATCTCTTGACAATTTTCCATAGCAATTGCTAATATGATTTTATAAGCCACATCTAACTTTCTGGTTCTCTGTAGACTACAGCATTGGAAATGGCAGATCCATACAGGGTCAGAAAAAGTCCGTTTTCATCACATGTACATGTCATTATATGATTTCCTCTCTGTCTTGAGCTGATGAGCCTGCATATCCAAATAACAAATAGAATTGTTTTTCAGTCTAATTTTGCTGATAAATTTGGAAAGATCACCACCAGATACAGAAGAAAAGTCACAGTCAACCCCAAATCCTTTAATGGCCCTTGACCTGACTTGGCTGAGAAAGGAAGTTGAGCTGTGGAGCAGATTCAGAGCCGAATATGTCTCATACCCTTGGGCAGACCTGGCCCTCCTCCTAGAATACTCAAGGTGAGGAGTTCCAGTGCAACTCCCCATCTATTTAGCTAGTGAATCCTCCTGTGTCTGCTGCCTGGATTTTTACATTTCACCAAATTTCCATGAGAAATGTGTTTTGAACAACATTTCATAACTGAAATACTTTTACATTTAGATTCATTGAATTTTAGATCCAAGAACTAAGGGAGCATTTACTCCTACCCATCATTTAACAGATGCAGACACTGAAATTCAAAAGGTTAAGTGGCTTTTCTGTAGCCATCTAGCTTTTTTTTTTTTTTTTGTGACTGAGCCCAGATTTTCTCAATATTGGTTGAGCGCTTTTTCATTTTCACTTACAGACAATTCCTTCTTAAATAGCTTATAGTGTGAAATCTATGTTAAAGGCTGTTTCTTTCTAGCTAGGCTTTTTCCTTTTTAAGCTCTATCCATGGAGAGTTGTTTATGTAAATTAGCCAATGAAAGGTATGATATAGAATTGAGAAGGAATTCAAAGAGATGAATGCATTTGATATTTCATAGCTGGAGTGTTGGTGATTGATTAGGTACAATAAAAGAAGACACCTGTTAATGTTTCTGAGAGCTTGAAACCTCAAAAAAATCAGGAACCATGTTTAAAGTATCTTATGTTCCTGGTGCCTAGCAGCTTAACCAGCATATAGTAGACACCTGGAATATTTGTTGAATGACTAAAGAAAACGTTATGGTGGTGAAGAGTTAGAAGGAATAGAAAGCATGTTCTTACTGTATGCTTAAAATAGCTCTGCTACATAAAGTTAAAATGACAAGATTCCAAGAAATTCACATAGGGACACGTCATCCAAGAGGAACTCAGGAAGGGGACAGAGCTGGCAGCTGGATCAAGGAAAGGTTTCAACTTTTAGGAAAACCAGGAATCTTTAAGTGTAATTGCTCCACAAATGTACTGTGAACAGAAAATGAACTCAGAGGACCTAGGAAAAAAGTAGAGCTCCGAAGTGGAGAAAGATTGGGTTAAAGCCAAGAAAGACTACAGAGGACTGGAGACTTTCTAAGTGGAGGTATGATGCTAGTGACACTTGGCTAGACCTTCATGAGGTCTGGACAAGATACTCTGTGGTTTTGTTTTGCGTCCAAAGCTGACAACTCTGAGGAGAAGAAATAACTAACTCTTGGGAGAGAGTCAGGACCAGCAGGGGCAATAAACCCTCCCACCTCAGAGTCTTCGTTGTACACAGTTTTTATTTTAATTTTATTTCTTAAAAGCAAGTGAGCAAAAGTAACTCTTTCAATAACTTTCATAGAAATATATGCTCTTCTGGAAAATGGAACTATGCCCATTACTGCCAGAAAAGTAATGAGGTCAGAAGTGAGTGACTAACCCTTTTTTTTGAAGAGACCTCACATTAGGCTTCCCACTTCCCTTGGGCTTCCCAGGTGGTGCTAATGTAAAGAACCTGCCTGCCAATGCAAGAGATATAAGAGACGCTGGTTTGATCCCTGGGTCAGGAAGATCCCCTGGAAAAGGAAATGGCTACCCACTCCAGTATTCTTGCCTGGAGAATCTTATAGACAAAGGAGTCATGTGGGCTACAGGCCATAGGGTTGCAAAGAGCTAGACACCACTGAAAAGACTTACCACACACGCAACCTGGTAAGCTCACCTCTGAGGTTCTGACCCCATGTCAGTTCATCCTATTCACTCATGTTATTCATTTCACCCTATGAAGTGAAGTCTTTTTCACGAACTCAGTGGTTTAGGGGAGATGAAAGACTTTCTTACTTAGTGCATGCTGCTAAAATGTCTTCCAGGGATTAGATAAAACCTACAGTTTGCCTCAGTTCTTTTTCTTGCCCAGATTAGTGCTGATACACCAACTTTCCTGAAGAAACAAAGTCCAAGGGAATATGCTAAGGCTATCTGAGTTCTCTGAAACAAAAGTTTTCATTGCATTTAAGTGACAAGTATAAAAAAAAAAAAAAAGCTGTTTGAGACCTTCATGAAATGTAACCTCAGCAAGCTGTGAAATGCTCCAGAAGTTTTTGAGACTGACCGTCAGATGAAATGCTAAAAATATGTTGGAACTAAATTAAAAGGAAGGTCAGGACACAGCCATGTCTAAATGGGAGATATAAAGCACAGTGAATACAAATTGATAACGCTGAGGCGAGAGATCGTTTATTGCTCTTCCACTTTTCTTTTAGGGAACAAGCAATAAAATTGAAATGAATGATCCAATTTTAAACCTAATTTTCATACAGCATCATTTCTCCTGAAGGTTCACCAAAGATAGAAATCAGAGAAAAATAAAGAGAAAAATCAACTTACTTCATCCTCCACTCATCTTGTTGGGGGGCTCAATATCTTGTGACATACTTTTCAAAATACAAATTCTAAGCTGAAAAATCTGAAAATGTATCTTATTCTTATATGATGTGTTCTCAACTTGTATGTTAATGCTCAGTATTGATATGTACACATGAAAATACAGATACACATTCACACCCCCAAATTTGCACTTTATTCTCTGTCTGTATCTGTCTTTGTCTTTGTCATCTCTCTCTCTCTTATTTCTATACTTACCCATCTTTCTATATATCGATGTCTACGCATCTATCTATATCATTTCTATTTATGTTATTCAAAATATTAGAATATTATTTTCATCCTGTGCTTAATACTGGGTTTTTTTTGTGTGTGTGTGTCTGTGTGTGCGTGTGTGTGTCTGTGTGTGTGTTTCCTCCTTGCTTGGGCCTGTCTTTTTCTCATTGACATCTCTGTCTACTTTAATTGTCTCCTAGGAGATAAAATGTCGCTTTGAGAGAAATTATAAAAAACATCCTATGTGAGTCTCTCTCTGGAAGTTGCAGAATGTCACAAACTGAAAAGTCTGAAATATTACCCCAGTTACAAGTTAAAAAGGTAGCCTGCAACAGTTTCATGGATGATGCTAGCAGAAGACATAGGACTCCTGCATCATAAAAAAGGACTTGATTACTTATGGCACAGCAGGCCTTCTAGGTGTCATGTCCACATTTATTTCCCTTGCTCCCTAGTCCCAAGTGGGCAGCCCAGGTAGATGTTATACCCACAGTGTGGCCTTGTGTCCCAGGTAATGAACTGGAGCTGAGGAAATATTCTTTTAAAGGGACTGTCAACAAACAACATTCAACCTTTGCCCCAGAGAGAGATCTTATCTTTATTGCCCTAGACAACAACAACAAAAATAGAAAATTTTAAGTTTGCCTTTGCCCTAGAGGAAGACGCTCTTTCTGTCTTCCAGAGTTGTTTGCTTAACAAAGACCCTTGAAAAGATAGTCCAGGAGAAAAGGATGTCAGTACCTCCAGCACAAATAAGAGAGACCCACTGAGAATTGTCTCCCAGTAGAGACTGGCTTCAATAGTTCTGAGCAGAGATGTTCCTGATGTTCAGATCAGTATTCACCCAAGACAGAGTTTTCTTGTTGGTTTCCACAAAGTTCTCTTGTTAGACAAAAAGCTCTATTTTTCTTTCTTTCTTTCTCCCTTTTTCTCCTTCTCTCCTTCCTTCTTTCCCTCCTTTCATCAAACCTGACAAAGAGGCCTCAATCTTGAGCTTCTCTGCTTTGTCCTTAACATCATGGACAGGTTTTCCAATATGTGCACATTTAGACAATTTTTCCATCTTTTCTTTTTTTCTTTCTTTGTCCTATACAACTTGGCTGAACATTCTATCTTCAGTTTTTATGTGTTGCCAGTATCTGTTCCAACTGACATGTCAAGTTGTCCATGCTTTTGAGAAGATCTAAGGAAATGGGGATTCTAGCAGCATCTGAGAGTTTTATCCTTGGACATCTTGCACATTCTGCAGTGCTGCCTCCTACTCCTTCACGATCCCACTGGTCTATATATATCCCTTTATCTTACAAGTTTCACACTGACAAAAGATCATACTGCCAAAAAGCAATGCTCTGAGAACCTCTATGAATCATACAGGTTCATGTCAAATGCTCTGCCTGGATTCCTGAATCTAGAAAATAGGAGGGCTTTACATTTTTCTTCAGTTTGCATGCTCTAAGCAGAAATGCTACTCTGCAGGTAATGAAAATGATGACAAACACACCCCAAGTTTTACATTCAGAGGAATTTGAGCCCCATCAAAAAGTAGTTCCTTGAAAGTCATATATTTACCCTTTTTGCTCTTGCTCAAAATGCCCTTGGAATCCTTTTCAGAATCCAACATACATTTTTTGGACTGTCTTTGGCAGCAGCCAGTCTTTATCCTTTAATACTGAATTTCATTTTGGAGATAGCTAAAAGCTATTTAGAGCCCAATAAAAAAAAGCAGATAAACAAGCTGGGTTTATAAAAGTATGTGAATATGTGCAATGAAACAGATATCCTTATGTGGTTGATAAACTGGCCCTGAATACAGTTTCAGCAGAGAAGTTCCCAATGCTCAGGGTTTTCAATGCTTTGGGGGAAATTAAAAAGGGACTTTTCTTCCCAAGAGGATTGAGAGTTCCTTCACTAAAAGTGCAATTGATTTAAAAAAACTGTTAAAAATATACTTTTTTCTGCATTATTTCTTTAACAGGAATCATTTTTAAGCTAAAGCTGCTGCTGCTGCTGCTAAGTCGCTTCAGTCATGTCCAACTCTGTGTGACCCCATAGATGGCAGCCCACCAGGCTCCCCCATCCCTGGGATTCTCCAGGCAAGAACACTGGAGTGGGTTGCCATTTCCTTCTCCAGTGCATGAAAGTGAAAAGTGAAGGTGAAGTCGTTCAGTCGTGTCCGACTTGTAGCGATCCCATGGACTGCAGCCCACCATGCTCCTCTGTCCATGGGATTTTCCAGGCAAGAGTACTGGAGTGGGGTGCCATTGCCTTCTCCGTTAAGCTAAAGAGGTTATATCAAAATGGAGGGATTTTGCCAGCAGCTGTGGCCTGAGTGTTGCCAGAGTCAATGAGAGCAATTGCAGACTTCCCTGGTGCGTGCTAAGTCACTTCAGTTGTGTCCGACTGTTACAGACCTTATGGACTGTAGCCCACCAGGCTCCTCTGTCCATGGGATTCTCCAGGAAAAAGTCCTGGAGTGAGTTGCTATGCCCTATCTAGAGAACATTTATCCTGCATTGGCAAGCAGGTTCTTTGCTATTATCACCACCTGAGAATCCCTTGCAGACTTGCCTACTCGCTAATAAAATAGTTCAATTAATTTCCCCTTCTTTTTTGAATTTCCCACCCTTCTTTGTTTTGTCTTGTTTTTGAAAGATAGTGTGTTTTGGTTAGGAAAATTTGGTCATTTGTGAATAAATTCTATGATTTACTGGTGGCTCAGACTGTAAAGAAACTGCCTGCAGTGTGGGAGACCTGGGTTCAATCCCTGAGTCAGGAAGATCGCCTGGAGAAGGAAATGGCAACCACTCTAGTATCCTTGCCTGGAAAAATCCCGTAGATGGAAGAACCTGTCAGGCTACAGTCCCTGAGGTTATAGAGAGTTTGACAGGACTGAAAGACTTCCCACTTTCACTTTCACTTTTCTTTTTCTATGATTTACACGACTCTGTGGAGAAGGCAATGGCACCCCACTCCAGTACTCTTGTCTGGAAAATCCCATGGACGGAGGAGCCTGGTAGGCTGCAGTCCATGGGGTCGCTACAAGTCGGACACGACTGAGCGACTTCACTTTCACTTTTCACTTGCATGCATTGGAGAAGGAAATGGCAACCCACTCCAGAGTTCTTGCCTGGAGAATCCCAGGGATGGGGGTGCCTGGTGGGTTTCCGTCTATGGGGTCGCACAGAGTCAGGCACAACTGAATTGACTTAGCAGCAACAGCAGCAGCACACACCTCTGAGTTAAATTTAGGCAGTTACTTAACCTTTTAGCCTATTTATTGAAATAAAATTGGGAAGAATAATACCTGATTTACAGCATAGTTTTTAGATTAGTGAGATACCCTATTGGAAGGTGAATGGCAAAATTTAAAGGAAATTTATGCTCAATAATTTTCTTCCCACTCTCATTTTATTTTCCTGCTTGCCCTGGGTTAGAATATTTCCCCTAGAATGAAGGAAATGAATTGAAACTGCTAAGTTCATGGAGGCTGAGCTTCCTGCTTGAAAAATAATTCATGCTTACATCAAGACAAAGAGGCAAGATAAAGAACCTATGCCTTCTAGCACCTTCTCTGTGGAGATACAGATAGATGATTGTAACAAGATGGGGGTATAAACTGACTCACCCCAAACTACTTGGCTGGGCATTAATCCTATGATCTTAGGAATAGGAACTGTTTGAAAACAGTTTCTGCCAATATATGACACCCTCAGTGGGGGAACAATCAGGGAAAATGTAAGAGCACTCTTCAGATGGGTTAGAGGAGATAATGAGATCCGTGGAAAAGAATAAAGGAGTCGAGTTTTCTTTCCTCCTGTGCCTCTTCTTGGTCAATGGGGTTGAAGGGAAAGTGGCTCCTTAGGTCAGTAAGCACTGGGGCCATGGTGTTTCTGGAACATGCAAGGGAGTGAAGCACTGGAGACAAGGGAGTTTTGAGGATTCTAAATACTTTTCTACTTTAAGTTACTGGAAACATTGAAAGATTTTGTGGAGGAGCATAAGTATAGCTTAAATGTGCCCCTTTGACTGGCATTTTGCCTGAGTCCAGTCTCACAGGCGACTGAGAGAGAGACTGCTGGAAAGATCTGAGTGCAGCAGAGGCAAGGAAGCTAGTATCCTCACAGTATAATGTCCCAGACGTGGTCCTTTCTTAGTAATTCACAGCTTCTGCTTTTGAACTTCCATAGTTATTTTTAACTGTTAGTATGGTGGTAGGGAGTTTAAATACTGGTTTAAATATATGTTCTCCATTGAATCTTGAAGCTCTAGGAAAGGAAAAGGTAAATTTGCCCTGTTTGGGTTTATCTGAGACATCATTGTTCTATTTAGGCTTCCCTTGGACTGCAAGGAGATCAAGCCAGTCAATCCTAAAGGAAATCAACTCTGAATATTAACTAGATGAACAGATGCTGAAGCTGAAACTCCAGTACTTTGGCCATCTGATGAGCAGTGCTGACTGATTGGAAAAGACCCTGATGCTGGGAAATATTGAAGGCAAAAGGAGAAGGGGGCCACATAGGATGAGTTGGTTAGATAGCATTACTGACTCAATGCACATGAATTTGAGCCAGGTCTGGGAGAGAATGGAGGATAGGGGAGCCTGGTGTGCTGCCATCCATGGGGTCACAACAAGTTGGAAATGACTCAATGACTCAACAACAGTTCTGAGATTGGTCAGCAAATGGTTCCAGTCCTATGGGACAAGCTATGAAGGTCAAGGGGAAGGGGGAAACGTGCATACAACATTAAAATGGGGAAAAAAAAGAAGAAAGTTGGGAATCAAGGAGGGGCCCAAGCAAACTGACAGCTAGTCCCCACTATATACATTACCTTTTAAAGCCTAGTATCCTTGGACATTCTATTTTGTTTGTTTTTTAAGAAGTCAAGAATGAAAATCTCTACTCATTAAAATAGTAAGTAACCTTTTTCACTGGCAGAAGTAAACTTCTAGGAAAAAGATCCTAGCATTCTTCAACTGAGAATGTTTCCAGTAGCTGCTGAACAGTCAAAACAAGAACTCATAACAAAGCTCAAATAAAAAAATATTCAAGTGGATGCTGAAGTTTATTTTTTAAAAAGATTTAAGGAAATAACCAAAAAGGAGAAATCAGCAGGAGACCCTGGAGTGGAACTAAGTTAGACTCTATCATAATCACCTTGGGAAAAAAGCTATGACAAATCTAGACAGTGTATTAAAAGGCAGAGACGTCACTTTGCCAACAAAGCTCCTTATAGTCAAAGCTATGGTTTTTCCAGTGGTCATGTATGGATGTGAGAGCTGAAGCATAAAGAAGGCTGAGAGCTGAAGAATTTATGCTTTCAAATTGTGGTGTTGGAGAAGACTCTTGAGAGCCCCTTGGACTACAAGGAGATCAAACCAGTCAATTCTAAAGGAAATCAACCCTGAATATTCTATTGGAAGGACTGATGCTGAAGCTGAAACTCCAATCCTTTGGCCACCTGCTACACAGAACTGACTCACTGGAAAAGACCCTGATGCTGAGAAAGACTGAGGGCAGGAGGAGAAGGGGATGACAGAAGATGAGATGGTTGGATGGCATCATGACTCGATGGGACATGAGTTTGAGCAAACTCTGGGAGACAGTGAAGGACAGGGAAGCCTAGAGTGTTGTGTTCCATGGGGTCACCAAGGGTCAGACATGACTTAGTGACTGACAACAATAAATTACCACACTTATTTACAGTTTTAAGTATAGATAGACCTTTCAGGGGAAAAAAATGAGTTATTCCCTTTGCCTGTGATCATCAGATTCTAGTGAAATAGCTCTCCAACTTGATGGTGCATCACACTTCTGTCTTTCTAGTAGCTGAAATGTGATTCCTAGCTAGGAGTATATGTAAGTGAAGTTGCTCAGTCATGTCCGATTTCTTGTGATTCCATGGACTGTAGCCTGCCAGGCTCCTCTGACCATGGAATTTTCCAGGCAAGAGTACTGGAGTGGATTGCCATTTCCTTCTCCAGGGGATCTTCCCAACCCAGGGATCGAACCCAGGTCTCCTGCACTGCAGGCAGACACTTTACCGCCTGAGCCACCAGGGAAGCCCAGTGCAGGAGCACATGCACAGATGTGATTCTTGAGCCCAGGATTTTCTGTTAGGAACCTGCAGGGGCTTTCTTAGTCTGGTCTCCTGACCAGACCCGTGGCGTTGTGCACCGTGGTTGTAAAGATGCTGCTGGTTTATACCCTCTGTGTTTGTAACAAAAGATCAACCCGGTGGGAGATTCAGAAGGAACTCTTAGTGTTTTATTCCTGCAGCCACCACTGGCTGTAAGTCATCATTCCAGGTCTTGGCTTTCTCTGTTTGTGGCCCCGCCTGGGTGATGGTGTAAGAGGAGGGATGCTCAGAAAGGAAGGAGGTGACTGTTTTGCACAAGATTTTTGACGCAGTACATGTTGGGAGCTTGCGTCCACCTAGACCATTTTCAAAGAAGCACTTTAAGGTGACCAGGAAGCTAGTGAATAGCTCTCCTTTTGCATTACTAAATAATATGGAGAATCAATATTCTGTTTCATGGAGTATTTTATTTCACTGGCCTTTCTTGAAGGCTGTTCATAGTTCCCATATAGATTTTTAAATTTTCTATGGAGCCCAGAGAAACCAGCAATACTTTGTTGTATTTTAAATTTTTATTAATGACATTCCAATGCCTGTCTGAACTTTTCTTAACCATTGTTTAAGAATTTAAGTGACAAAAATGTTTGAGAATACTTTTGAATTAGCAATTTCTGCCCAGTACAACCACAGTTCATAGACACCCACAAGGTGCACAGGTAGGAAGTATATTATTATTTAATAATATATTACATATCTATAATAAACATATTAGAATAATACATCCACCAAGGTGCACATGCAGAAAGTATTAATATTATTATTTAATATAGTATTAAAAATTATTTAACATAAACTAGAATGTATTATTATATATAAAATATATATGTATATATATAGAGATATTTATATAATATATATTTATACATATGAAGTGAGAGAATATATATATATATATATATATATATATATATATACACATAAAGAAACAGAGATTAAGATTTATTTTAAGGAATTGGCTTACATGGATGAGGCTGACAAGTCCAAAATCCATAGGCTAGTTCAGCAGGCTGAAAATTCAGGCAGAATTTCTGCATTTCAGCTTCAAGGCAGAATTCCTCTTCTCTGGGAAAGCTCAGAGATGTTTGTGCTTAAGATCTTCGACTGCACGAGGCTCACCCCCACTTCTGAGGTTACCCTGCTTTACTTAAAGTCACCTGATTATAGATGTAAATTGCACCCAAGGTGAGGTGTCACTGAGACCTTGGTGCAGCTACAGTTGTCACCTGGAAAGGAGATGTCATGAACCATCATTAGTCGTTAACACGATCTCACATCAGTTCATCAGTGAGAACATCACAGTGTGATGGTTTTCTGTGTACACACACACTTGCCTTGCTAAAAATAAGCATTTCCTTCTTTAAGAACAGCTATGAAAGAAGTTTCTATAAGAGAATAAGTCTATTCTTAAAACTTTGGATTGTGGCTCTAAACTTTGGCTGCACTTTAGAATGATCTGGGGAAATTTTAAAATGTGTTCAGTCTGTATCCCAACGATATGTTTGAATCCCTAGAGGTACAACCCCAGATCCAGTGATTTTTGTAAAGCTCCCTGAGTGATTCCACTGTGCAGCCAAAATCTCAAGCCTCTGCTCTAGATGTATTCCAGATACATCTAGAATAATGATCTTAAGCACTTTTTCTTAAAGAAGAAGCCTTTTCCTCATAAAGATTGAGTTAATTGTTTAAAACAAAGATTTAAAATAAGTTAATTTTTGATCTATGATACATGGAGGCTAGAGAGGGAGTGAGATGATGCCTTTATGATGTGTGGTTGTAAGGGTTTTCTTTAGTGAGCTTGTTAACCATGAGAAGAGAAGAGAGACCTAAAAGAGAAGAAAAATTAAGCACAGTGATGTTGACAAAAAGAGAAGCGTTTGAGCAATATGCTCTTTTCTTAAATATTATTTTTCTCATATGACAAAAAAGAAAAATTGGCAATGGAATATCAGGATATATGTTGTGTTTATTCTCATTTTTTAAAATTAAGATTGAATATACCTACTATTGGAGAAGGAAATGGCAACCCACTCCAGTATTCTGGCCTGGAGAATCCCAGGCACGGAAGAGCCTGGTGGGCTGCTGTCTATGGGGTCGCATGGAGTTGGAAACGACTGAAGCGACTTAGCAGCAGCAGCAGCATACTAACTATAGATTCACTATTTTTAGGATACAGTTCTCCAAGTTTTGACAAATATATGCAGTTGTGTAACCACCTTATTGGACAATTTTATTACCCCTGCCCCAGATTACCCTCTGTCTACGTATAGTCAAACCCTGCTCCTTCTCCCAGACTCTGGAAACCACTGATCTGCTTTCTATTCCTCTCATTTTCTCTTTGCTGAGTTATGTAAGTGATGCCATACAATTTTATTGTATCTTAAATAGTTATATTTTGATAGAAAATAATTGACGTGTAGATTCTGTGCAGTAAGCTCTGAAATGATCAAGCATCTTTGTCTGAAAAAGCAACCAGCCTCCCTAACCATGAGGCACTTCTTGGGGAGCTTCAGGCACTGTCAATCAACATGGGGACCAGGAGAAGCCACTCAGGAGGACAGAATTTACCAATTAAAACCAAAGAGTGATAGAAATATTGGAATCAGACTAAAAAAGGAGCAGTCACATAATTAAGCTCTAGGAAATAAAACACAAGACAGAGAAGAAACATACTTTCAATTACTGCAAAAAAAAGTATTTTTTTCCTTTTATAAAACCAATAACAGTAAAAGAAAGAAAGAAAGAAAGCTAAACAAATAGATTGGAAAACCACCCAAACAACTGGAGAAAAATAATGGTATTTCTTTCTAGACTTTAAAAACATTTCACACATGGTCATACACACATAGAAATACTTATTTTATTTTTAAATTTTTACAATGCTGCACCAGCCTCTGCCACACAACAACACAAATCAACTACTGTCACAAATATAGCCCCTCCTTCCTGACCCTTCCTCCCCCATCCCACAGCCCCCATCCCAGGCCATCACCGAGCACCAGACGAGCCTCCCCAAGCCACATAGCAACTTCTCACAAGCTATTCATCTTTTAACTTATGAAACTGGGATGTTTTACTTGCTGTTTCATGAAAGATCTTTCCCTCAAAACTTTCTACTGAACTATGAATGATTTATTTCTGCCAATAGTACATGGTAGTGCTTGGATGCATAGTAGTTAAGAGCATGAACTTATTAATCAGACAGATCTAGTTAATATACCAGCTCTTTCAATTACTGAATATGTGACCTTGGGCAAAATATGGAACTTCTCAAATTTTCATTTTTTTCCTAAGAGAAACAATTATATATAGTTCATATATTTGATGTGAGAGTTAAAATAAAATGAGATGATACATATAAATCACTTAGTATAGTTCCTGGAAAATAATGATTCTAGCAAATTAATGAACAAGGAAAACTCAGGATATAATTTAAATGAATGTTTTGTTTTTGTCTCCCATTGCCATCTGATAAAATGTATTCAATATTGACCCCTACCTAAAATTGCTCAAAGTTTCCTTGGCTTTTCTGTTCATGTTTAGGCAACAATGTCTTGGATCATTCTAAGTGGCAAATGAGTGTATTCTCATTTAGAAACCAAGTTCCTAGTCTTAGATTGTAACCACAATTCTCAACTTGATATAATATCAAGTTCCTCCCAACCCTTGCTTTAGGCTAAACTTCCATTGTCAATGGAAAATGAAGTTATAATGATGTTGTTTTGTAGTCACTAATTCACGTCCAACTCTTTGTGACCCCATGGACTGTAGCCCACCAGGCTCCTCTGTCCATGGAATTTCAAAGGCAAGAGTACTGGTGTGGGTTGCCATTTCCTTCTCCAAGGGATCTTCCTGACCCAGGAATCAAACCTATGTCTCCTTCTTTGGCAAGTGAATTTTTGACCACTGAGCTACCAGGGAAGCCCAGTAATATAACGATAGCTTTTCTATTGTTCTATTTTGCAGTTGTCTTCCTTCTCCTGTTCTGCCACCTAGTTTTCTGATGCTTCTTCTGTAGGAGCTGAGAAGAAGTGGTAGGGACATAGAAAAGACCTTGCTTGAAGTTTTAAAGACAAACCTGGGGCTCTTGGGGCCAATGGACAGTTGATTCTCTCAGGAGAACTTTCCTGGGCTCTTAGGGCAGCTTCTCCATCTCTGTCCTGCAGCTCTCTTGACCCACATGACTGTTTCAGCAAACACTTAGTACTCCTAGGCTCCAGGAATTTGGCCTTTGCTTCTAGGATGCAGCTACTTTTATTTCTCTGTCCCATACACAGTCATTCTGATCGCATAGGCTGAATCTGTATCTACAGTCAAATATAGACATGACTGTAAGGAGCCCTGGGCAAAACAAGAATGACCTATTAAATTAAGTGGAGAATGACTTTTCTCAAATATTTGAGAGAACTGTTTACCATTCAGCCAAGCTATAACTGCAATGATTTCTTTTGAACATTAACTCAGATTACCTGTGATAAGTTTTTCCTATTGTTTTTACCTCTCAGACACTGAGCACACTTTTCTCAAATATTTGAGAGAAACCGTTCAGCCAAACTAAAACTGCAATGATTTCTTTTGAACATCAATTCAGATTACCCATAATAATTTTTTCCTATTCTTTCTTTCTCTCAAACACTGAACACCCATTAACTATTGCAGAGTAAATACTCTCACTAAATGAAACAGCACTATTACATTCTAGCCACCTGGTTCCTGATAGTAAAAGTACCACCTAAATTGGAGAACAGTTCAGTTAAACGAAATGCAGGCTCTTCTAATGCTGCAAAATTGGCTCTGATCTAACATGTTACTCTCTAGTCCATGGACCATATTGGTCACTGCTCCTTTGAGTGACAGCATTTTCATTCTGTGACTGTCTCTTGGCATTTGAGCAAAATAGCTGGACAATGGTGGAATGGTTTTGAGGTTTTATTCTTTTCCTTTTCTCATGAATGCACTCTCACTGGGAAAGGCATCTGAGGGAAATATTCAGAGGTGGGTTGGGCTGTAATAATTCTTCAAGTTCCTTTACTCTGCCCACAGGTACACCTGGCTCATATCTAACATCCCTGGCTCTTGAGACCCATAGCCTGGCTGGAAAGATGCCCAAGTCAGGTAACATTTTGACTCAGGAGCTTGAAATAGAGGTCAAAAGAAATATGATGCATTCAGCGTTCTCTTGACATGCTGGAGACTTAATTCCATGACCTTACGTAATAGACATGAAAAAAACTATATGCCCTTGGGGAAACAGAGCTGTAAATTACTCAGTTTTGTTGATGAATCTTACCTAGTAAAACTTAACTATCCTTTCCCAATTCTACCATCAAAGAGTTAACCTTCAGTCTGATGTAACTAGTAAGAATATTTGATACATGTTTCAGCAAATATTTTAAAAATGCTTTCTAAATGTATTTAATTAAACATAATGAATATAAAGTATGTATAACTTCTTTAAATATAATGTGTCTCACTGTAAACTAGTTAGGGTTCTATGGTTGCAAGTAATAGAAATGTAATTAGAGCCAGCTAAAGCCAAAAGAGAAAGGATACCGGAAAGATATCCCAAAGTGTATGGAAACCAAAGGCAGGATTTGTGATGGAACCAAAAGGCAGGATTCCACTGGCCTTAAAAATGGGTCACGGGATTGGCGCTCTGCTGGGAAACCTTTATTGTGGGACTTTTGTCTTGTTTTTTTTTCCATGAATGTACTTTTTCCTACCTTATACTGCTCCACACAAGGAAATGTTACTTTCAAAATGTGTTCATGTTGAAACACATGTCACAGCTAAGGTGCCCCCTCTCCTCAGATTCCCAAAGCGGGGTCATTTGGCTCAGTCTAGTCATGCACCCATTCCAGGGATGAACTGTGGCTGGGGTGACTGAGTTGTACTACAAAATTTCATATTGATGCCTTGGAGAACAGCTCCCTAAAACTTTGAGGTATTTTCCTTGAAAAGTTGTATAAGACAGGTGAGTTTGTGGCAAACCCCAAATATTGTCATCTTGTACTTTTAACTTTCAGATGGTGAATGCCTCATTATTAGAGTTTTCAAGAGTTTTGTGGATAATTGAATAAATAACAGCAGAAGTAAACATGTTCAGCATTACCACTAAATTAAAATATGACTCGGGTTTATCTGAGAAACTGCTAACATAACAGAAAAGTTAAATGTTGACTCTGGAAATTTTTTGCCTAAATTTGAAATCTGACTCTACTCTTACTAGCAATGAGACTTCCCTTGTGTTCATGTTTACTATCTGTATAATGGAAACTAACAGTATTACCCATTTTGATGGGTTATGATGATATTAAAATGAATTAATATACACGCAAAGTGATTTTAACAGTGCCTGGCACCTAGGAACCCTCAAAAATGTTAATTACTAGCTATTTTTTTTGGATATTCAGCATGAGAAATAAGTTTCACTTTTATCTCACCTCACTGAGTAACTGTAACAATAATACAAGGCCCAATTTTTGCTGCATAAACTCGGACTCAGCTCTTTCTATGGCTAATACTGGCTTTGGCTGCCTTTAGTGGGAACTTAACAGACCTCTCAAAGTCATATTCCTCAACAAAGCAAATAGCAAAGAATTGATGATACCTAATAGTCAGACTAGGTCTTGAATTCAATTTTAACTTGATGATTCAAGATGAATCTATATGACATTGGAGCCCTTCTCTCTCACTTATCATGTAAGAAGACATATGCAGGTGAAAAATGTTGCATCTCAAAATTATAGTCATTTTATGCACACATAAAATCAAGGGCCCTGCAGGTTAGGAAATAATAATATCCCATTGTTTTCAGCTTCATAAATATGCATAGCCACACATAAGTCTTCAAGTTTTCATAGGCTCATGAATAAATCCTGGGACATGAATTTGGCACGTACTTCTTATTTAGTGTTTATGTGTTTGTCCATCTGTTGTCTGATCATTTAATCATACTAGAGCATCCATGGAGCTTAAAGAAAGACCTACTCTTACTTCCAGATCTGTTTTCATAAAACAGTGGATCCATTTTTAAATGTTCTATTTGCTGATGGAATGGCACTGTGGGACAGCCTACCTATAAGAGGCAAAGTCTAACCCTTGTTCAGCATCACTTTCCTTTTCATCTACATACTTATTACACACACACACACACACACACAGACAAAGTCCATGCTACCCTAGTTATTACTTGAAATTGAAGCAAGCAGCCCAGTAGCAAGCTAAGTGGTTATTAGCTGTGTCTACAAAACTTACATAGTTATACAATAGTACTGAATTCATTTTGACAATTCCAGAAGTCATATTTCTAAAAAGAATATTTATAAAGCAGACTTTGACTAGAGAGGAACAACCTCTAACCCTTACCCCTGCTGTTAAAGGGTCTAAAAATTATGTATGTGCAAAATAATGCAAAGATCCATGAATACATTAAGCCTTTGTCATTCAAGGTAGCTCAATGGTAAAACCTCCTCATGGCTTTAAAAAGTGTACTGGTCACTAGATATAACTTTCATCCACAATATGTTTTAAAATCTAGTTTCATTGAAACAATATATAATTGTTTAAACTTTCTGAAATATAGATAAACAATTAAACAGATATTTGTTCTGCTATTTAACAATGCATTGTGCTTAGTCCTGGGTGTTGTGACTTAGCTTTGAATATAAAGTGTTAGAGAGGTCAGTTTAGTCATAAGAATAACAAGCAATTAGATACACTGACCTGAACTGGAATTGAAAGATTGAGGCTAAATGTGAATAAATGTGAATGTCATTTAGGGAGAAATTATGATTAATGTAATTATCAAAAAATATCCTTACAGTCAAAGCTATGGTTTTTCCAGTAGTCATATATGGATGTGACAGTTGGACCATAAAGAAGGTTGAGTGCCAAAGAACTGATGCTTTCAAGTTGTGGTACTGGAGAAGACTCTTCAGAGTCCCTTGAACTTCAAGGAGATCAAACCAGTCAATCCTAGAGGAAATCAACCCTGAATATTCATTGGAAGGACTGATGCTGAAGTTTCAGTCCTTTGGCTACCTGATGCAAAGAGCCAACTCATTGGAAATGACCCTGATGCTGGGAAAGATTGAAGGTAAAGGGAGAAGAGGGCAGCAGAGGCTGAAATGGTTCGATAGCATCACATACTCAATGGAGATTAATTTGATCAACCTCTGGGAGATATGAAGGAAAAGGAAGCCTGACATGCTGCAGACTATAGGGATACAAAGACTGGGACACAACTTAAGAGACTGAATAACAACATATCATCAAAATGAGATGGGAAAGGGCCCAGGAACAGAATTAGGGTATTGAGATTGCCTATATTCCAAGGAGAGCTGTCTCCAAGTCTTTTTTTTTTTTTAATTTTCTTTACTTTATTGTGTTGGTTTTGCCATAGATTGACATGAATCCACATGGGTATACATATGCTCCCCCTCCCAAACCCCCCTCCCTCCTCCCTCCTGATTCCCTCCCCCTGTGTCATCCCGGTGCACCAGCCCCGAGCATCAAAACTGGGCTGGCAATTGATTTCACATATAATTAACATGTTTCTATGCCATTCTCCCATATCATCCCACCCTTGCCCTCTTCCACAGAGTCCACGAGACTGTTCTATACATCTGCATTTCTTTTGCTGTCTCACATGCAGGGTTCTCGTTACCATCTTTCTAAATTCCATATATATGCGTTAGTATACTGTATTGTTGTTTTTCCTTCTGGCTTACTTCACTCTGGATAATAGGCTCCAGTTCCGTCCACCTGAGTAGAACTGATTCAAATGAATTTTTTTTTAATGCTGAGTAATATTCCATTGTGTATATGTACCACAGCTTTCTTATCCATTTGTCAGTTGATGGGCATCTAGGTTGCTTCCATGTCCTGGCTATTGTAAACAATGCGGCGATGAACATTGGGGTACACGTGGCTCTTTCAATTCTGGTTTCCTCGGTGTGTATGCCCAGCAGTGGGATTGCTGGGTCATATGGCAGGTCTATTTTCAGTTTTTTCAGGAATCTCCACACTGTTTTCCATAGTGGCTGTACTAGTTTGCATTCCCACCAACAGTGTAAGAGGGTTCCCTTTTCTCCACATCCTCTCCAGCATTTATTGCTTATAGACTTTTGGATTGCAGCCATTCTGACTGGTATAAAGTGGTACCTCATTGTGGTTTGCAAGTCTTGATCACCCCACTTTATTCCCCTAACTTAACCTGACACTGGTGACTAGTCGTTTTCAGTTGAGGATGAGAGTGGATGTGGCATCATTCTTTCACAGCAGCCTTTGTGCATGCATGTATATGAGTGTGTGTGTGTGTGTGTGTGTGTGTGTGTGTGTGTGTGTGTGTGTG
>ML660777.1:3897034-4060045 GCA_007570785.1 Antilocapra americana | reverse complement strand
GTGTGTGTGTGTGTGTGTGTGTGTGTGTGTGTGTGTGTGTGTGTGTGATTCTAGGGGGCTTAGTGGTAAAGAATCTCCCGGCAATGCAGGAGATGTGAATTTGACCCCAGGTTGACAAAGTACCCTGGAGGACGAAATGGCAACCATCTCCAGTATTCTTACCGTAGACAGAGGATCCCGGCAGGCTACAATCCAAGGGATTGATAAGAGTCAGGCATGACTGAGCTGTTGAGCATGCACACACACATACTAGTCGATAGGGAAGCAGCAAATTTCTCTGAGAAGAGAAAAGTTGTCAGGAATGAATAGAAGTTACAGTAAGAACCAGAAGAACAGAGTGTCATTATTGACACCAAGGGTGAAGAAAATTTCAAAACCACAGAGTGATCAGTCATGTTAGATGGCAAGGAGAGGAACATAAAAATGTAGAAAAGCAATTGGCTTGGATAATTAGTTTATTGAAGTCATTCTGAAAAACCAAAACAAAACAAAATGGATTGTCAGGTAAAGATCCTATTTTCAAAGTGTTGGAAAATAAACTGAAGAGGGAGTGGAGGGTTTTATAAGCCAAGTCTTTGAGCATAGCCTGTTATTTTTAGAAGTTCCCTCTTAACAGGAAGAGATTAGACAGTAGTTTAATGCAGAAGCAGGATCAAGGGAGGGATTTGTTTTGGAGGAAGATACAGAGAAACATGTTTGTAATCAGGAGGAAGAAACAGGAAGGTGAAGGATTCAAGATGAAGGACCAGAGATGATTGATGGAATGAGGTCCCAGAGGATGGAAGGATGAAAGGCATCAAGATAACAAGTGGAATGATGATTTTACAAAAAGACAAAGTAATCTTTCCTCTGAGAAAGGGCTAAAGGAAGAAAGTATAGGTATAGACCCTGAGAAAAATCTAAGGCCAACAGGAAGATAATTAAAATGTCTGTTCCCCTGAATCTCATGGCAATGCATTTAAGGTTTGGTTGTCTTCAGTGTGGGCAGAAGGAGATATTGGCTTGTAAAACTGTGGGTTTTTTTATGAATGATAATTAAGCCATGTCAGCACAAGACTGTAATTTCTATTACTATATAAGACAATAGTTTTGCTGCCTAGTGCCAGCTCAGGTCTAAACCTTGAAAGTACTGCTGTATATTATCATATGTGAAATAGGTCGCCAGTCCAGGTTCAATGCATGAGGCAGGGTGCTCAGGGCCAGTGCACTGGGATGACCCTGAGGGATGGGATGGGGAGGGAGGGGGGAGGGGTTTCAGGATGGGGAACGCATGTACACCCATGGCTGATCATGCCAATGTATGGCAAACACCACTACAATATTGTAAAGTAATTAGCCTCCAACTAAAATAAATAAACTAGTAAAAAAAAAAAAAGAAAGTACTGCTGGGCCAGCCATGGGACAATCTTCCTTCACCAGAACTTGTGTCACATGGCCCAACATTCTCCATTCATGGCTGTTCTCCCTTGATTTTCCCTGAGTAGTTCTGACCACAGTTAGCTAAAGCAATTATTACTTTTCTTCAAAGGCAGCAGTGTTTGAACACTTTTTAGAGATTGCTGGGATAGGTAAGTACATAGCTTGAGAATATACCTAGAGACACAGAGCAAAAAATAAAATGTAAGTGGAACAAGATGAGTTGAAATTGATTTGTACTCTAATGATAAAGTTAAGGAAGATAGAGCTATTAAGTTCTGTTTGGTAAATACTGGGTAATTATGAATAAATTAGAAGCTTGTGTTTGTATCAGAAGAGAGAAAAAATAGTCAAGCTAAATTATAAGCCCATCAATGCTAATAAACCAAACCAATTCATAGATTCGCTTCTTGATTTTCACCTTTTCATATTATGCAACAGTTAATCATCCAAACATTTTAAACTTCATTCTTAGATTAATTCAGATACCCTGCAATCTATATCTTATTCCCTGGAATCACTTTTCCCGGTGTACGATTTGATATTTTGCAATGAGACACTTTAAAGAGATTGTACCAAATGTTCTCTTTTTTATCTCTAGTAGGGATATTGCTGAAGGTATTATTTACCACATCAAGCAGTGTCTCCTTTATGCAGGCCTAGGGAAGTAATTTTTCTTTGGCCTCAGGGCCCAAGTTGAATTTTTTCTGAGCAACTGGAACATTTTGATTCTATGGGTATCAGATATATTATAATTGGTTGTGATTATTTTTTTTTGCTTTGGCTGTGTATCAGTATAGAATTCTTTTAGCCATAATTACTTAAAATAGCATAAGTAGGTTTTTCTTTTTCTTCTTATATGGCAAGAAGCCTGAAAATAAATCACTACTGGGATTGGTTCAGCATCTCATCTGGGGACCAGTGTCTCTGAATTTCCTTCAGACATTGGATAAGCTACTTCTCTAGCTGGAGTTCTCAAACTTTGTTGTGCATTGGAATCATCTAGAGGGACGAAAAAGCAGAGAGAGGCCCAGGCTCCTTGAATTCAGCCTAGGCCTTTATGTAGGTCACCAAGTTCCTCAGCTGATTCCCATATGGACCAAAGTTTGAGAACAATTGATCAAGTGCCTGCCACCGAGACTGGAAGGAAGAAGCAAGGCAAATGTCTCTCCTTTCGTCAGGTTCTGTCTTCTTAGCTAGAAAGAAAAAAATTTCCAGAGTTGACCCAGTCCTCTTATTCCTCTTCTAAGACATACCAGGGAAGGGCCTAAGTTTTCTGAGATCAGAGAACTCTAAACTCCCGACTACTCTGCTCGACCCCTAAAGATCTCCAGTGGATCACCTTTTCATACTGATCCTTTTGCTGATTTAATCTTTATCCCCTATATTAATTTCTTTCTTTAATGTTGAACCTTCTTTCTCATCAATACCTTTCATATCCTTAGTCTTCCAATTATGCCTTGTATATACCAAGCTACCAGAAAACACCAAATATGCCCCAAATACAGAAAATAAAATATGACTGAATACCAGGTTTGGAGTTGGGCAGTTCAGGCCAAAATTCTTAATCTGTACCTTCTATGTTTGTTTCTTCACCTGCAAAATGGAGTAATAATAGTACCTAATTTGTAAGAGTGTTGGCAGAAGAAAAGATAATGCTTATGAATCTTAGAGATATCCTGGCACATAAGTACATGAAAAATGTTGGGTGTTTGCCACAAATGCTGAGATGGAATTTGGCCCAAATATATTTACTGGGGTTCAATACCTATGAAAGGAATCAGGGAACAGGGTTTGGCAGAGGAAGAAGTTCAACTGAAATACTGGCCGTGATGAGCTTTCAAGTGAATAATCGCCTCACAGTCTTGTTCTGTGGGGACTTCACCTGCCAATCACCCGTGCCTGGAGAACCCCCATGGGCAGAGGAGTCCATGGGGTTGCAAAGAGTTGAACAGGACTGAATGACTAAGCACAGCACAGCATGAGTTTATATAACCTATCAAATTATTTTTAAAATATGTGTGGATGGCAATTATGAAAAAGTTCTTGTACCTTCTGTTCAAGGATTGCTACTTTTCACATTGTCAACCAAAGGATCCAGGGGTGGTGACAGTCTCTGCTCAGTTGCCTCAGGGCTGTAATGAGGAGAATGCTTGCATGCTCCGTTTTCTACTTGTTCATGCTCTGTGGCATGAAGCTGGCTGACTGGGAGGTTTATAGAATCAAAGTGGAGACTCACCTTGATTAGGTAGAGCTCAGGATTTGCCTCTCCAGGAGGGTTGTTAGGATTTCTGAGTGGTGACAGTCAGAGGATAGAGCCACCAGCTCTGAGTCTCAAGAGGCTGCTTAGGAGAGGAATTTAACTAGACACTGCTGGACACCAAGGAAAATCTAGCCAACTTGGAGGTGAAATTACATGGAACTAATAAACAAAAGCTTCCTGAGCATGGAACTTGGCAATTATCCTTTGCCGTGCCAATTGTTGTCCCTCTGTGTCCACCTGTCAGTCCCAGAATTTCTCCCTACCTCTTGGTTGTCAGTGAGATGAGCTGGCATTCTACTGAGAATCAGAGAAAGGAATTCAGCTTTTGCTGCTGAAATGCTAGAGCAAATTCATCAAAATCTGCAGCCTAGGGTCAAGGAAACGAAAATGGAACTCAGAGAGTAGTCACAACTTAAGCCAGGTTACCACCCAGGAAAAGAAGGACAGAGATCTTTAGAGACAACAATTAAAATCAGTAAGAGAGTCAGATGAACTAAAATAAAGTCAAAATATAGAAGACAAGGTTAGGTCAGAGAGTCTATTAGGCAGAGCAGCGGTTCTGCAACCCTGACTGCACATTAGAATCAGCTGGGGTCTTTTAAGTAAAAACATGAATTCCTGGGCTCCACCTACAATCAAGAGTATGCATCAGTATTTTTCAGGTAATCTTGCTGTATAACAAGGGTTATGATCCATGAGGCATATCACGCCAAAAAATAAACAGGGTTCATACTCAGGCTAAATTTGCATGAAAGTTGTCCAAATCCCTTTGGCCAGGAGGGTAGTGTATATACCACATAACCAGACCTCTATGGAGCCTCATGAGTGGGGGACAAGAGACCACTAGATTCTGGGCAATACACAGAAAAACCACAGCCCCTGTGGTTCTCTGTGACAGCTCCTTAGTGCATTCTGAAATCATTCTAGTCAGGCAGGGAATGCAGCATCGTGAACAAATTCTGTCTACAAGAATTTGAAACATGGAATTAGAGCCTGATTTTCTACTCAAAGGGAGTGGAGTTTAGCAGTGGAGAGTTCAGTTCTGGTTGTAACAGAAAAATGGTCTTAAATCTTGGCACTGAAAGAATGGCTGTGGAATTTAAGGCAAATATCTTTATTTTTCCAAACTTTTCTTATCTTAAAAATGGAGATAATAATTCCTAACAACAGGAGTCAGTGTCTATTGTAGTGCTTCGCACACTAAATCTGGCAAGTGACATCCGCACGGTCCTCATTGTTGCCACCCTTTCCTCTTACTCTTGCAACGCTCAAGAGAAGACTCATTTTCCCCTTAAACGCTTTTTTCTCTTTCCTCTGTGAAAGTCACAACTTTGTCTTTCCCAGTGTAGTTTCTTGCTCTCCTGTTTTTTGTTGATGGGGGTTGTGTGGTGCATTCCGCTGAGTGGGAGGCAAGCAATTTGGGCTATGCTGCTTCTTAGTGACTTCCAAATAATGACATCCCTGTCAAGGGTTAATGTTGGCTCAAATTGTTTCCTGGCGATAATTTTGGCTTCTGCACAAATGGCAAGGTGTTCTTTAAACTCCCAATGGCCATCATGTGAAGTCCTAAGAGATGAAGGGAAATGTAAACTCCACCTTGGGTGGAGCCGCTACGCTGGGGGTTTTATACTGAAGAAAGTCCACATCTTTCTTGGACTTTTCTTGGATGCATTTTCTAGCCTTAATTTGCATTGGGACCAACATTAATTCTTTCTACCGCCTCTCTTAGCTTTTTAACTGTATTTTAGCAACTACCCAGATTTCTCATCCTTGGCAAATGTTCTTGCTTTGTGTACTTTTAACTTGAAGCAGGGTAGGCATATTAATGACCGTAGAATGAAGACTTGTGACATTTGTAGTGGTTGGAAATGGATTAGACAAATGTGTCAGCTGTAGACGCCAGCTTCATGGACTGTTGGTGGTCCATTACACTTTGAAACTTTCATTGCTAGATAGACTAGCACCCTGTATTCACTGTCTCTCTCCCTGTTGCCTTTCTGCTGATATTACCTCAGTTCAGAAAAGTTTTAAAACAACATGTTCTATGATCAGACTGCCTGCATTCAAATTCTGGTTTTGTTACTTATTAGGGTTTTAACCAGAGAAGGCAATGGCGCCCCACTCCAGTACTCTTGCCTGGAAAATCCCATGGACGGAGGAGCCTGGTGGGCTGCAGTCCATGGGGTCGCGAAGAGTCGGACACAACTGAGCGACTTCCCTTTCCCTTTTCACTTTCATGTATTGGGGAAGGAAATGGCAACCCACTCCAGTGTTCTTGCCTGGAGAATCCCAGGGACGGAGGAGGCTGGGGGGCTGCTGTCTATGGGGTCGCACAGAGTCAGACACGACTGAAGTGACTTAGCAGCAGCAGCAGCAGGGTTTTAACTTCTTATGACTCAGTTCACTCATCTCTAAAATAGGACAATTATAATACCTGTCTTAAGGGGTTATAAGGATCAGGTGAGAAAATATATGTAATGTACTTAGAATAATACCTGGAAAAGTGAATGTTGGCTGCTAATATTTTATTATTACTATGCCTACTGCTCACGTAATAGGTATCCTAGCCAAATTTCACAGAGATCTGGCTTCTTTTAGATTACCAACAGAGCAGTCATCTTCTTGTTCAGGCAAGGAGAGCTTTAATCAAAATAAAGAGATGACAAATGCTTAAGGTTATCTGCATAGCATTACAAAGCATGTACAAATGAAATCTCTTCCAGAAGGTTGAGGAGGGTGGAAAAATACATTGGGGATAGTATTTCAGTGTATGAATTTGGGGGGACACATTCAGTTCATCACACCACTTTAACAAGACCCATGGCCTTATTTCTGATGCAGATCTCCTATACCTTCCCTCATCCTCTCTATCAGTAGATGTCAATACAATAATAGGTCAAAGGATGAAGTCCTTAATAGAGGGCATAATAAAGTATCGATTTTAATGAGAATTGGGAGAATGTGCAAAAGTTTGCTTTTCAGTGACTCCATTTGGAACAATTCCTGAGTTCATTTCTGACTTGCTACACTGGCAAATGAACAACACAGGTGTTCTCAAAGAGTATTCCTAAGATGATCTTATTTGGCATAAAAATTCCTAGGAGTTAAAGCAACTTTGGAGAGAATAAATAAATGACTCTGAATCAATGGAAAAGAAACGCATTGATACTACTGATCCATTAACTAGACACTCTGAGCAATTAACAAGTTCTTCACACATTAGTCTATATTAAAACAAAAGGGCTGTGAGAAGAGAGTCAAAATGGCTATAAATGTAAAAGATATGCTTTACCACAATTCCCAATATATTTAGGAGGAAAGGTGTTGCATTAATAATATGAGTTAAGAACAGTGTATGACACCTGATGGTGTTTAAAAATTGAAGTCTGTTGCAGTTTGGGGGCATTTATTTCTTCTTTTTTGTTTTTTAGGGGTAAGTATATTATAGATTTTGATGCAGAAGTAGACAGAACAGTATAAAGAACCTCTATGTTCCCATCACTCATTTTCTTTCATTGAAATGTTTCTTTTCTTTTTTTTTGCTTAAGTTTTAATTTATTTATTTTATTTTATTTTATTTTTTGATCCAGGTACCCAATCATAGGGGCCCATTTATTCAGAATCGGGAGGGAGGTGGGAGAGGGGTTCTGGAAGGGGAACACATGTACACCCATGGCGGATTCATGTCAATGTATGGCAAAACCAGCACATTTCATTCTTAGTAAAAGGTCAATGTCATCATCTTTACCTGTCATGGCAGTACCAGAAATCCTATCATTATCTCTATTACTGATCAAACTCCCCTCTACTCTCCCCTTTTCAAGCTCAAATTGATTAAAATATTCCCTTCTACTCCTTAACTGAAAACATTCTTAATCTACCTCTTGGATGTCTACACAGCAACACATGAAAATACAAGATAAAATATAATCTCCCCAACACACAGAACACAAAGCAACTATTACTGTTGAAGGCGTATGTAACTGAGACTTTACCATACAGTATGCAGTATCCATTTCCATTAAGTAAACCAGTCCTTTAGAAAGGCATGCAAATTTTATGGACAAAAGGAAGAGGATCCATTTTAAGTAAATCTGAAAACATTTATGGAATAGTTGTGACATGCCACGAAGCTTATAATAGTAACTGTAGTCTCCCAATAAAGTATAATAAATCTTCTATGATGTCATACTTGGATATTTTGATTGCATTTAATTGCATTTGAGACATATCTCTATGTCAGTTAGTGAATAAACCAAGAGTCTCAAAATGCATTATTCCATAAATTATAGGAATAAGAACCCAAAGCATTTTTAGTGGAATAAACTTGAACAGTAAAATGTGAAATACTCTATAAACATAAACCAATGCCTGAAGGCATGAATATTTTCTCCCTTGTTTATTTTTGCTTTTCTAGATAACAATCCATCTCTGACTTTATATCACTCCAGATAAAAATTAATTTATTTCTGGGTAATGTAACCTGTGAAATGATAGCATGAAGCTGCTAACGATACCTCAGGAAGACATGATAATGATTTCTCCCAGGTGTTTGTCTATAGAAAACATAAGAATATAGTAACGAAGAAGAGGATCTAATAAGCATTAAATGGCAGTGTTGCTTTTAGGCAGAAATAGCATGAATAATTTATCAACTGCATCAGTGGATATATTTAGCTGTGTGCTATGAAGGTAAGCAGTTGGCCACGTGTTCTTGCATCACTGGAGCTCACAGCCACGAGCACTGGATCACTAGCTGTCCCAAGAGCTATTTTAAAACAGATGTAGCAATTTTTCCTAACACAGTAGCTAAGAAATAATCAAAAGGTTGTGCTTCCTGAATTATGGACTTTATCTCAAGGCAGGGAAATGCTTCAGTAAAGGGATACGCCATAAAGAAGGCAAATTATATCCTAAAGACTATTTTCTCCAGATTAAGGATTTGAACCGTGCATTGAAATCACCTTCACTGTGATCAGCAGTTCTCCAGTGTCCTCTTTCAGTCACTTGTCCCCAACCTCTCTATAGGTCCTTTGGTCCAAGAAACAATTATAGTACGAACTGAAAAGTATGTTCTAGAAGCAACCAGGCCATTGCTACTTTTTTCATTCTAAATATATGCTCTTTGATCCCATTGCTACTTGTTAGAGGTGAAGTCGTGTCCCTTAGTAAGATACATTGAAATTCTAACCCCAGGGATCTGTGAATGCAACCTTATTTGGAAATAGTCTTCGAAGATGTTATCAAGTTAAGATAAGGTCATTAGGGTGGGCCTGAATCCAATATGTCTAGTGTCCTCATGAAAAAAGGAAAAGAGACTCAGGCTCAGACACATAGGGAGCATGCCCGGTGATGATGGAGAGAGCACTGAAGCGATGCTACAAGCCAAGGAATGTCTGAGGTTGCTAGCAACACCAGAAGCTAAGAGAAAAGCATGGACTAGATCCTCCCATAGACACTTCAGAGAAAGAATGTTCCTTGCCAATACCTTGATTTTGGAACTCTGAGGCAACACATATCTGCTTTTTAAAACCACTCAATTTGTGGTGCTTTATTAAAGTAGCCTTAAGAGACTAATATTCTATCTAAATTTAGATCCTCAAAGTGAGGGACAATAAGGTAAGCAGCTTACCAAGACAAACTAATTATACATGATATGGATATTCACCAAAGGTGCCAATGTCTCTACCCATCCATTAACAAAAAAGCATGCTGCAATTTAGGTTGATCAGGTTTGTCTCAGCTTATCCAGAAAACCCTGTTTCTATTTACTTTCTGGGCATAGCTAATCAGCCTCTGTTCATTTTCAAAAATACCCCAGTTTGGATGATGAATGATATCTTTCTACCTATGTGTACACTATTAAACACTTAGCTAAAAAAATTCAACATTTACACTCAGTGCTTTTGATTTTTAAAAGATGACGTCTAGTATCAGAGTCAAATTCCCTTCGACACTGCAGCAAACTGAAGTTCCAAATTCCAGGAGCCTGGGTCACTGTAGGGTTAACTTACTCTGGGACCCACAAATTTGCCTCTCTCTTACTTGGGTCATATTCCTCAAGAAATAATATTTCAGATTATTTAAACCACTTGAAATAGGCACAGCTAATCATACTCCCAGTGCTTAGGGAAGAGGAGGAGGAGAAGAAATAGCAAGTAAATAGCAAGTCAGTTTAAGTGTGGGAGGTGGAATATCCTGAACCTACAATTCATTTCATTTATTGCAGGGTGATTGAGGCCAGCGGTGTGGACACCAAAATAGAGTCAGAGATATGGGGTTCCTTACTTTGTCATAAATCTTTCCTAACCTTGAATAAGTCTGTCTTTGCCCTCAGTTTTCCCACTTGGGCAGTGAAGACTATAATAATTGATTTTGAATTTTGTTAATGTTTGTTGGCTAATTAGAGAATTCTGGTGAAATGCCTTCAGCAGTATGAGTAGCACTTTGTATGTTCCATGCCTTGATGATGGACTGACATAGAATTTACTGCTCAGTGTGTTGGAAGGAAAAATGAATTCCTATTTCTTGTCAGTTCTCTGCTTGTTATATTACTAAGTCATACTTCTGGTGAAGTGAATATATATGAAAAATGACTCTATACAAAGTCTATAGATCTTTGTTCACTCTTTGCTAGCCTCTCCTCTATACTGTTTTCAATTTAAAATAAAGCAATTGATGTCATTTTCTTTTAGTGATTGCTTTTAGCCTCTTCTCTGATTTCTAAAGTTAAGATGACATTCACCGTTTTTTTCTATACTTATATGACTCCTATTTTAACATCTTTGGAAGACAGTAGAGGATGTTGCTGATGACAAAGAGCGTACTGGAAGTTCTTGGTATTGGGGCACCACACTGCCCTAATACCAAGTGTTGGTGTGGGCAAGGTAGTCTCGTAAGCTTGTATACATAAGTACCCTACTCTGCTCCTTCTCTGTGTTTGTACAGTGCCCTGTGAATAGTGATACCACTGCAATGACAGCATCATGATTTTGTTTATGGTTTTGTTTCTTCCACTGGATAATGGGTTGCAAAAGTTTGGGAACACATCTTATTCATATCTTTATCTTTAGTGCTTCCCAGATACTGAAAAATAGATGATATTCAATGCACAGTTGTTGAATATGTAAGTAGTAATTTTTCAAGGACCAATTGGCTGGTAATTTAATCAGCAGACTGGATGGGGGCTGTGTAATATGTCAACTTGGCTAGGCTCAACTACGTTTACAGGATATTCTTTTTTTCTAAATGTTTTTCTTTTAGAATGATCCACAAAAGACATTCTTTGCATGAAATTTGGAGAGTGGAGGAGAAGCAGCACCCATCTTGTCTTTTAATGCCTAAGGCTGAAGCAAGGTTGTCAGATATTTTTGTAGCTCATTTTTGCTTATCTGCTCTCACTTCTTTGGTGTTGAGAAGTAGCCAGGCTTGAAACAACTTCAGCTGCCCTCAGATCCTCCTTGAGTTTATGCCACTTGTATGTCACATTGTGTTTAGCACCGTGATGAAGGGTGACAGTGTGTCCTGTGGAATACTCATATATTTAGTTCTGGAAGCATTGAGAAATGAAGAACTGACACTGATTCCAATCTGTCCTTGTGGATTCCAAATTATCCTAGCCTTCCCTTACACTCCAGCATCTTGCCTTCAGACAGACTGTGGACCTCAGACTCCTGGATCAGATGCAGAGACAACAGCCTCACTGAGATGGCTTAACTCCCACAACTCATGTAAGGTCAAATCTTTGTAAAAAAAATCTTTATACCCACACACACACACACACACACACACACACTCACACACACACACAATATATACTTATTGTATATGTCAGTATTTATGTATATACATGGGCTTCCCTGGTGGTTCAAACAGTAAAGAATCTACCTGCAATGCGGAAAACCTGAGTTTGATCCCTGTGTTAGGAAGATCCCCTGGAGAAAGGAATGGCAAACCACTCCTGTATTCTTGCCTGAAGATTTCCATGGACAGAGGAGCCTGGCAGGCTGCAGTCCATGGGGTTGCAAAGAATCTGACATGACTGAGCAACTAACACTTTTACTTTCATGTATATGCACATCCTATGGAAGTTTGTGCATCTCCATCTGAATGCTGATTGAGATAGCTAGTCCATGAGAATATGAAGTAAGTTGCCTACAAGTGCTTATCTGTGTGTGTGTGTGTGTGTGTGTGTGTGTGTGTGTGTGTGTAGGTGTCCATAAGGGCAATATTTGTGAGGATAATGCTGGCTATTGGAACTAATATATTCATAAAACAAAATTCTCAGCAATTTAACACAATAGACATATTTTTCTTGCTCTGGGAAAGACTAGTGTATGTATTCCTGCTTGGTGGAGAATGAACATACTCTTTTTTGGTAACTGTTTAGTAACCCAACTTGAGGAGATTCTACTACCTTCAACAAGTACACCTTTGGTCTTTTGCAGCAGCAAAATTCAGCTAACAGATGGGAGAAGAGACTAGAATATGCATATCCAGATTAGGAGTGACACTCCCCACTTGCTTATATTCCATTGGTTAGGATTAGTCCCGTGGCACCACTTAGCAGGAAGTGGTAGTGCTGGGAAATGCGATTACTGATGGGGCATGTTCCCCCCAAGTACAACTGCATTGTAGAAGGGGACACAGACGTTTGGGGAAATAGACAACTATCAATGCCACACAGAACCTTATGCAAAATATGTTGAGTAAATCAGAAAATAAAATCATCTTTAATATTGAATTCCTGCCTGGTTCTTGGTCTGCTTAGGAGAAAAAAAAAAAAAAAAAAAGAGAGAGTCCATCTGTAGGGAGCCAGAGAGGAGGATCTGGCCAACCCAAGGAAGGCTCATTCAACTGTATCTTTCCTGAATTGATGAATGGAAAGCAGCACAGCTTGCAGCCACTTTAGAGGGAGATCTGGCCCTTGGAGATCAAGCTAAAATTAAAGTGCCCATTTGAAAATTCTACACTACCTGCCAACACCAGTAACAACCAAGTTCCATCTGAATGTGTCTTAAATGTAACTTACCAACTCCTGATGCAATAGCTCCACTGTAGTTTGATCACTTTGCTCCTTGGAGTTGTCTGCTGCAGGTACAGACAGGTCTGGAGAAAGCAGTTATGTACTAGCATTTGGTCCACCTTTTGGAATAAGTTGGCTGGCTGAATTTACAAGCCTTTCTCCTTATTTCCCTCCAGATTTGGTACTTTGGTGCTGGAGTCAAAGTCAACTTCTACTTGAAATCTCTTTCTGTATTCTTTAAATAAGTTTTATATTAAGCATTTTCTGTTTTATATATAAATAAGTGATCATATATTTGCAATTTAGAAAGAAATCAGCAACTAATTAGAACTCACATACATTTGCTTTCCCTTCATTTACTCATTAGTATGTAAAATTGGTTTTCCTTTTATTCTTTTTTTCTGATTTGATTTTTCCATTTTGGCATTTTCCCCTTATATTTGTTACACAGACTGAGATTTTGTGATCTAATACAAATCACAAAACTATCAGAGAAACAAGATTTAGTAAGTATTGTGTGTAATTTAACAAGATGCACATCTGCTGAAAATCTCTTTTGGCTAAAAGCAGCACATCTGATAAATGCTCAACTTAATTTACTGATACTTTCCTGCTTCCTAAAAAAGAAGAAACAACCGTAACTACTATTTTGTACTTAATTCTAATCAACAAGGATGTCTGTTTGATGTTATCAAGGTATGTCGAGACCCAGAAGACAGTACTCTGCCATCTTAAACTTTTAGGCTCTGAGAAAGGGAATGCTTAGCCTAGACAGCCGGAGAAGGCAATGGCACCCCACTCCAGTACTCTTGCCTGGAAAATCCCATGGATATAGAAGCCTGGTAGGCTGCAGTCCATGGGGTCGCACAGAGTTGGACATGACTGAAGTGACTTAGCAGCAGCAGCCTAGACAGACATGTGAATTAAAGTTGAAATAAATGTATTATTACAAGTTCAGGAAAGAAATAATCCAGTGACCAGCTGAAGTCTTTAAACAAGTCTAACAAAAGCTGAGACTCTATGGAAGGTAAGGGCTGGCATCCTGAGCTAAGCTTTAAGTGGTCTCACTTAAGACTGTACAACAACACTATGACCACAGTCAAGACTTGAGAAACGATCTTGGGAAAAGGAACAAGTGAGGTAAACCCAGTCATGCAATGCATTTCCCTTTGAGGTAGTTACCAGTCCATAAGTAGTGCAGAGCTAAAGGCTACAGATCAGAACAGAAAGATTTGCCTAAGAGATTAGGAGATGAACTGAGTTTCCAACAGTTTATTGCAGAAAGATAAACAATAAACATCTCCTCTCTCCTTTGAGATGTAAGTAGTTTGGATGGCAAGTACAGAAAGAATTTTGTAGCTATCAGTTCAGTTCAGTTCAGTCGCTCAGTCGTGTCCGACTCTTTGAAACCCCTTGGACTGCAGCAGGCCAGGCCTTCCTGTCCCTCACCAACTCCAGGAGTTTACTCAAGCTCATATCCATTGAGTCAGTGATGCCATCCAACCATCTCATCCTCTGATGTGCCCTTCTCCTCCCACCTTCAATCTTTCCCAGCATCAGGGTCTTTTCTAATGAGTCAGTTCTTCATATCAGGTGGCCAAAGTATTGGAGTTTCAGCTTCAACATTAGACCTTCCAATGAACACCCAGGACTGATCTCCTTAAAGATGGACTGGTTGGATCTCCTTGCAGTCCAAGGAACTCTCAAGAGTCTTCTCCAACACCACAGTTCAAAAGCATCAATTCTTCGGCACTCAGCTTTCTTTATAGTTCAACTCTCACGTCCATACATGACTACTGGAAAAACCATAGCCTTGACTAGATGGACCATTATTGGCAAAGTAATGTCTCTGCTTTTGAATATGCTGTCTAGGTTGGTCATAACTTTTCTTCCAAGAAGCAAGCGTCTTTTAACTTCGTGGCTGTAATCAACATCTTCAGTGATTTTGGAGCCCAAAAGATAAAGTCAGCTGTTTCCCCATCTATTTGCCATGAAGTGATGGGACCAAATGCTATGATCTTAGTTTTCTGAATATTGGTCAACTTTTTAACTCTCCTCTTTCACTTTGTAACATACACATACACTAACATGAGAAGATAATGATTTGATTTTAAAGCAAGAAATATTATTAGTGATAAGAAGCTTAATTATAGTAAAATGGTCAGTCTATGAGGAAGATGTTATGTTACCAGTTCTATATTTAATGCAAGTAATAATATAGCTAACATAGCTTTAAAATATGCAAAGCAAAATGGATATAATTTTTATAGCAAGAAAAATACATAAATTTACAATCATGGTAGGTTATTTTAATGCCTTTCTTTAACTGGTAGAACATGCAAAAAATCAGCAAATTTAAAAACTAAAATTAACAAACTTGATTTAGTAGATTTATATAAACACTGCCCACTGCTTCAAAATAAATATACCTTACAACTACATATAGAAAATGTATTCATATAGACTTTTCATACAGCCAGTTTAAACAAATTTCAGAAAATTAGAATCTTTCGTCTCACATTCTCTGACAATTAAGTACAATGAAGCAAAACAGATGCACTTAAAAGGGTGAAATCTCCTAATGTTTGAACCCATATGTGTTGACGGTCCCCAGGGCTATTCTCAAGTTCAATGATTTACTATGAGGACCCACAGAACCCAGCATATAGTCATATGCAAAGCTATGATTTATTATATACAGAACAAGATCAGCAAAGAGAAAGGGGCTTGGGGCAAAATCTGGGGGAAATCAGGTACAAGTTGCCAGAACTCTCTCTCAGTGGAGTTACACATGATACACTTAATTCCCCCAACAGCAAGTGTGACCACATGTGCGAACTACTGCCAACCGGTGACCCTCATAGAGACTCAGTGCCCGGGGTTTTTACTGGGGCCTGGAGAGACCAGCTTCTTCCTGTATGTCCACAAATCCCAGACTCCAAGGAGGACAGCAGTTCATCAGCATAAACCATATTGTTTGTATAGATTAGTCTGAGTAAGCCATTCTTATCAGTTCTGAGAATGGTAGAAACTCCCCCGATCTAAGTTCCTAGATGCCAGCCGAGGGCCAATTTTGGTTGTAGGCCTTTCAAAGGCTAGCAGTCGGATTTCTTTAATTCCTTTCTGCACACCGTGGATCAAAGAAGAAATTACAGTGGGAATTAGACCGCATGTATTTCATTAAATGATCATATCATTCACCCGTGATGCCTCTAAAACCACACTTCAAAATTTGTTTCCAAATGCATGTGTGAGAAATAAAAGAGACTGAAAATCAATGATGCAAGTATCCATATAAATAAATTAGAAACATAATAAATTAAACTCAAAGAATAAAACTTAAAATACCCATGCAATAAAGACAATCAACATAGTCAAAAATTACTTCTTTGAAAAGTTTAATAAAAATGAAAAACTCTTTGTAATTCACAAGATGGTTGCGAATTAAAAACACCAGGAATGAAAAAGGAAACATTCTAGTTATTTTATTCATTAAAAGAATAACTAAAATATGTTATAACCAATTTTATATTAATCAATTTGAAAATTTAAGTGAAATGGAACAATTCTTTGAAAAAGTACATCAAAAAATTGATACAAAGAAATATAAAATCTTACTGGTCAAATATAAAATAAAAATAAATATATAATTTAAAAGCCATTCAGTAAAATTGCTCTAGGGTTAGATAACTTTAGCAATGAAATCTACAAACTTTTCAGTAAGAGATAACACTAAATATGCATAAAGTCTTCTAGAGAAGTAAAAATGAAAGAAATATTTCCCAATTCTATTTATGAGTACAGCATAACCTTGATACCAAAACTTTCAGAGACATTGCAAGAAAGGAAAATTACAAATGCAAAAATCCTAAACAAAATATTAGCAAATCAAATTTAGGAATATGCAAAAATGGTAGCATATCATAAAAAATTGGGTTCATTCCCAGAATGCAAGTTCGGCTTAACATTCAAAAACAGTTGACATAATTCAGCACAGTTATGAAAGAAAAGAAGGAACCATATGATTCATTACATATATAAAAAGTATTTGATCAAATTTCAACACCCTTTCATTATGCACTGTTATATAACCAATGTAAGCTCAGGAGGACATTAAATTTGGCTAAGTGGAGAGGTGTTATTAAAAGGAGAAGATATTATGGCAGGTGTTCTCTTGAAATTACCTATAGACATGTATATTCTCTGTCATAGGAACAGCCAACTGATTGGCCAGAGATGCAGGACTTCCCCTGTTATCCCACAAACCAAGGTACTAAGTGCTCACCTTTTTAGCAGTGCTCTTTGTGGGAAGAAATTTCTTCCATAAAACTATACTTGTCCTACATTTGTGTTACTTAAGATGGAAATAAAGCAACAGGCTTATAAACACATTGGTTCATGTTAGTTTATCTGGGTAGCTAAGTCCTTGGAAGTAGAAAATAGGATTGAGAGAAGGGAGTAGGGAACAGAGACACAGCAAGGCAGAGTGAGAAGAGATTTGGGGGAGTCCAGATTCCAGAGACCAGGCGCTGTTTGGGATGTCAGACTCGTTCAGGGCACCAGGATGTCTTCCTGGGCAAAATCAGAGAAAGGTATTTGAACAGAAAGACAAGGAGAAACAATGAAGACAAACCTTAAAATAAACCCCAAACTTGGAACCTACACTCAGAAAAGATACCCGAATGAGAGGAAACCAGACTTTAGGGTTGAATTGACTTCCTGAAGGTCATAGGGTCAATCAGCAGCAGAAAGAAAATGCCCTGAGTCATTGACTGCTTTTCCCTTCATAATAAAACAAAAATAGGCAGCTTTCTATCTTCATGTTCTTTATACTACTTTGACAGCTGACTCTTTCACCTATAGAAGTAGATAATAAAAAAATTCCTACTTTAAATAGAAAATGAAGCACTTGAAATAATGTTTAAGTGTTTTCAGTTATTTTTATTAATAAATGCAAAAAACAACAATTTGTAAAGATGAAAGAAATGAAAGCTTAGTAAACATTCTGTACCATGTTTTTATTTGCTCTTAGTCTCTGCTCTTAGACTCTTTGAGGAAAAATGTTTAAGACTGATTTATCTTTCTTTCTACTTCATTGTATTACACAGGGTTGTATGATTTTAGTAGTATATGCTTATTTAAGTGAAAAAAGGAAAATGTATGCTTTATAAAATCACAATAACCCCTGCTATCATCACTTTCAGATTTCTATTTCTATATACATCTAATAATAGAAGAGTTAAATATCTAGGCCAGAGATTCAATTTGACATCATTTTGGCAGAGACTTGGGCTCCAGAATCACTATGGATGGTGACTGCAGCCATGAAATTTAAAGACACTAGCTTCTTGAAATAAGCTATGACAAAACTAGACAACATATTAAAAATCAGAGACATCACTTTGTTGACAAAGGTCCACATATTCAGTTCAGTTCAGTTCAGTTGCTCAGTCGTGTCCAACTCTTTGTAACCCCATGGGCTGCAGCTTACTAGGCTTCCCTGTCTATCACCAGCTTCAGGAGCTTGCTCAAACTCATGTCCATCAAGTTGGTGATGCCATCCAACTATCTAATCCTCTGTCATACTCCTCTCCTACTGCCTTCAATCTTTTCCAGCATCAGGGTCTTTTCAAATGAGTCAGTTCTTCACATCAAGTGGCCAAAGTATTGGAGTTTCAACTTCAGCATCAGTCCTTCTAATGAATATTCAGGACTGATTTCCTTTAGGATGGACTGGTTGGCTCTCCTTGCAGTCCAAGGAACTCTCAAGAGTCTTCGCCAACACCACAGTTCAAAAGCATTAATTCTTCCCCACTCAGCTTTCTTTAAAGTCCAACTCTCACATCCATACATGACTATTGGAAAAACCACAGTCTTGACTAGACGGACCTTTGTTGGCAAAGTAATGTCTCTGCTTTTGAATATGCTGTCTAGGTTGGTCATAACTTTTCTTCCAAGAAGCAAGCATCTTTTAATTTCATGGCTGTGGTCACCATCAGCAATGATTTTAGACCCTCCCAAAATAAAGTCAGCCATTGTTCCCACTGTTTCCCCATCTATTTGCCATGAAGTGATGGGACTGGATGCCATATTAGTTTTCTGAATGTTGAGTTTTAAGCCAACTTTTCCACTCTCTTCTTTCACCTTTATCAAGAGGCTCTTTACTTCCTCTTCACTTTCTGCCAAAAGAGTGGTGTCATCTGCACATCTGAATTTATTGATATTTCTCCTGGCGATCTTGATTCCAGCTTGTGCAGCATCCATTCTGGCATTTCACATGACATACTCTGCATATAACTTAAATAAGCAGGGTTATAATATACAGCCTTGATGTACCCCTTTCCCAATTGGAACCAGTCCATTGTTCCAAGTCCAGTTCTAACTGTTGCTTCTTGACCTGCATACAGATTTCTCAGGAGGCAGGTTAGGTGATCCAGTATTTCCATCTCTTAAAGAATTTTCCAGTTTGTTGTAATCAACATACTCAAAGGCTTTGGCATAATCAATAAAGCAGAAATAGATATTTTTCTGGAATTCTCTTGCCTTTTCTCTGATCCAGAGGATATTGGGAACGTGAACTCTGGTTCCTCTGCCTTTTCTAAATCCAACTTGAACATCTGGAAGTTCACAATTCATGTACTCTTGAAGTCTGGCTTTGAAAATTTTGAGCATAACTTTGCTAGCGTGAGAGATGACTGCAACTGTGTGATAGTTTGAACATACTTTGGCATTGCCCTTCTTTGGGATTGGAATGAAAACTGACCTTTTTCTGTCCGGTGGTCACTGCTGAGTTTTCCAAATTGGCTGGCATATTGAATGCAGCACTTTCACGGCATCATCTTTTAGGACTTGAAAAAGTTCAACTGGAATTCCATTACTTCCATGAGCTTTATTTGTGATGCTTCCTAAGTCCCACTTGACTTCACAATTGAGGATTTCAGACTCAATAGGTGAGTGATCACACAATCATGGTTATCTGGGTCATGAACATCTTTTTTTTTGTATAGTTTTTCTGTGTACTCTTGCCACCTCTTCTTAATATTTTCTGCTTCTGTTAGGTCCATACCATTTCTATCCTTTATTGAGCCCATCTTTGCATGAAATGTTCCCTTGGTATCTCTAATTTTCTTGAAGAGATCTCTAGTCTTTCCCATTCTATTGCTTTCCTTTATTTCTTTGCACTGATCGTTGAGGAAGGCTTTCTTATCTCTCCTTGCTATTCTTTGGAACTCTTCATTCAAATGGATGTATCTTTCCTTTTCTTCTTTGCTTTTCACCTCTCTTCTTTTCACAGCTGTTTGTAAGGCATCCTCAGACAACCATTTTGCCTTTTGGAATTCTTTTTCTTGGGGATGGTCTTGACCACTGCACCACTGTGCAATGTCATGAACCTCTGTCCATAGTTCTTCAGGCAGTCTATCAGATCTAATCCCTTGAATATATTTGTCACTTCCACTGTATAACCATAAGGGTTTTGACTTTGGTCATTCCTGAATGGTCTATTGGTTTTCCCTACTTTCTTCAATTTAAGTCTGAATTTGGCATTAAGGAGTTCATGATCTGAGCCACAATCAGCTCCTGGTCTTGTTTTTGCTGACTGAATAGAGCTTCTCCATCTTTGGCTTCAAAGAATATAATCAATCTGATTTCAGTATTGACCATCTGGTGATGTCCATGTATAGAGTCTTCTCTTGTGTTGTTGGAAGAGGATGTTTACTATGACTGGTGTGTTCTCTTGGCAAAACTCTGATAGCCTTTGTCCTGCTTCATTTTGTAATCCAAGGCCAAATTTGCCTGTTACTCTAGGTATCTCTTGACTTCCTACTTTTGCTTTCCAGTCCCCTATGATGAAAAAGACATCTTTTTTGGATGTTACTTCTAGAAGGTCTTGTAGGTCTTCATAGAACTAATCAACTTCAACTTCTTCAGCATTACTGGTTGGGGCATAGATTGGATTACTGTGGTATTGAATGGTTTGCCTTGGAAATGAACACAGATCATTCTTTCATTTTTGAGCTTACTCCCAAGTACTGCATTTTAGATTCTCGTTAACTATGAGAGCTACTCCATTTCTTCTAAGTGATTCTTGCCCACAATAATAGATATAATGGTCATCTGAAATAAATTCACCCATTCCAGTTCATTTTAGTTCTCTCATTCCTAAAATGCTGATGTTCACTCTTGCCATCTCCTATTTGACCACTTCCAATTTGTCTTGATTCATGGACCTAACATTCCAGGTTCCTGTGCAATATTGTTCTTTACAGCATCAGACTTTACCTCCATCACCAGTCACATCCACAACTGGATATTGTTTTTGCTTTGTCTCCATTTCTTTATTCTTTCTGGAGTTATTTCTCCACTCTTCTCCAGTAGCTTATTGGGCACCTACTGGCCTGGAGAGCTCATCTTTCAGTGTCCTATCTTTCTGCCTTTTCATACTATTCATGGGTTTTTCAAGGCAAGAATAGTGAAGTGGTTTGCCAGTCCCTTCTCCAATGGACCACATTTTGTCAGAACTCTCCACTGTGACCCATCCATCTTGGGTGGCTCTACACAGCATAGCTCATAGTTTCACTGAGTCAGACAAGGCTGTGGTCCATGTGATCAGTTTGGTTAGTTTTCCGTGATTGTGGTTTTCATTCTGTCTGCCCTCTGATGGATAGGAAATAAGAGGCTTATAGAAGCTTCCTGATGGGAGAGACTGACTGTGTGGGAAACTGTGTCTTGGGGACCCAGTTTTCAGGGAATCTTTCCAACCCAGGGATTGCAACCAAGTCTCTCACATCACAGGCAGATTCTTTACCAGTTGTGCCACCAGGGAAGCACCCATATAGTCAAAGCTATGGTTTTTCCAATAGTCTTATATGGATGTAAGAGTTGGACCATAAAGAAGGCTGAATACCAAAGAACTGATGTTTCTGAATTGTGCTAGAGAAGACTCCTGAGAGTCCCTTGGACTGAAAGGAGATCAAACCAGTCAATCCCAAAGGAAATCAGTCCTGCCTATTCTTTGGAAGGACTGATGCTGAAGCTGAAGTTCCAATACTTTGGCCACCTGATGAGAAGAGCTGACTCATGGAAAAGCCCCTGATGCTGGGAAAGACTGAGGGCAGGAACAGAAGGGGTCAACAGAGGATGAGATGGTTGGATGGCATCACCAACTCAATGGACATAAATCTGAGCAAACTCTGGGAGATATTAAAGGACAGGGAAGCCTGATATGCTGGAGTCCATGTGGTCTCAAAGAGCTGGGCATGACTTAGTGACTGAACAAAAGCATTTTTATATTTATTGTAGGTAGGGTATCTGAGCATGTCTCCACTCAGAATAAATAATAAGCATGTGTTACTAAAGAGAATGGCAACCCACTCCAGTATTCTTGCCTGGAGAATTCCATGGACAGAGGAACCTGATGAACTACAGTCCACGGGGTTGCAAAGAGTTGAATGTAATTGAGCAGCTAACACTCTAAAGAGACCTGACTGACTAAACTTGAAGTAAAAAAATTAAAAAGTTCCTAACATGCATGTCTAGTTGTTATTCTACTCTCCCACTGACTGGCACCTACAAAGGACATGGAATGATATCCACCCTGCCTCCATTCTCTTCACTCCAGAGCTTCAACCATCAACCCATTTCTCCTGGTTTGAGCAAATTCTGGGAGTCAGTGAAGGACAGAGTAGCCTGACATGCTGCATTCCATGAGATCGCAAAGAGTCAGACGTGACTTAGCGACTGAACAACAACAACAAGGATATATTAGTTACTAGTTTGTACCAGCTGAATATCTGCCCTGCCTAGGTATTCACCATGTAGATGAAGAACTTGCTGTTACCTCTCAGGTTCTCCCTATGTCCTTCTAAAAATCATATTCCATTCTTTCCTTTCTAATTAGTAATAATTACCCTGATTTTTGTGTTTACTTTATAGACTTATTAAATATGTGACTGTACCTAAATAATAGAGTGCTTAGTTTTTCCTATTTCTAAACTTTATATAAATGGAATCATATATATATATATATATATATTCATCTTCAACTATGCTTTTCTTCTTCAATTTTGTTCTTGATATTGATCTATGTTTTTACAGGCAGCTGAAGTGCATTCAATTCCCCTGATAGATAGTAATCTATCATATGATTATCTTGTATTTTTACCATTCTGGTGTGCATAGACATTTGTATATGTCAAAGTGTTTCTCTAGGGTATTTCCTAGATATTCTACCAGTGGAATTTTTGAGCTGCATATACTAAATGAAATCAACTTTATTAGATAACACTAGATTGTTTTCTGAAGTGATTACATGCTACCAGGAGTGCATAAGTATACTGGTAACTCTATATCACTGACAACACTTAATTTTTGCAAATATGGTAAGAAGAGAATGTATTGTGGTTAATTTCTCTGCCCACTAATAAGTTAGAGTATCTTTTCACATGTTTGGTTCTGTGATGTACCACAGAGACTTCTTCAATGAAATGGCTCTTGAAGTAAATCTTTTTTTTTTAATCCAGATCAAATAGCAAGTATATATATATATATATATATATATATTTTACTAGTTTTGCGATACAATGACATGATATCGCCATGGGTTTACATATGCTCCCCATCCAGAACCCCCCTCCCTCCTCCCTCCCTCCTCCCTCCCCCCAGGAAATCTCGATGCACCAGCCCCGAGCATCAATCCTGGGCTGGCGATTGATTAGACATATGGTAATTAACATGTTTCAATGCCATTCTCCCATATCATCCCACCCTTGCCCTCATCCACAGAGTCCACGAGTCTGTTCTATACATCTGCATTTCTTTTGCTGTCTCGCATGCTGAGTTCTCATTACCGTCTTTCTAAATTCCATATATATGCGTTAATATATTGTATTGTTTTTCCTTCTGGCTTACTTTACTCTGGATAATGGGCTCCAGTTCCGTCCACCTGAGTAGAACTAATTCAAATGAATTTTTTTTAAATGCTGAGTAATATTCCATTGTGTATATGTACCACAGCTTTCTTATCCATTCGTCAGTTGATGGGCATCTAGGTTGCTTCCATGTCCTGGCTATTGTAAACAATGCAGCGATGAACATTGGGGTACACGTGGCTCTTTCAATTCTGGTTTCCTTGGTGTGTATGCCCAGAAGTGGGATTGCTGGGTCATATGGCAGGTCTATTTGCAGTTTTTTAAGGAACCTCCACACTGTTTTCCATAGTGACTGTACTAGTTTGCAATCCCACCAACAGTGTAAGAGGGTTCCCTTTTCTCCACATCCTCTCCAGCATTTATTGCTTATAGATTTTTGGATTGCAGCCATTCTGACTGGTGTAAAGTGGTAGCTCATTGTGGTTTTGATTTGCATTTCTCTGATAATGAGTGATGTTGAGCATCTTTTCATGTGTTTGTTAGCCATTTTTATGTCTTCTTTGGAGAAATGTCTGTTAAGTTCTTTGGCCCACTTTTTGATTGGGTCATTTATTTTCCTAGAATGGAGCTGCAGGAGTTGTTTGTATATTTTTGAGATTAATTGTTTGTCCGTTGCTTCATTGGCTGAAGTAAAATTTTTTTGTGGCATCTAATGATTTCTAGGGGCTTCTCTGGTGGCTCACTGGCAAAGAACCTGCCTGCCAATGCAGGAGGCGTGGGTTCGATCCTTGGGTCAGGACAATCTCCTGGAGAAGGAAATGGCAACCCACTCCAATATTCCTGCCTGAGAAACCCCATGGACACAGGAGCCTGGTGGGCTATAATCCATGGAGTCACAAAGAGTTGGGCTGAGCACACAATATGTGTCTTTCTCCTTAAATTTTCTTAAAATTTTAGACTATTTATTGTTTAAGTGTTATTTAAATGCTATCTTTTAAGCTAAATTATATATTCTACCTGGGTTTGCTCATATATTGAAGTGCGATGAGCCTTTAAAAATATATTTTATAGCCAGAAAACTTGCTAGATTCTTACTTTTTCTAATTTTTTACATGTATTGTTGCTCAGTCACTCAGTTGTGTCCTACTCCTTGCAATCCCATGGGCTGCAACACACCAGGCTTCCCTGTCCATCACCAACTCCCAGAGTTTGCGCAAACTCATGTCCATTGAGTCAGTGAGGCCATCCAACCATCTCGTCTTCTGTTGGCACCTTCTCCTCCTGCCTTCAATCTTTCCCAGCAACAAGGTCTTTTCCATCGAGTAAGCTCTTTGCATCAGGTGGCCAGAGGATTGGAGCTTCAGCTTCAGCATCAGTCCTTTCAATGAATATTCATGGTTGATGCCCTTTAGAATTGACTGGTTTGTTCTCCTTGTTCACCAAGGGACTTTCAAGAGTCTTCTCCAGCAGCACAGTTCACAAACATAAATTTTTCAATGCTCAGCCTTCTTTATGGTCCAAATCACATCCATAAATGGCTACTGGAAAAACCATAGCTTTGACTATACAGAACTTTGTCAGCAAAGTGATGTCTTTGCCCTTTAATATACTGTCTAGGTTTGTCATAGATTTTCTTCCCAGGAGAAAGCGTCTTTTAATTTCATGGTTGCAGTCACCTGCTGCAGTGAATATGGAGCCCAAGAAAATTAAATTTGTCACTGTTTCCACCTTTTCCCTATCTATTTGCCATGAAGTGATGGGACTGGATGCTATGATCTTAGTTTTCTGGATGTTGAGTTTTAAGCCAACTTTTTCACTCTCCTCTTTCACTTTCCTCAAGAAGCTCTTGCATTCCTCTTCACTTTCTTCCATGAGGGTGGTGGCATCTGCATATCTCAGGTTATTGATATTTCTCCCAGCAATATTCATTCCAGCTTGTGCTTCACCTAGCCCAGAATTTCACATGATGTACTGTGCATAAAAGTTAAATAAGCAAGGTGAAAATATACAGCCTTGACGTATTCCTTTCCCAATTTGAAACCAGTCCGTCTTTCCATGTCTAGTTCTAGCGGTTGCTTCTTGACCTGCATACGAGTTTCACAAGAGACAGATAAGGTGGTCTGGTATTCCCATCTCTTTCAGAATTTTCCACAGTCTGTTGTGATCCATACAGTCAAAGGCTTTAGCATAGTCAATGAAGCAGAAGTAGATGTTCTTCTGGAATTCTCTTGCTTTTTCTATGATCCAGTGAATGCTAGCAATTGGATCTCTGGTTCTTCCTCCTTTTCTAAACCCAGTTTGATCATCTGGAAGTTCTTAGTTCTTGTATTGCTGAAGCCTAGTTTGGAGAATTTTGAGCATTATTTTGCTAGCATATGAGATGAGTGCAATTGTGCAATAGTTTGAACATTCTTTGGCATGACCCTTCTTTGGGATTGGAATGAAAACTGACCTTTTCCAGTCCTGTGGCCACTGCTGGGTTTTCCAAATTTGCCACATACCTTGTGACCAAAGACATGAAGTTGCTATTGCTTGACAGCTATCTTTCCAAATGTGAAACTATTAAATTAACAATATAGTTTCATATTTCAGAATCTTATGACATTTGTCCAAAAGATTAAACATCTCCAAACTGAATACATGCAGTCATTCAGTATTTATCAATCCTGTACTGACATCCTACTTATAAAGGAGATACAGATAAACAGACAGGACTAACCTTGTCTTTAAGAAGTCAGTAATCTCATAAGACAGACATGGATATTAACAATATAGAGAGTTAAGAGCTTGGACAGAGGTAAATGTAGAGTCTTGTGGGACCATTTAGAAAGAATCCCTGTTTTTTTAATTCAAGGAAAACTTCCTTGAGGGAAGATATTAAGATACAAAGCCTTTGTAACTGAATTTCTGAACGTTTGGAACTAAGGATTAAGCCTTTGTCCATGGCAACTTTACTGTAGGAAGCTCACTTTATGAGATTTCTCTGCCAGCCCTAGAACTTATCTTGGTTGGAACACAGCCTTTGCCTGGTGACAGCATGGCATGGGAGGGATGAGAAATGAAGCCAGACTCAGGAAGAGCAGTTAAGGCAGAAGCTAATAATCTCTCATGTTTGTCTGATGGTGCCTTCTGTTATGCTGTGGTTTGTGTTCACAGAGTTATTTGTGAGGCTGAAATGAAATATGTGTCAAATTCCTGAGGAATTCTAAAGATTGGTTTAGTGCGTAATAAACAATTGCTCTTTTCTCAAGAAAGTTATGTTTTTGTCCATTAGGATTTAAATATTCAAAATATGTTTGTTCTGATTGATGGAAGCATTCAGTTCAGCAAGCTCTTCTTGAGTACTTCAGAGTGTCTGTGAGCCAGAGGGATGCAGAAATGAAAACACTTCTGCCCCAAAGGGGCCTCAGTGTAGGCATGGATGGAAGGTGTTAACATAAGCTGTGTAACTTGTGGCTGCCAGGACGGGCTAGGAGGGCTCAGTGCCTCTACCCTGAAGCCTCAGGGCTTCAGATGCTTCTATCAGCATCCCTAAATCCTCCAAACGAACGTTCAGTCAAAGTAAGTCAGTGTGTTTACTGAGAAACCACAGCTTACAGGCAGTTACTCCAGCTTCAAATACCCCAAATACTCCAGCCGATGACTCTCCCAGTCTCCCATCCTACCAGAGTGAGAGGAGCCACAAAATATTTACAGGAGGGAAAGGAGTCTGGGGAAGGATCCCATAGAGATGATCTCTGAAGTTGATTTTGAAAGACCATAAAGGAAGTGCACACCAGGTAGAAAGGATCAGTTATGCTTTAGAGGACAACACAAACCCAAAGAGAATTTGCAGGGCTTGGTGTTCCAGCATAGGTGAGAGAAGGTCATCATCTGGAGAAACGAAGAAATCAGAACACACAGAGAGAGGGCAATGCACTCAATGCCGAAATTTTGGACTTGATCTGTAAGTAGGAGGGAAACATCTAGCAGTTTTAATTACCTAATATCTAAGAAAGAATGTTTTGGTGGCTGTTTGGTTCTTTGGAAAGAATGTTTGGGTCCCACAGTTTGTGGGAACTGTCCTGAAGGAGGAATAGGGACTGATGAAGGCCAGTGGGTAAGAGCCTTGCCCAATTAGTTGGTATTAAGTTCCTTAGTTCTCTAATTCATACTCACCTTAAATGCTTCGAAGCATTTTTAGTATATGGTTCAGACCATTCTGCCTTGCCAGATTCTTCTCAGAACACTGTTTATTTTCATGCTGTTCCTACTTCACAATAATAGTTACTGGTGGGGTTTCACATCTTAAAGCTATTTTACAGCAATCTTAGTTTTCACAGTCATTGCCAATTTGGCAGAAGCAAATTTTGAGGCCATCTTGCTGGATTTGTGTTTTAATCAATGTGGTTATTTCATGACAGGAAATAGATCTTGTGGTTTTATATATATATGTATATATATATATATATATAAGGCATTTAAAAAGCAAACAGTCATCTAATAAGATAATGCAACAGGAGCGCTGCCTGCTTCAGTGGTTAATGGATGTGGCAGGAGTCTTTCCAAGCCAGCAACTCTGAGGAGGAGACAAACAACGATGTTTAAATAATGGCGAATTTTGAAGACGGAATTAATGGGGTGGAGAATTGCTACTTTTAAGTTGAAAGATTCTCATAACCACCTCCACAATCAAACAATTTTTATTCAAAATGATTTTTCTGATTGAAGGAATTGAGACATTCTTGCATATATACAGCCTCTATCTCCCTCCCTCCCTCTCTGCCTCTCTCTCTCTCTCTCTCTCCCCCACCTCACACACACAGGAAACTTAGAGAAGCTAATTTCCACAGAATGAAAATATAGTGTGTTTTCTGGAATTATTGACCACAGTTAAATCCACCCCAAGCAATTTCTTGTATTTAACCTTCATCTCGCAAGCCTCGGTTCCAGACACAAAGCAATAATTCCTCCTGACACAGTTTACATCTTTCAGAACCTTGAAGAATGATGTAAACAACTCCGTCAGTGCTGTGGTTTTTACTGAGCCTGAGGAGTAAACATTTCATCACCAATTGCCTTTAGTACCTGTGTGTACATTGGAGTTGTTTCCCCCAACTGTCTGTAATTATAGTCCTTTCATGCTTTCTAAGAATTCAAAAGGCAAAGTGAATAGACAGGAATAGTTTAAACCTAGACTGTATACCAATCAAAGATTAGAAGGTCAGTTATATGCAACTGAGGCACGCAGTTGTGCAGTCCATACACTGTGCAACTTCAGATGCAATTTACCTAGACTGCGGTAGACCAGTGCCTTGAAAGTCTTCATAAGGTAGAAGAGTGGGAGAATAGTCCTCTGCTGTGTGTATGCCACCTTACTGAAACTCACTGTGTGAATGAGAGTGGTCAGTAATGGAAGTGTATTGCACCCATGAACAGAAGGGAGGCAAAAATGAAGGTGGAAAATGATGCTGATGAATAGTCAAAGTTGAGCCTAAAATCTGCAAATAATAGTATACTTATCTCCATTTCAGTGGTTTTTAAGGACATCTTGGAAACATTTTTTTCTTCCTTTTAACCATCTCCCGTGACTCAGTTTGGAAAACTCTTTGTGAGCCTGGTGTGCAGTGTGATAGCCAACAGTCTGGTAAAATTGATTCTTATTAATCATTAAGTGAATACATATGGAATTCCCTTGACAAGGAAGCACTTTGTATTGACGTTTCAAATAGGTTTATTGTTCATGGGGAGTCAGAGGTGTAGAATAAGGGGGAGGCTTGTTGAACTTCAGCTAGAAATTTCCCTTGGAGGCATTTATCATATTTTAGGGGCTGATCCTCAACTTTTGAGGGCCAGAATCTTAATTTTTGTTAGTTCTTCTATCTCTGAGGGATAAATTTACATTTGCAAGTATCATAGAAATATATATATATACATATGATACACATATATATCATATATAACAGAAAAAAAAGATGTAATTATACATTATCTACATTTTATCTATAAACATATACTACATATTATATTTCTATCATTCATAAAATGGGGCTTCCTTGATAACTCAGTTGGTTAAGACTCCGCCTGCAATGCAGGAGACCTGGTTCAATTCCTGGGTCAGGAAGATCTGCTGCAGAAGGGATAGGCTACTCACTCCAGTATTCTTGGGCTTCCCTTGTGGCTCAGATGGTAAAGAATCTGCCTATAATGTGGAAGACCAGGGTTTGATTCCTGGGTTGGAGAGATCCCCTGGAGAAGGGTAAGGCTACCCACTCTAGTATTCTGGCCTGGACAATTGTATGGACTGTCTTAGCCCATGGGGTCCCAAAGAGTTGGACACAACTGAGCAGCTTTTGCTTTCATTTATAATAGAATATATATGATATGATGGATATTATACATTACTGTATTTGTTATATAAATCTATTTGTATCTATGTACATTGTATAGAAACACATACATATATACAGATTTTTCTCAACTTATGATGGAGTTATATCCTGATGTCATAAATTGAAAATATTGTAAGTCAAAAATGCGTTTCATACACCAAATATACTGGACATCGTAGCTTAGCCTACCTACATTAGCCCACAGTCGGGCAGTCATCTAACACAAAGCCTATTTTATAATAAAATGTTGACTGTCTCATGTAATTTATTGAATATGGTACTCACTACAAGTGAAAAACAGAAAGGTTGTAAGTGTATCAATAATTTGCTCTCACAAGCTTGCAGCTGATTAGGAACTGCAACTTACTATCCTGCTCAGTATCACTAGCGTATCATAATGCACATCCCAGGAAAAGATCAAAACTTAAAATTCAAAGGACAGGTTCTACTAAATGTATATTTCTTTGATGTCATCATAAAGTCAAAAAAATTTTAACTTGAACCATCCTAACTTAGGGACTTTTTGTATTATACATAGATTTGTTTGTATATATAGTTGGTTTGTATACACATATATTCTCCTGTTGAAAGAACCATATATACTCACTCGGTAGTCAAATTACATAAAGTTGGTTTTATATGAAGGCTATCTGAGCTCAGAAGAAGGAAAATTAATATATGCTTCCATGGAAGAAATACCTCTCTGCAATAAAAGCGGTTTTCAGATGGACTGGCCCTTAAGCTTGTTCTCTGTTGGGCAACAACTGGACTCCTACTGCTTTTGAAATTTCATTGTTTACCATCTAGGAGTGCCTCTATCAATATAATACAATACAGTATACTAGCTTCCACTTCCTAAGTCACAGTCCTGCCCTGATTTCATGGAAGGAGGTCCTCTAGTATCCTCAGAATGCCTGCCACACTCTTCTGAAGTGTTTCTTACACATAGTGGTCTTTTGTTTTTTTAAGTGGGTCATTTTTGTACTGCACATTATTGCCCCCTTGGGCACAGCTGATGAGGACAAGGCTGAATGGGCCTGTGACCCCAAGGCAGAAGTTTCTGTGCTGGCCAGAGATCCGCCAAGTGGCTTGATATGAAAATTCTGTTCAAGAGGACTCTGTGCACTAGTGACTGGGCCAGCCTATTTAGATCCTCTCCTACAACACACTCGAAGGAGACTTGCAGGGAAGTGGTCTGGCAGTTAGGTCAGTAGAAGAAGGCAAAAAAAGAATTGCAATGCAAAAATGCAAAAAATACAAAATCAATGCAAAAAAAATTGGAAAGGGCAGAAAGCCACGAGGCACTAAAGCCTTAATTAAATAAGAAGAAACCTCCCCAATAAGGAGCGTGCACTGAGTCAGCAATGGCACGAGCAGAAGCAACTGAGATGTGGAATTGCTGATTCATCACAGTGGCAAAGCTTGGAGACACAGTGGCAGATGACCAGTTATGATGAAAGTGATTCTCTTGGCTCCTAGTGACTCCAGAGCAGACTTTCAGGGTCTAAAGTCCCTGGTTATAAGGCTCCTGAATATGTCTCATGTCCCTTTTCCTTCCTTGTGATTCTTTACAATAACTGTCCATGATTTGAGGTAACTACGGTATGTCTTTGCTTCTTGTGATCTTGAAAGAGTCTGATGAATAATTCTGAAGTTACTAGTTGATCACCTTTATTGAGGTTTTGCAATCATCTACTGGTAATCTCTAAGAATTTACTCCCACAAGTAATCATGTGTGCTCAGTTGTTCAGATGTGTCTGACACTTAGTAACCCTGTGGACTGTAACCTGCCAAGCTCCTCTGTCCATAGGATTCTCCAGACAAGAACACTAGAGTGGGGTGCCATGTCCTACTCCAGGGGATTTTCCCAACCCAGGCGTCAAAACTGCATCTCTTATATCTCCTGCATTGGCAGGTGGATTCTCTACCACTAGTGCCACTTGGAAAGCCCAATCAATATCAGATATGAATTTTACTTATATTAATAGAGACAAATTTACTACTAGATTATCAGGTGACACCTAATGATGCCCTAATATATTCACTCATGTAGAGGTAGACCAGCTCAAGACACTGGGTAGATTCTCTTAGTATATGGATTCCTCATTTTTTTACAAGTTGAGTTGACAAATCACAGAGTATTTCTACCTTAAATAACAGGACAGTAATCTTGGTCTTTACCGTGGCAAGGCAGTTTTCTATTACTTGAGGCTGTAACTTTGAGACATAACCTGCTCTTGGAGTGATATAACCTTGTTCTAGTCATTAGTCATTTTCAGCCAACCTGAGCAGAGACTGGTTATAGTTGCAGTCTTGTAACCAAGATGTAGCAGGTTGTTTACCCTTCAAGTTTAGAATAACATTGCTTGATTATTCATGCATGTAATTTTATAGCAACAACATAGCATTTGAGCATCATGAAACTCTTAACCAAATGAGTGGCAAGAGAAGGTGCCTATGGCCCCCTTCTGTCCATGCAATATAATGGCCAAATGCCAAAGAGGAAAACAAAATTCATAATGATGGGAAATATGAGAGAACCATTAAACATTCTATAATCAGATGGTTAACTTGAGAAGATGAGTCATGATTTTACTTGGTCTTATTTTTCATCACAACAGAAAATAGAACAAAAGAGATTATGACTTTCACCTCTTTATATGATCTACCACCAGCCCTACTCCCTCCCCTTTTCTGTCATGAAAGAAAGAAAGTGAAAGTAAAAGCCACTCCATCATGTCCGACTCTTTGTGACCAGGCTAGAATACTGGAGGGGATAGCCTTTCCCTTCTCCAGGGGATCTTCCCAACCCAGGGATCGAACCCAGGTCTCCTGTATTGCAGACAGATTCTTTATAAGCTGAGCCAGAAAGAAAGCCCAAGAATACTGGAGTGGGTAGCTGATGCCCTCTCTAGGGGATCTTCCCAACTCAGGATTTGAACTGGAGTATCCTGCACTGCAGGCAGATTCTTTACCAACTGAGCTATCAGGGAAGCCCTGTTCTGTGTCATAGTTGGAATCAAGCTACTTGTCGCCTAGCCCTGTATATGCCAGGCTTAGCAGGATTTCCACTGAAGTCATAGCTGAAAAGGGAGGGCTACAATAACACTGCTCAATCAAAATGCCTTAAAAAACTCAATGGAATGGCAGGAAGCATCCCAAGAATGAAGGACAAATTTGGAACTATGGAATTCCTTGCTCTAAATTGCCTTTCTAGGCACAAGACTAGGCCATTTGTTGTTTTGGGGTATTTGGCCAGCTCTTCCATGGCGAGTGGGCTTCCATAGTGGCTCAGTTGGTAAAGAATCTGCTTGCAATGCAGGAGACCAAGGTTCAATCCCTGGGTAGGGAAGATCCCCTGGAGAAGAAAATGACAACCCACTCCAGTACTCTTGCCTGGAGAATTCCATAGACAGAGGAGCTAGGCAGGCTACAGTCCATGGGATTGCAAAGAGTCAGACATGACTGAGAGACTAACTTCATGTTCACTTTTTTCCCATGGGCAGTGACTCCGAGCTTTCCTAGTTTTCAGGGATCTGTCCAGGAAAGGGCTCCCTACTCTTCATTGCATCAGAGAAGTTACCATCATCCAATGTGTAGTTTGTGTTGGGGGCTTGCCTTGAAAAGAGGAAAGAGGTGTTTATTTGTCATTTACTCTGATTCATCAAAGTTTAGGGAAATAAGGGATTGTTTGCTGGTGCTGTCTTATTAAAGGAAATACAATTCTGTGTAAGCGAATGAATAGACTTATAACTGTTAATCCACAAGTGATACAAGGAATTAGTATATTTTACCAAGAAGAAATACTTGTGGATTTAGAAGTGCAGGAAAACTGCTACAAGGTTTTGAAAGTCCATACATAATATAAATTCAATGTTATTAAACCTTACTATTGAAAGCAGCATTCCCAAATGAAAATAATATCTGGCTAGGATGATTTGACTTTCATGAATGAGGGAGGGGGTGGATTAGCTGAAAATAAAATTAGAGCATTGAAAAGCATCCAGAGCATATCATTTTTTAGCTTTATTCTTCCTGCTTCCATAGATAATTATAAAAAGTCTAAGAAAGGAAGTCTTTTTGCTATGTATTTCAGAAAAGTTTCTATTCTGTAGGGAATTCTGCTTCTACTTAGGTGTCTGAATGATACTCAACATTTACTGTTGAATTTTTTCCTGGAGTTTTAAACCAAATTTTTAAGCTGTTTCTCCACATACCCTAAACCTCTCTGACTAGGGAAAGAGTTCTTACTAGTGATTATTTTGTATCACTCCTATTGTCATGGAAGCCAATGATAATTCCAGAACTCAAGGATTCTAACAAAATCTCCAGTAGATCTCAACAGAAAGGGGCAATGTTGCTAAATCTTACTTAAGCCCAAGTTTCCCTGAGTGTGTATATTTCCAAGTAATGAGCTATATGAGCAACAAACTGTGAAAACTGAAAATATGCGAACAGAATTTCATGTTAGGAAAAAAGAAAATTTATAATGAAGACAATCTGATACTTCTTTATTGATCTGCATAAAATGGTGTAGCTTTGTATTTTATAATATAAACAGAAGTCAGTCTTACCAATGGAAATATGTCTTATATGAACATTCAAACCAAGCATTTTGGAGATCAGCTGGAAGAAGAAATAGAAGTCAGGGATGGGAGATGTGTGAATTGTAGGGTCAGTAGATTTGGGAAAAGGGTCTGGTGAGCTCTCCCCACCACCAGAAGGGCTTTGACTTCACTTGGGTCCCCTCCAGCAAGACTTTATGGCATGGAGGTGCTGGCAAACTTAGCTCAGTGTCCACAGTGACTGCTCACTGCTTGTATCTGATACCTGATGGTGAAAAAAAAAAACCCACAAAACTGTTCACTGGAAGCTCCTAAGACACAGGTGATCAGTGTCCTTATTGTATTTTTAGGAAGGAAAAGGTAATAGGCTATGCTTGTCTGTAATAAGGGCTTCCCTGCTAGCTCAGTTGGTAAAGAATCTGCCTGCAAGAGACCCCGGTTTGATTTCTAGGTTGGGAAGATCTGCTGGAGAGGAGATAGGCTACCCACTCCAGTATTCTTGGGATTCCCTTGTCCCTCAGCTGGTAAAGAATTCGCCTGCAATGTGGAAGACTTGAATTTGATCCCTGGGTTGGGAAGATTCCATGGAAAGGGGAAAGGCTACCCACTCTAGTATTCTGGCTTGGAGAACCCCATGGACTGTGTCGTCCATGGGGTTTCAAATAGTCAGACACGACTGAGTGTCTTTCACTTATTCTCTGTAGTAAATGAACCAGTAGAAGTCTATCAATGGGAGAGTTTTAATCCTTGTAACTTGTTTTATATGTCTACTGAATGCTGATATTGTTATTCAGTCACTAAGTCATGTCTGACCCTTTGCTAGTCCACGGACTGCAGCATGCCAGGCCTCCCTGTCCTTTACTATCTTTCAGAGTTTGCTCAAACTCATGTCCATTGAGTCCATGATGCCATACAACCATCTCATCCTCTGTTACCTCCTTCTCCTCCTGCTTTCAATCTTTCACAGTGAGTTGGTTTTTCACATCATGTGGCCAAAGTATTGGAGCTTCGTCTTCAGCATCAGTTCTTCCAATGAGTATTCAGTGTTGATTTCCTTTAGGATTGAATGGTCTGATCTCCTTGCTGTCCAAGGGACTCTCAAGAGTATTATCCAGCACCACAGTTTGAAAGCATCAATTCTTTGGTGCTCAGCCTTCTTTATGGTTCAACTCTCACATCCATACATGACTACTGGAAAAGCCATAGCTTTGACTAGATGGATCTTTGTGGGCAAAGTGATATCTCTGGTTTTTAATATGCTGTCTATCTTTGTCATAGCTTTTCTTCCAAGGAACAAATGTCTTTTAATTTTGTGGCTGCAGTCTAATATTGGAGGTTATCCAAAGCAGCCAGGCTCAATCATGATGGTTTTCTGCTAAAAAGTCATATTTGTTAAGTTCACTGAAACTGTGACCCACACGGTCCTGTCTCAGAATCATGAAATTTATCCAATTTTCATGAATACTTCCTACTTCTCTCATACTTACATTTACTTTCCACATACCTTTCAATTCATTTTGTGCCAACCTCTCAGACAACCTGAACTCCCTCTCCAGCCTCTTTCCCATTGAGCTGACTTCCACCTGCACCCTTGTCTCTTGATTCAGCATCATCAAAGCCCCAATCCCCTGGTGGAAAGAGCCCTTCATGGATAAAGAGGGCCAAGGAGGGACTGAAGCCTTTTTAGGCTTCAGAGAGAAGCCTTTTTAGGTGTCAGGGAAGAATAAAGACCAAGAATTGTCATAGGTAAATCTTGCCCCTCCTCACATTGCACAATGATATTGTTTTATGAACACCAGTGGGCTTCCCAGGTGGCACTAGTGGTAAAGAACTTGCCTGCCAATACAGAAGAAATAGCTCGATCCTTGGGTTGGGAAGAACCCTGGAGGAGGGCATGGCAACCCACTCCAGTAATTTTGCCTGGAGAATCCCATGGACAGAAGAGTCTAGCTGGCTATGGTCCATAGGATTGCAAAGAGACACGACTGAAGCAACTTAGCACGCATGCACGATGAATACCAGCACTGGTGGAATAGACTTTGATGGGGGAGCAAGAAAGAGAGGGAAGAGAAGAAGATTAATTTTAGAAGCATGTATCACAGAGGAAATGACAAATGTACATTCTCATATATTCAAAATCTAGATGGCACAAAAGTGGACACTGAAAAATCTCCCATCTCTTTCCCCAGCCACACTCTTTCCCTTTGTCGAGGCAACCAATTGCTATCAATTTCAAGTGTTATCCTTTCAGAGATATGTTAGGCAAATACAAATGAACATATGTTCTTTCCTCCACTTCCTTTTACCCAAATGGTATCACTCTACACAGGCTGTTCTGCACCTTGCTCTTTTCTGCCATCAATTTAACTTGGAGATTGCAGCCTCTCTGTTCCCAGGATGCTTTCTCATTTCTGTGAGTAGATAGGATTCAAATATGTGTGTTAAATAGGGGAGGAGCAGTATATGACACCCGTGCTTGTGCAACCTGCATTTTGAAATCTCTGAGAGAACATCGTGCAAAGCAAATGAAGATGAGAAAATATGTATATATTACTGGTGAAGCTGATGCTGGAGAATGCAGCTCAGATACACGATGACAATGATTTCCTAACACTGAACCCTCAAATTAGAGAGACTTACCAACTTAGTGAGAAGTACTCAGAGAGTCATGGACCTTCCTACATGAATGCCTTCCTTGAAAGGCTCATGACCTGATGAAATAGACATAAATATGGAGCAGGTAGATCCCCAAAAGAAAGATGGTCAAACAGATCAGGTGCACTGACAATTTCTCACTCAAACTCAATAATTAGGCAACTCATTTCAGGAAAGAGAAGAGCAAGAGATAAAAACATTAAGGAAAAACTCTTACTGTTGAAAACCAAAAGTATATGACAGTAACATTTTCCCACACCCCAACATTATGACTGCACTCTAATTTAGTTAACCTGTCTCTTATTGATAGACACCAGAGTGCTTCGAATCTTTACTATTACTATTACAAAATGTAGTGTATATGAATTTTCAATCTTTTGCTATTACAAAAAATATCATGGATATGAATATTCAAAAATGAATACCATTCTGCACAGAAAATTTCACACATATGGGATTATATCAGAATTATGAATTCCTGGAGATGAAATTGCTGGGTGAAAAGAATATGTGCATTTAAAATTTTGTAAGATATTCTCAAATTCCCCTATATGGAGGTTACAGCAACACCCTTAAAAATGTGTTAAAGGGTCTATTTCTCCACATCCTTTCAACAGGATGTGTTAGTAAGACCTTCTAATCTTTGCCACTATAATTCACAAAATGTAGTGTCTTTAAAACATCATCATTTATTTTTCTCTTATTATGAATAAGATTAAGTATATTCTCTTAACTTTAAGAGCTATTTTCATTTTTGCATGTGAACTGTCTCTGGACCTTCTATGTCCCATTTTCCTATTGGATGCTCATGGAGTTTTTAAATAGACTTTATTTTTTAGAACTGTTATAGGTTCACAGTAGAATTGAGTGGAAGTCAAAGGGAGTTCCACAAAGCCTCTATTCCCACACATACATAGTTCAACAACCTTTTGTAGATATTTTTATATTAATCTATAGACACTGTTTACACTTTTGAAAAATTTTGACTATGATGAAAATTGCAAATCTTTTTCTAGATGGTGGCATTCTTTTGACTGCTTATAATGGTTTAGCCATGTTGAATTTATTTTTAGCATAGTCTAATTCACTTTTCAATTATGTTTTCTGAGTTTTATGCTGTTCTTTAAAAAGCCTTCTCTATTCTTTGATTATTAAAAAATTCCCCCCATATTTCTTCAAGTGTTTTTATGGTTTCGTTTTTGGTTTGTATTAAAATCTTTGAACAATATGAATCCAACTGGTAAAGATCCAACATTTTTTTTCTTGATGACTACCTAATATCCTTTATTAATGAATCCATATTTTCTTCACTGCTTTGAAATTCTAACAATTATTGGTCCCAGATTAATGGGGTCAAATAAATGAATGGGTTAAACATGTAGAAAAAGACCCTCAAATAAACAATCATCTATTTGAAAATATTGTTCATGATTGTTCCTCTCAACACTCTTAGAAATTTATCTGGATTCAAATTCCTACTCATCCATTTAGTAGTTGCAAAACTATAGGCAAGTGAACATTTCTGAGAATATGGCTTTGGGTTTGTTATGATGAGAGACTGTGTAAAATTTGGTAACATACAGCTGTCATGAATATCAATTTATTGTTTAATTCTTGTCAGGTCTTTTTTCAGCCCATTCTTCTACTCTCTCCTCTGCAGTGACTTCTGACCATGGATAAAAATGACACAGTCCTCATGTACTTATGAACCCCCAAGGGAATAGCCAAGATACTTTAGAAAACTTTTCCATGGAATCGCTGAAGTAGAGAAGGGTCTGTCCAGGTTACCTGGGGGCATATTTATATGATTCCCAGGGCTGAGCTTAGATACAGTTTGTAAAAACTATGTTCATGAAAGGGACTGGGAGGAATATAATTTTCTGTATAATTTTCATGAGGCCCTTCAACTCAGCCACTACAAAGACACCAGCCATATTCTCAAATATATTCAGAAAAACAGGTTGGCTGCTATTTCTTGGTATCAAATTCTATAAAGTAAAAATGACCAGAACTTCTTTTGGTATTCACAAACTTTCTTGTTCTTGCTTTAGTCTTTGTCCCTTGTGGAAATGAAAAATAGTTGATTAACATCTGTTGCTTCATATTCTAAAAAGTAATTGTTAATTGTATCTCAGCCTGATATTATAAAAATATCATTTTATTTAATGTTTCTCTGAATGTTCCTGGAAGATTATTCAGCTAGGGAAAAATGAGGGCACTAGAACCATTACAATAATAAAATCAGAGGTAAGTTAATCATAGTGAAACAAAAAATGAATAATCAGTAGTGGCAGATGAGTGTACTCAGTAAGGAATTCAATATTCTGAATTTTTAATTACTCTTAGACACTAATTCTTGACAAATACAGCATTTGGAGATAATGCCAGTAGATATTGCATGGTAATTATGAAATATAATTTGATGCACTGAGAATTTGAGAATTTGGAGATGTGTATTCATGATGAAAGGCAAACTTTGTGTTTTGCTATTTTGATGCTTATTTCTATTTTATGTTAGTGACTAAAAGAGAATAAAAAAATCATAGAATTTCAACACTGTAATAGACACAATAGATCATCTTATTTCAGCTGCCTGGCTTTACAGATGAGGAAACTAAAATTCAGAGATGAAGAAGAATTTGCCCATGTTATCCAGTCTTGATGATCAAGCAGGGGATTGTACTTAACACTGGCTTTTAGTTTAGCACTGATTTTGTTTTTTAAAGCAAACACTATTTCAGAAACAATGGTATTACATGTATTTTACACTAATTTTTTTCTTCACTCCTTTACTTATGACATAGGTTTTAATAGCATTTTCTGGCATACAGTGTATCTATGCAAAGATTATACTATCCAGATTTTCTAGACAGTTTCACTTTCTTTTTTTTCTCATTTTTTTTTTATATTGTAACAAATTCAGGGAAGACTTTACTTTACAATATTGTGTTGGCTTTGCCATACATTGACATGAATCTGCCATGGGTATACATGTGTTCCCCTTCCAGAATCCCCCTCCCACCTCCTTCCTGATTCCATCCCTCTGGATCATCCTGGTGCATCAGCCTCGAGCACCCTGTATCATACATCAAACCTGGACTGGCGATTCGTTTCACATATGATAATTTACATGCTTCAATGCCGTTCTCCCATATCAGCCCTTCCTCACCCTCTCCCATAGAGTCCAAATGACTATTCTATACAGCTGTGTCTCTTTTGCTGTCTCGCACACAGGGTTATCATTACCATCTTTCTAAAGCCCATATATATGCGTTAGTATATGGTATTGTTGTTTTTCCTTATGGCTTACTTCACTTTGTATAATAGGCACCAGTTTCATCTACCTCATTAGAACTGATTCGAATGTATCCTTTTTAATGGCTGAGTAATATTCCATTGTGTACATGTATTACAGCTTTCTTATTGTCTGCTGATGGACATCTAGGCTGCTTCCATGTCCTGGCTATTGTAAACAGTGCTGCAATGAACATTAGGGTACACGTGTCTCTTTCAGTTCTGGTTTCCTATTGTGTATGCCCTGTAGTGGGATTGCTGGGTCATAAGGCAGTTCTATTTGCAGTTTTTTAAGGAATCTCAGCACTGTTCTCCACAGTGGCTATACTAATTTGCATTCCCACCAACAGTGTAAGAGGATTCCCTTTTCTCCACATCCTTTCCAGCAATTATTGCTTGTAGACTTTTGGATGGCAGCCATTCTGACTGGTGTGAAATAGTACCTTATTGTGGTTTTGATTTGCATTTCTCTGATAATGAGTGATGTTGGGCATCTTTTCATGTGTGTGTTAGCCATTTGTATGTCTTCTTTGGAGAAATGTCTAGACGGTTTCACTTTCAAGTCCTCCATTTTTACTTGAAGTACAAGCAAAGCTTGGATGCAAAATCAACCTTGTGACTACCTTACGTATAGCAGATTATCCATAAAGGTCTCTTGATGGATATCATAGCATTACTGATTGGGTCAAGCAACCAACTTCCCCATAAAAACCCAACCACAGAAGTGACTCCACCATGTGTTCAGCTTAGCATTCCTATTAGTTAGTGGTAGTAGCTCAGTCGTATCTGACTCTCTAGGACCTCATGGACTGTAGAGCGCCAGGCTCCTCTGTCCATGAGATTCTCCAGGCAAGAATATTGGCGTGGGTAACCCTTTCCTCCTCCAGGGGATCTTCCTGACCCAGGGATTGAACCCAAGTCTCCTGCACTGTGGGTAGATTCTTTACCATCTGAGCCATCAGGGAAGCCCAAACAGTATGCCAGGGGGCAACAAAACAAAACAGAAGCCCCATTTGAAAAATGTGCTCTATAAATAACAAGCCTTGTTTTAAATGTGTACTGGGAATCTTAATTCCCAAAGCAAATCTTTAAACTATATCCTTCGTGTCAAATGGGGATTGACTTTTGACAATGAATCCAGGCTATCGTTCCAGAAAGGACAGTGAATGGATGATCTTTGAGAGACGATTTTGCCTGCTGAAGTCCTGGAGACAAATGGGGCTGCTGCTGCTTTCAGAGTTTTAGCACAGCAGCGTTTCTCTGCTTGTCTGAAGATTCAGTGTTTTCAGGCCTGATACACAAGTTGAAGATGCCAGGGAAGATTTAATACACACACACACACACACACACACACACACACACACATATATACATATATGGCAAATCAGGTAGGAATTATCTGGTGGATTTGAGTAGTAGGTGTTGACACTGACCCCCTGTATGTACTCCCGTCCTTCCCTGAAGGACACCAAGCCCTTCTTTCAATCCATCACAGAGTCCTCATTAGAAGGAAAGAACAGAGAAAGGGTTAGCAGTGGTGTCTAGCCATTCCTTCCGGCCAGTCTAGAGGAGGCTGTTCATGGTCCCCCAGGGTGTGCAGGGATGTGGTCCTCAACAGTCCACTCTCTGTTATACTGCAGACTGACTCCTCGGGGATGGCTTCTTGTTACCTGCCTCTGACGTGGGATGCGAAAGAGGAGTGCAAGAGTATGGAAGGAGAGGGGTTTCTCTTCCCGACCCTCATCCAAATGATACTTTATTTAAAAAACTTGCTTACTGTTGACTCACTATGAACCAAACATGTGTTGTAAGGCAGAGGCCACTGTCACGCCACTGCATAAAGGTATGATTTACATACCACTGTAGGGAGCTTCCCAGGTGGAACAGTTGGTAAAGAATCTGCCTGCCAATGCAGGAGACTCAAGAGATGGGGGTTTGATCCCTGGGTTGGGAAACTCCTCTGGAATAGAAAATGGCAACCCATGCCAGTATTCTTGCCTGGAGAATCCCATGAACAGAGGAGCTTGGCAGGCTACAGTCCGTGGGGTTGTAAGAGCCAGACACAACTGAGTGACTGAGCACAAAGGATATTTGATATGACTGCCTGATCACGAGAAGCCTGGCTCTGGGCCCTGCCTGCCTTGGTCTTAGTGTTTCTGTTACTGGAGCAAGAACCCTGGCGATCATGTTCCCAAACTCCATACTTAGACTGCAATTGCTAAATACACAGAAGGTATACAGCAGTCTCCAGAAATGCAAATAGGAAACAGAACCCTCCACCCTTATTTTTCTTCCCTTCTACTTTCACACACACACACACACATACATGCATTCATAGAGATAAGGCAGTGTAAAATTCTACCTCTCAAGGACAATACATCACACAATAGATATAATTTCCATCATTTTAAATATAGTTAATTTGTATAACATTTTTACATACACATTCAAATTATATTTTACAAATGTGCATACACTGTTTGTTTTAACAATATTATATCATATGAAGTAGAATGCATGGTCTTTATGAAGATGCATGGTCTGGTATTTCTGAGAATCCAGGCAGCCTCTTATGTATAACACGCAATCTTATTGACCTGTATGTCCTTGCCTTTATCTATCTTAATGGGGAAGAACTTAGGGTGTTCAGGTAAGTAGTTTTATGATTGAATCATAGGAATTTATGAAATGTATAGAAAAAGCATTCTCACTGTTCTTCTTCTGACCTATTAACCTCCCCTAAATTTATCAGTTCAAGGGAAAGGAGAAAATAAAAAAGAATTTTCTCCTACAAGAGAAACTGGACTCAAACTCCAGCTTTGAGAATTAATGTTATTTGGGGGAAAATATTTTTGTTTACAAATGCTCAAGTCCAGGCCAACATGGGCATGGTGGATAGAGGAAAATTTCATTCGTTAAGCAGCAGGAAGACCAACCTACCTTTCAGTGGTCTAAGTGGCTTAGGTGACTGATTAAAAGCATCAGAAATTGCCCCATGTGATTTTTTCCAAAAATGGACAAAATATATCCTTTGGGTACAAATACATCTTATGACAGAATAGGTCCAAAAGACCAAAAATATAAAAAGGTCCTTTAGCAGGACATCTTTTTGTGTGTAATAAGTGGGAAGGAGTTACCAGAAATTTAACGAGTGAAGAGTGGTTGAAAAGTCCGCTTCAAATAAGTCTGCCTGACTGTAGAATGGAGCTGTGCACAGTCCAGCGGGCAGGATGACCTTGCCTTTTCTCCTACTGCTGGTAACACCAATGTTCGAAACCCATGGGCCTTGCAGGTGTACCACATGAAAGGTACTGTTGGTAAATGTTTTATGGCCAGTGTGCACATTCCTGCAAATACTGCAGGATCACACACAAACGAAGACACCATGCACCATCTGTAGCATGCATATATCTAGATGCTTTACCCAAAGACCAAGCTTTGTGTTTCAGAGCCTAAATGATCATTATTCTTTTTACTTCTCTTTTCTTTTTTTTTTTTTAGAAAAATTACTTTTATTTAAATAAAAAAAAAGTGTAAAGAAAAAATACAGTGAACACCTGTTATCCACCACCCAAAATAAGAAAAAAAAAGGACTACCTGTTCTCTTTAAAGGACCATTCCTTTGTTCTTTCATCAAACAATGGTAATGATAAATGGAAGCATTCCCTGTTTAGATACTCTTATTTGGCAACTAAAATAGTGGTATTTCACCTGGTGTTTTTGCCTTCTATTTAACTGGAGTGTGAAACCATGAATACCAGGCAGATAGGAGGGCCTGTAGCAGTGTAGACCTAAGGACGCTCGTGTGATAAAACACAGGCCTCAAAGACTAGCCAAATCTCACTCTTTCAACCTAGGACCCACCCTGACCAAGGAACTGAGTTTTCTTCAAATATTGGACAACATGATTTGGACACAAAGAGTAAACAGATACAGCAGTGGATCAAAAAATTGTATCAAGTCCAGATTACAGTTAAAAAAAAGAGGAGAGTGCAGACGAGCCCGAGAACTAACTGCTAAGTGAAAACAGGCCTGAATGACTGCTTGTGTCTTTTTGTTTTCTGATCTTACAAAAATACAACTGTAGAAAACCTGGAAAACGTAAAGGCAGAGAAAAGTAACTAATAATTCTGCCCAGTCTTGGTAGCAGCTTTCTAATTGGGTTTTCAAAATGCAAAATGGATACAGCTTTTTTCCACCATAATGTAAGTACTTCGCCATGTGAGAACATTACTTCCTAACTTAAGGGCTATATACTATTCTACTTCACAGACTGTAGCGAGTCTAACATTTAAATAGGAAAATTAGAAACTGAATGGGTTCATCTTTTTAAGTCCAATTCCTCTGTATAAATGCCTATGAGAAGCAGTCAAGTCAAACTCTTCTAGAAAGTGTCAGTTTACAGTCCCAGGATAAGCCTGAAGGATTTGGTTTTTGGAGTCACCCAGCTTAGCAGCCCATAAAGGCAGCATTTACTCCAGTGGTTTTCAGCCCTACTCCAGGCTAGAATGACCCAGGCCCTGGGCCCAGTCCAGCCCACCCAGAATCTCTAGGACCATGTGCCTGTCTTTTTCTAAGCATTTCAATGACTCTGTGAAGAATGGTTGGGAATGGCACTGGGCTGAGAACCTTGGGGGATAAGGGGGCCCTGCCAGTGCCCAAACCCATCGCTCTGCACTTTTTGTGAGCAGCTCAGGGCACCCCGAGAGGAAACACTCTGAAACGGGAAAGACGAAAGATGGAGCATCTGGTGTCCTGCCCGAGTGACTTAAACAAACACGTGCTTCTGGGAGAGAGAACCGAGCTGGCTGGTCTGCGGTCCTCCACACAGCACAGTCGGGTGTGCAGCTGCGGCCAGCCTGGCGACGTGGAGAGCGCGTGGCCTTCCCTGCAGCTCGGAGGCTCCCCGTTTCTGGGCCAAGGCACAACCAGGCCCTGCATCCTCTTAGGAGGGAGGGACCCACTGAGTAGAGAGGCCAGGCTCCGCTTCTCAGGAGACGGCCTCACTTTGCTTTTCTTCTTGTCAGGGTCACGCACAACAGCATGCCTGCTGAGGCTCTGCTTTATGGCAAAGGTCTTGCCACAACCACCATGCTCGCACACGGAAGGGCGCCGCTCCTCGTGTGAGGAGAGGATGTGGCTCTGGAGGTTGAACACCGTGGTCTAGGTGCGGCCGCAGCCTTTCCGGGGACACAGGCGCACGTCCCACTCCGGGGCGCGCATCCTCACTTGCGGCTTCAGGAAGTCCTTGCGCTTAAACGTTCTTCTGGCACGCGCCACACCTTATGTCCTCTTTATGCGTTTCTCTCACGTGTTTTAGAAGCTCTGTCCATGTTTTGGCCACACAAGAACATTCTTTTTGACAGATACAGCCCTCATGGGCCTTCCAGTGCTGCTTCAGACCGCTGGGGGAGGCAGAGTGTTTTCCACATCCCTTGGGGCCGCACTTGAACAGCGGCTGGTTGGTGTGCTGGCACTGGTGGATTTTCAGTTGCGGATGTTGCCTAAAGGTCTTCTCACAACCTTCGAAACTGCATGTATGTTGTTTTTGCTGGTTTTCATGTTTGCGTTCAAAATGTTTCTTCAAGTTTGATTTTGTGTTGAATGGCTGATCCCAGCCACTAGCTGTACAAACAAAGGGCTTTTCTCTGGTTTGCATCAGGGCCTGGCAGCTGAGATGGCAGTCCCTGAGGAAGGCCTCACCACACCCTTCATGGTCACAAACAAATGGTCTCTCCCCCGCCCCCGGGTGCTTGCACAGGTGTGCGTCTAGCTTCCAAACCTTGTAATGGGTGCTGCAGTTGGGGAAGGAGCAGATGAACCTCTGAGGCGAGAGGAGTTGGCAGCACACTTGCCGGCTGCAACGAATGCGTCAGTGATAGTCAGGGAGGACGCCACCTCAGAGACCGAGGCCCGTGGCTCCAGGTTGCCCGGAGACAGGCACTCAGCCATGTGCTGAGCCATGTGCGGTGAAACCGGTGACTACTGACCTCCCCCAGAGACCCTACCGTGGGCACGCTGCACTTCCGGGGGTGTGATCCCGGAAGGGCCGGCTCTTCCTATGTCTCTTTTCCTAGTAATACGGTGAAGAACAAATGGCAGAGGTCTCTCTTCCAAGGTGGTTTTCGAGTAAGGAGGTTAGTTAGACATGGGGAGAGAAGCCAGAGGACCTTCCTTTCTCCCTGGAGCTAATCACCCACCTCTGAAAGGGCCCCTCTCCTCCTCCATCCTTTATACTGACTCCAGAGATGCTGATAGAAGCAGGTCACATCCAGCTATCAATTTCTGCTTTCAGTTCCCTTGTCTTTATTGGCATGACATGGTGTACAAGTGTTGCCAAAATTAATACATCATGTTTTCTTACAACAAGTAGTGTTTGGTGTCTTCATATTTCTGTGACAGAGACAATGCTGACTACTTGCAAGTCTTCTTGATCTTTATTGGTTCAGCCAAGAAAAGGGCAGGTATGTACTTCTCCCTCACTAATCAAGGTCGATTTATTAGTTTTGATGGAGGAAAATGTAATTTCTAGCTTCTCTGTGAGCAGAACTGATGAGAAGCCCTGATTCCATAACTCAGCAGTGCCATCCCTTGTCAAAAGCATGGGTGCCATGTCACCCTACATTCAAATCCAGGCTCTGCCATTTTTTAGGAACAAGTTGCTTCTCTGTCTCTGGTTTTTGTCTGTGTAACTTTTGTATTTTTTGAATTTTGTAACATGAACATACTTACTCAGAAAGAAATAAAAATATTTTAAAAAATAATTAAGCCAAGCAGGTGTTGAAAGGTTGTTGCTAAACCATGAAAAGACACTGGGATTCTTGGCCTCTGGAGAAGAAGAATTCAATTCAGGGCCAGAGATGAGGCTTGATCACTCAGAGCTTTTGTGCAATAGAGTTTTATTAAAGTATAAAAGGGATAGAAAAGCTTCTGACATAGAAACAGAAGGAGGTAGAAAGAGTACCCCCTTGCTAGTGTTAGCAATCGAGTTATACACTGTCCAATTAGTTATTATAGTGAATCAAAAGGATGTCTGGAGGTTGTAAAGACCTCACTAGATCTACACCCATAATTTATATTTTACGGTGACAGGATTAGACAGAAGCTTTTTTTCCAGAGACTGTCCCCAAGCAGGATACATTACTGTTATATAGTCCTAAGGAGTCAGTTCAGTTCAGTCGCTCAGTCGTGTCCCACTCTTTGCAACCCCATGAATCGCAGCACACCAGGCCTCCCTGTCCATCACCAACTCCGGGAGTCTACCCAAATCCATATTCATCGAGTAAATGATGCCATCCAGCCATCTCATCCTCTGTCATCCCCTTCTGCTCCTGCCCCCAATCCTTCCCAGCATTAGGGTCTTTTCTAACGAGTCACCTCTTCACCTGAGGTGGCCAAAGTATTGGAGTGTCAGCTTCAACATCAGTCCTTCCAATGAACACCCAGGACTGACCTCCTCTAGGATGGACTTGTTGGTTCTTCTTGCAGTCCAAGGGACTCTCAAGAGTCTTCTCCAACACCACAGTTCAAAAGCATCAATTCTTCAGCACTCAGCTTTCTTCACTTTCCAACTCTCACATCCATACATGACTACCGGAAAAACCATAGCCTTGACTAAACAGACCTTTGTCACCAAAGTAATGTCTCTGCTTTTCAATATGCTATCTAAGTTGGTCATAACCTTCCTTCCAAGGAGTAAGCATCTTTTAATTTAATGGCAGCAATCACCATCTGCAGTGATTTTGAAGCCTAAAAGTATATAGTCTGACTCCGTTTCCACTGTTTCCCCATCTATTTGCCATGAAGTGATGGGACCAGATGCCATGATCTTAGTTTTCTGAATGTTGAGCTGTAAGGCAACTTTTTCACTCTTCTCTTTCACTTTCATCAAGAGGCTTTTTAGTTCCTCTTCACTTTCTGCCATAAGGGTGGTGTCGTCTCCATATTTGAGGCTATTGATATTTCTCCTGGCAATCTTGATTCCAGCTTGTGCTTCTTCCAGCCCAGCGTTTCTCATGATGTACTCTGCATAGAAGTTAAATAAGCAGGGTGACAATATACAGCCTTGACATACTCCTTTCCCTTTTAGGAACCAGTCCGTTGTTCCATGTCCAGTTCTAACTGTTGCTTCCTGACCTGCATACAGGTTTCTCAAGAGACAGGTCAGATGGTCTGGTATTCCCGTCTCTTTCAGAATTTTCCACAGTTTATTGTGATCCACACACTCAAAGGCTTTGACATAGTCAATAGAGCAGAAGTAGATGTTTTCCTGGAACTCTCTTGCTTTTTCGATAATTCAGTAGATGTTGGCAATTTGAACTCTGGTTCCTCTGCCTTTTCTAAAACCAATTTGAGCATCTGGAATTTCATGGTTCATGTATTGCTGAAGCCTGGCTTGGAGAATTTTGAGCATCACTTTACTAGCATGTGAGATGAGTGCAATTGTGCAGTAGTTCGAGCGTTCTTTGGCATTGCCTTTCTTTGGGATTAGAATGAAAACTGACCTTTTCCAGTCCTGTGGCCATTGCTGAGTTTTCCAAATTTGCTGGCATATTGAGTGTAGCACTTTCACAGCATCATCTTTCAGGATTTGAAAGAGCTCAACTGGAATTCTATCACCTCCACTAGCTTTGTTCATAGTGATGCTTCCTAAGGTCCACTTGACTTCACACTCCAGGATGTCTGGCTCTAGGTGAGTGATCACACCATCTTAATTATCTGAGTCATGAAGATCTTTTTTGTACAGTTCTTCTGTGTTCTTGCCACCTCTTTTAATATCTTCTGCTTCTGTTAGGTCCATACCATTTCTATCCTTTATTGAGCCCATCTTTGCATGAAATATTCCCTTGGTATCTCTAATCTTCTTGAAGAGATCTCTAGTCTTTCCCATTCTATTGCTTTCCTCTATTTCTTTGCATTGATCACTGAAAAAGGCTTTCTTATCTCTCCTTGCTATTCTTTGGAACTCTGCATTTAGATGGGAATATCTTTCTTTTTCTCCTTTACTTTTCATTTCTCTTCTTTTCACAGCTATTTGTAAGGCCTCTTCAGACAGCCATTTTGCTTTTTTGCATTTCTTCTCCATGGGTATAGTCTTAATCCCTGTCTCCTGTACAATATCACAAACCTCTGTCCATAGTTCATCAGGCACTCTGTCTATCAGATCTAGTCCCTTAAATCTATTTCTCACTTCCACTGTATAATCGTAAGGGATTTGATTTAGGTCATACCTGAATGGTCTAGTGGTCTTCCCTACTTTCTTCAATTTAAGTCTGAATTTGGCAATAAGGAATTCATAATCTGAGCTCCCAGTCAGCTCCCGGTCTTGTTTTTGCTGACTGTACAGAGCTTCTCCATCTTTGGCTGCAAAGAATATAATCAATCTGATTTCAGTGTTGACCATCTGGTGACATCCACGTGTAGAGTCTTCTCTTGTGTTATTGGAAGAGGGTGTTTGTTATGACCAATGTGTTCTCTTGGCAAAACTCTATTAGCCTTTGCCCTGCTTCATTCTGTACTCCAAGGCCAAAATTGCCTGTTATTCCAGGTGTTTCTTGACTTCATATTTTTGCATTCCAGTCCCCTATAATGAAAAGGACATATTTTTGGGAGTGTTAGTTCTAAAAGGTCTTGTAGGTCTTCATAGAGCCGTACAACTTCATCATCTTCAGCGTTACTGGTTGGGGCATAGGCTTGGATTACCGTGATATTAAATAGTTTGCCTCGAAAATGAACAGAGATCATTCTGTCATTTTTGAGATTACATTTTTGAGATTTGTATTCTTGCCTTGAGAACCCCATGAACAGTATAAAAGGGCAAAAAGATAGGACACTGAAAGATGAACTCCTAAGGTCGGTAGGTGCCCAATATGATACAGGAGATCAGTGGAGAAATAACTCCAGAAAGAATGATGGGATGGAGCCAAAGCAAAACCAATATCCAGTTTTGGATGTGACTGGTGGTAGAAACAAGGTATGATGCTGTAAAGAGCAATATTGCATAGGAACGTGGAATGTTAGGGCCATGAATCAAGGCAACTTGGAAGTGGTCAAACAGGAGATGACAAGAGTAAAGTCAACATTCTAGGAATCAGCGAACTGAGATGGACTGGAAAGGGTGAATTTAACTCAGATGACTGTTATAGTGTGGGCAGGAATTCAGTAGGAGAAATGGAGTGGCCACCGTGGTCAACAAAAGAGTCCATAATGCAGTACTTGGATCCCAAGGAATGTAGAGGGGGAGAAAGTTTGTCCTTTCTCCCTCCTTGAGAATTCCAGACCCCTCTCTCCTTGGGGACCCCTAAGCTTCTTATCAACCTGCCTAGGAAATGACTTTCTCAGTGTGACACACAGGACATATCAAAAGAGGAAAATCTGGAGGTGTTGTTTGGATAATACCATAGTAATCAGGTCTGAGATGCAGAGATCCTACACTTGAGAGTGAGAGGAAAGAGGGTGGGTTGATCAGAAAACACAGCCCAGGCTTCAAAAAAGAGACAGAAGGAATAGGGCACTATCTGCCCTTTATTCCTACCCCCCTTTCCACCCACTTTTATAATTTCTTTGATAAATTCCAAATCAAGACTGAACTTCAGAAGTTTCCTCATCTTTCCATTCTCCATCTCACTAGGGATTTTCCAATGTCTATAATCCCAATATATCTGAAAGGGTTTTTTTTTTAAATCATAATTCCTCTCTTCTGTTATAGTGGAACCCAAGCCTTTGTCCCTTCTAGCTACAAGAATATGGCAGGTTGTTTACACAGAAGTCATGTAATATTGATACTCCTCTCATTCCTGAATCTACACCCTATGACTTTGCAGCTCTTTCTGTGAGAAACTGGAGACTATTTCCTGGTAGTTGGAGTCTGGACTGGTTTCATAACTTGTTTTGGCCAGTAGAATGTAATGGAAGTGATGTTATGAGAACTCTGAAGCTTCCGTTCAACCCCTCTTGGAGTGCTGCTCTGAGTCCACTATGTCAAGAAGGTGGATCGGGAGGAGCCATCTCAGATCAGACTTGAGCTGCCAGGTGACTAAAAGGGCATGAGTGACCTTGGCCAGACAGGCCCACATTGCTGAGCACCAGAATCATGAACAAAGCAACAGCTTATTTTAAGACACCAAGTATTGGGTGGTATGTTATGCAGAATAGGAAACTGAGGCAAGGCCTATGATTAAATATAGTGTTTGGACATTCCCTATGGTTTTTTCATTAGCTACAGCTGGGAATTCACACACTGGTAGATAGCAGTCACCGTTAAGGGAGGAAATTGTAGGTGAGCAGGTGGAAGCCCTGAACCTGTACCTGCTGAAGCTCTTTCTCCCCAAAAATAGCAGCATAATTGCTGGCAGCAGTTTTTCCCATAGATATTAATTTTTCACTTACTGAGAAAATAGGTCTATAGCAGAGATCACAAAATTTCATTCCTATCTTGTATTGGTGGTAAACATCTAGACTAGAGTGTATACTTCTCAATTCTAGATCTTTTCTGCAACGATTTAGTAATGTAGTCACCATAGACAAGGTTTTCTTGTCTTCAAAGTCTGGATATGCCATCCTGAATTAGAAGAGAAGGGAGGTGAGTTGCTGTTACAATTGGTAAAAGAAAAAGGGACCTGGAAGAGTGAGGAGTGGACCCACACTGAGCTGGTGATGCACCAAGTGACCTGTAAGTCTGCAACCAAACCCAGCCCCGGGGAATCTGATTTGGGGTTATTGTGGAGCAGGGCACAGACACTTAAACATCCACAGGGGAAGCTAGTTACATAAAAAAGTACAGTCCATTGGGTGAACAATGAAATGTGATGAAGCCTGGTGAGTAGAGAGTGCATGCAGCATTTAAAGGGGGCACTCACACTCTGCTCTGTGAATTTCTTCAAATGAAAACCCAGTGTTGCCAGGATTTCCAATTTTGGGGGTAGGAGCTAAAGATTTGGATTATCTCTTGAAGTCACTAAAGTTTTGAATGTTAATTGACAATTTTAGAAGAATGTAAAATCCTAGGAAGACCACATAAATCATGTATATACGACTCTAGTTTGTAACACCTGAACAATACAGTCAGAAATGATATTCACTATCTTTAACAGTTGATAAATTCACCATGTTGAACAATTGATGTGTCAGCTACAGTCGCAGTGCTAACTAAGCCTATGCTTAACTGGATAGTAACCTTTAGTTGCTGGATTAGGAGGAAATGGGGGAGGATACAGGGACAAGGACTGGGAAGCTAGAACCATTGGGAGGGTCCCAGGGCAGATCCAGGGGTAATGGCTATTTTGTAACCAGTGTGGAATTATTTCAGTATCTTAGTGAGGGGTAGCATCTACTGGTATGGATCAGATTATCAACTCTGCAACAAAGAGAGTGAGTTCACAGTATCTGACATTTTTTTCCTGTATTTTATTTTTAGTTTTATCACTAAAGACAAAAAGATTAATGTAGAGCCTTGCTATTGAATATTATAGCAGTTGTTGCTTTATTCTCAAATAGCTCCTCTAGGGCCCAGCAATTGTCTCCACAGCAACTACTTCTGTTTCTATAAATCTTAGATTGTGAAGAGGTGGGAAGGAAGTAAGAGTAATGGCTAAATCTTTGCAACCCAAGATTTTCTTTTAAACATAGAAAAATTTTGTGATAAAAGCTGGGATCCTTAGCCTTCCAATTTACAGCCATATCTTGAGTGCCCAAGTGCTGGTTATAACCTAGACAAATGAAATTTATAGCCCAGTCCATCAAGTATTTATTGAACATTCACTGTGCATCCAGCATTTTGCTAGGTATTGTCAGGGATTCAAAAGGAAAACCAAGATCTAAAAGACCATCTCAGTTTCATAGAGAAACAGAAGAGATATCACAGTGATAGTTGAATCAATGTACAAGAAGGAAGTGGGCTGATCTGAGTAAACCTGGATGTTGAAGAATAATGACAGAAGAGCTGAGGAAAGCAGAAAATTTTGAATTCTAAGCTGATAAAGCGTATCTCCTTTCTCTACTTACCAGTGTGTTTAACTTAAATCAGTTATTTCCCTTCCTATAGACACGGCCAGGGCTAGCGCCATCATGCTTCACAGTGCTGTTAGAAGCCCAAGTTTCCCAGGTCATTCTGCAGTATCCCAGTATGTATACACTGCTGAGTATATGATCAAGCCACCTGATTTCCATCCCATCCCAGTCCCCCACACCTTCCCACACATGAGAGTTGTTGCACATTCTGTGGACAAAGTCAACAGCAACTGCCTCTATCAAGCCTCAGTCCATTTTCTGGACATTGTCTTCATGATCTAGATAGAACTGAAGTTAGCTACACCCTTGGAGTAGTGCTTTCTTTGGAGTATGATCAAGTAAAGTTCCCTCCATTCCCCCACCATGTGCCTGACCCAGCAGGTGTTTATGTCTTCCTTGCTCTTCTTTTACTTTCAATTTTTTCTCTTCTTTCTTTATTAAGACAAAACAAAAACAATTAAACCAAAAACATAGATCTTAAAATCAGACTCTACCCTGTTGCTCCTTCTTTTTGCCATCAGTACAGACTTATAGACTATACCTATGAATACACTAAAACTGGACCACAGTCCTCTTCCCCATTATCACTCTGTTATCATTCTGATCAATTTTGAATTCCAGGGAGAGGATGTCCCTACGCAGTGTCCCTTGTATCATAGCTTTGTGGCCTCCTCAATAGCAATGATCTTTTTCTTCACATTACAGCCATCCGCTTTGTGGATCTATTACAGATTTTGTTACCACCCTAAATCTTACATCTCTGCACTCAATATTAAGCATCTGACTTCTAACTTCCATCTCTTATACTTCTAGCTCCCTTTATCCAGCATTTCCACACCAGAAATCTTTCAAACTTGTGAGGACATCTCATCTGTTGACTATTGAATTTATTTTCTTTACTCTTCCTTACATTTCCTCTCATAAAATATTTGTACACTGATGTTAGAAAAAAATTCAGAGAGCTTTACTTGATATGAATATTTTATTGAGTGAGAAATGAACTTTCATGAACAGGGATGCTTCAAACCTGAAACTGGTAAGAAGTTCAGAGGCATCATGCTCTGGGATGGCTTAAAAAGTGAAAATGAAAAAGCTGTTTAACCTTCAGAATGATTGGTTGTTACAGTGGGGATTTCCAGATGGCAGGGGATTGGTTAAAAGTGATTATCTCATTTTATTTAAAAAGATGACTTCAGTTTCATTTATGATTACTGGACATATATACAAGAAATAATTTTTGCTCATGAAATTAACTAAACTTTGCTTGCTGGTTTTGTCTGCCTGGGGAATCTTCAAACAAGGTCTCTATTTTATTTTAATATTAATATTTATCCTGTATCCTATTTAAAATATGAAACTCCTCTTTGATCTCATTCTTACCTTCATCACCCCTAAAGTTATCATAATACTGTTTTTTAATATTAATTTTTAAATTTTTAAAAAATATATGCATTTTCAATTTTAATACATATGTATGCATCCCTAAAGACACATAGAATTATTTAGCATGTTTTTAGATTTTGTAAGAATTATATTATACCATATATATTTTACCAATTGCCTTTGTTGCTAGAACTTGTTTGCTAAATTCACTTGTGTTGGTGCATGGAATCCAGTTATTACATTTTCACTTGTAAATTACAGAACACAGAGCAATGTATAAATTGAATGAATATGCCACAATTTATTCTTTCTTCAGTGGACATTATGTTGCCTGTTTTTATTGTGAACATTGCTCATTTCTGTTACAAACAATGCTGATCATATAGGTTCTCTTTTTTCCATCTTCTACTTTCCTCAAGCTTGAATAGTTTGTAACTCTCTACTGGGAAAATAGTATTTTATACAGGGGTCAGTGTTGTAACCTGCTGGCCAAATCCATCCAGCTTCCTGGTTTTATAAATAAAATTATTGAAACACAGCTATGTTTATTTTTTCCCCCTGTTGTCTATGGTTACTTTCATGCTACAGTAGATGAGTTGCGTAGTTATGATAGAGATTTTTGGTCTACAAAGTCTAAAATATTTATTATCTGGCCCTTTATAGAAAAAGTTTCCTCACTGCTTTTATAGATGTTTATAATTATCAATTCTAAGTTTACATTCTTGAGTCACAACCAACCTCAAATGATAATACAGCACCTTAAGGAAAACATGATTTTAAGACTTGGTGACAAGTTTAAGTATATTGATTAATTTTATTCACTTATTTTCTAGTTTCATGGAGATATAATTGACACATACCATTGTGTAAGTTTAAGGTGGACAGCCTGTTGATTCAATACACTTACATGTTACAAAATGACTATCACCATAGCTTTAGCTAATACCCATATCACATCACATAATTACCATTTCTTTTTTCTGGTTGTCTTAGTAATTAATTTCTTGCTTTTTTAAAATAATTTTTAAAGCAATGTACATATATTAATTTTCAAATAATTTTAAAAGAGGCATGCAAGTACTCTAGAAAAGTTTTAAGATATAAATATAAAAACATCCATTTTTGCTTTACCGATTAGAGGCAACTTCTATGTCACATTCTTATATTTCCTCTTAGACCCTTTATCTGTACTTTTCTGTGTGTGTTTACAAAGAACAATTTTGAGAGGACAGTCTCTGGATGAAAGTGGTGACTTTTCATATAAGAAATTCAATTTCTACTTTCAAGAGGTTTTAGCTGACTTCACCTGATCCACAGGTAGTTACTATGGTCTCATCACTGTTTTATCTCCTCCTAGAGATTTCCATCAAAAAATATATGAGCGAACAATAGGCCTTAACACCTGGAGTGCCCAGGAGGTCAAGTGAAAATGGGCCCTTTCATGTCTCATTTGACCCTGAAGTCACCATGACCACACCATTGTATTTGCTTTGCTAGAGTAGGAAGTATGCAAAATAATATGTTGTGTTTTATATTTGGCAGTAAACTTTGTGAGAGGAAGCTCATCACTAAGAATTTTGTCACTTATAAAGTTTCTATCAGAGATGTTAGAGCCTAGTGTTCAAAATCAAGACTATGGGACTGGCTCTCTGCTCCTGCCCATTCGACAGATAGCAGTAACTCCCATGCCGTGCCAGCCGCATCCCTGAGACAAGATGGTGAAGGTCGGAGTGAATGGATTTGGCCACATCGGGCGCCTGGTCACCAGGGCTGCTTTCGATTCTGGCAAAGTGGACATCGTTGCCATCAATGACCCCTTCATTGACCTTCACTACATGGTCTACATGTTCCAGTATGATTGCACCCATGGCAAGTCCCACGGCACAGTCAAGGCGGAGAACGGAAAGCTCGTCATCAATGGAAAGGCCATCACCATCTTCCAGGAGCGAGATCCCACCAACATCAAGTGGAGTGATGCTGGTGCTGAGTACATGATGGAGTCCACTGGTGCCTTCACTACCATGGAGAAGGCGGGGCTCACTTGAAGGGTGGCACCAAGAGGGTCATCATCTCTGCACCTTCTGCCGATGCCCCCATGTTTGTGATGGGCGTGAACCATGAGAAGTATAACAACACCCTCAAGATTGTCAGCAATGCCTCCTGCACCACCAACTGCTTGGGCCCCCTGGCCAAGGTCATCCATGACCACTTTGGCATCATGGAGGGACTTATGACCACCGTCCATGCCATCACTGCCACGCAGAAGACTGTGGATGGCCCCTCTGGGAAGCTGTGGCGTGATAGCTGAGGGGCTGCCCAGAACATCGTCCCTGCTTCTACTGGTACTGCCAAGGCCGTGGGCAAGGTCATCCCTGAGCTCAATGGGAAGCTCACTGGCATGGCCTTCCATGTCCCCACCCCCAACGTGTCCGTTGTGGATCTGACCTGCCGCCTGGAGAAACCTGCCAAGTCTGATGAGATCAAGAAGGTGGTGAAGCAGGCATCAGAGGGCCCTCTCAAGGGCATTCTAGGCTACACTGAGGAACAGGTTGTCTCCTGTGACTTCAACAATGACACTCACTCTTCTACCTTCGATGCTGGGGCTGGCATTGCCCTCAACGACCACTTTGTCAAGCTCATTTCCTGGTACGACAATGAATTTGGCTATAGTAACAGGGTGGTGGACCTCATGGTCCACATGGCCTCCAAGGAGTAAGGTCCCCAGACTCCCAGCCCCAGCAGGAGCACGAGAGGAAGAGAGAGAGAGAGAGGTCCTCAGCTGCTGGGGAGTCCTTGCCCCACCTCAGTCCTCCATCACACTGAGAATCTCCCAACCTCCACACGGTTTCCACCCCCCGAGGCCCTGAGGAAGTGTGGGGGCGGGGGGTGCATAGGGAGCCCTGTCTTATCGTGTACCATCAATAAAAGTACCTTATATCCCCCCCCCAAAAAAAAGACTATGGGACCGGTTCCAATTCTGCCTCTGCTAGTTTCCAGTTCTTCGATCTCAGGCAATGTATTACCCAGTGTACCTTTCAATTTATTCATCTGTCAAATAGGCATAATTACTGGACTAACTTCCTATGGCTACTGTGGAAATTCAGTGGGTTAAAAATATATAAACTTACTTAGACAATTACTTGACATGTAGTAAGTGTATTTAGCATACCTACTTATTACTAAAATGAGCACATCTCACATTTTTTGAGAGAAAGAATAAATTAACTTTACCTTTGTTACTGGATAAATACAAAATCACTTTTTGAAGACAAAATACTTATCTGATCTATGGCAGTGCTGGTTCAATATGGCATAGGTGCTGAATCTATTTTGGATTAAACTTTTCAAATTGAAACAGTATGCAACTTGGGAAAGCCTTAGATAGTATTAATATTTATACTATTTTCTTAAGGACTTTAGTTAAGTTGATCCTCCTTTTTCATTCTTGCAGAATCTTCAGGAAAACATGCTTTTTTACAAACTATGCAACCTGCTTTTCTTCCCCCTTTAAGATTAATTTTAATTTTAATTGTGTCCTAAAGGACAGACCCAGAGCCACATTTCTATCTTAGTGATAGTGTGAACTTGAACCAGTGACTTAATCTTTCTGAGTATTAGTTTTCTCAACTCTGAATTCAGCCAAGTAACATTTATTCTCTCTAAATTGCATAGGTATTGTGAGGACCAAATGAGATAATGTGGAAGCTAAGAATACAGTATTATACTTGTTGTTTTTCAGTCTCTCAGTTGTGTCCAACGTTTTGCAACCCCATGGACTGCAGTACATCAGGCCTCCCTGTCCTTCACTATTTCCCAGAGTTTGCTCAAACTCATATGCTTTGAACTGTTGATGCCATTCAATCATCTCATCCTCTGTCTCTCCCTTCTCCTCCTGCCCTCAATCTTTCCTAGCATCAGGGTCTTTTCCAATGAGTCGGCTCTTCACATCAGGTGGCCAAAGAATTGGAATTTCAGCTTCAGCATCAGTCCTTCCAATGAATATTCAGAGTTGATTTTCTTTAGGACTGATTGGTTTGTTCTCCTTGCTGTCCAAAGAACTCTCAAGAGTCTTCTCTACACCACAGTTCAAAAACATCAACTCTTTGGCCCTCAGCCTTTTTATGGTCCACCTCTCACAACCATAAATGACTACTGGAAAAACCATAGCTTTGACTATGCAGACCTTTGTTGGCAAAGTGATGTCTTTGCTTTTTAATATGCTGTCTAGGTTTGTTATAACTTTTCTTCCAAGAAGCCAGCATCTTTTATTTATTTATTTTTCATATATCTTTTTTTTTCTTTTTCTTTTTTTTTACTTTTCTTTACTTTATTGTGTTGGTTTTGCCATACATTGACATGAATCCGCCATGGGTATACATGTGTTCCCCTTCCAGAATCCCCCTCCCACCTCCCTCCCGATTCCCTCCCCCTGGGACATCTCGGTGCACCAGCCCCAAGCATCAAACCTGGGCTGGTGATTGATTTCACATATGATAATTAACATGTTTCACTGCCATTCTCCCATATCATCCCACCCTTGCCCTCTTCCACAGAGTCCACGTGTCTGTTCTATACGTCTGCGTTTCTTTTGCTGTCTTGCATGCAGGGTTCTCGTTACCATCTTTCTAAATTCCTTATATATGTGTTAGTATACTGTATCGTTGTTTTTCCTTCTGGCTTACTTCACTCTGGATAATAGGCTCCAGTTCCGTCCACCTGAGTAGAACTGATTCAAATGAATTTTTTTTTAATGCTGAGTAATATTCCATTGTGTATATGTACCACAGCTTTCTTATCCATTCATCAGTTGATGGGCATCTAGGTTGCTTCCATGTCCTTCCGCTATTGTAAACAATGCGGCGATGAACATTGGGGTACACGTGTCTCTTTCAATTCTGGTTTCCTCGGTGTATATGCCCAGCAGTGGGATTGCTGGGTCATATGGCAGGTCTGTTTGCAGTTTTATAAGGAATCGCCACACTGTTTTCCATAGTGGTTGTACTAGTTTTCATTCCCACCAACAGTGTAAGAGGATTCCCTTTTCTCCACATCCTCTCCAGCATTTATTGCTTGTAGACTTTTGGATGGCAGCCATTCTGACTGGTGTAAAGTGGTACCTCATTGTGGTTTTGATTTGCATTTCTCTGATCATGAATGATGTTGAGCATCTTTTCAGCATCTTTTAATTTTGTGGCTGCAGTCACCGTCCACAGGGAATTTGGAACCCAAGAAATAAAGTCTGTTACTGTTTCCACAGTTTTCTTTTCTATTTGCCAAGATGTGATGGGACTGGATGCCATGATCTTCATGTTTTGAATATTATTTTAAGCCAGCATTTTCACTCTCCTCTTTCACCTTCATCATGATACACTTGCCTGTGATCCTCTCTTCCAGTCTACTGATGCCACAATGATACCCAGTGAGCAGTGCTCCTCAGTAGAGCAGCAAGAATGCAACTCCTCAGTGTGAACTATGGGAAAGTATGTTGGGAATAAAATAGGTGTTTTTCTAGGAATGTAAGGGAGTAGCATCCAGAAAAATGATGTCAAATGTACTCTTCCCACTTAGCTTCAATGTTCACTGTGATAAATCAAAGCTAGATTCTCTTAAGTATTTAAATATCTCTTTGGTGAATATCTCACTCTTTTTTGGAGTGGCAGAGGACACTGAACAAATAATTTTCGAGAAAACTGGCCTCTTTATTTCTATCCCCTGTGCCCATGCCCAGGCAACAAGTTGTGCCAGTAAAGTAAGCAGGGATGATTCAGTCAGTAATGCTATTTGATGGCATGGGCTTAGGAGACACTGAAATTTGATTTCTCTTGCCCAGGATATAATTTCTCCCTGTAAAATTAGAGCTTATGTAAGTTTTGCAATCTTATTAGATTTTGCAATCCCTTATTAGAACTTTGGTTCTCTCCGACATATTAAACGTCCTGCCCATCCTCATGGCCTACATACATATGACAAGCACACTGGATGCAGGCATTGGAACAGGTACTGGACACGTATCATAACCCTGCTTTTGGTGAGTTTATACTGTGGGATATAGTACTTGTGTCCTGCCACTTGCAAAAGGATTTTGAGTGGTATATATAGTTAAAATTAAACTCAAGGAAAGGAAGGGAAATAAAAATAAAAATGAAAGAGACCCCACAAAAGAAAAGCACATCAGTAGACTTCACTTGTCCCTACAATGAGTTAATCACTGCTCTTTGGAAATGGGTTGGCTTCAGTTATGTCACCTCCTAAAGAAAACGAGATTTGACTCAAGCTACATAGTCAAATACTCCAATAGACTTCTCTGTTCCACTACTGCTATACACACTTTTTTAGAGAGGCGAGGGTTTCTCTGATTAAACTTAGGCCATTGTAATCCTTGTTTTATTACAGAAACATTGTTCAAATAGGCAAATGTGGTGTTGACTTTTTATGTGGTAAATGGTATGCATGAATCTAACCTAGTTAAGGTATTTGTGTGTGTTTTTTAGAGGCCTGATATAATTATAGCTCAGCTACTTGTTAGGGATAAACTAAGGAAAAATCTGGACACACTAATGCATAGATGCTGTCCTCTTTGAGCAAATTCTCTTAACAGAGAGATTCATTTCCTCATTCATTTATCAAATATACAATTGATGCTTTTACAAAGTCAGAGTTAAGAGGGTCAACTCCCTGCACTGTTGAAAATTCGGTTATAATTAATAGTCAGCACTCCATATCTGTGGTTACCCAGCGTCTGTGGACTCAACCAACCACAGACCACGTACTACTCAAATATTTACTATTGAAAAAAAATCTGGATATACGTGAACCCAGGCACTTCAAACCCATGTTGTTCAAAGGCCAATTATGTATAGTACAGTGTTCTGTTTTGTGACTTGATCAAAGGCTTTGCTGATTTCAGCATGTAGTGTGTTTAAGATCCCTACATGGGTGTTTCAGGAACCAAAGACTGAGCATGCTGATGAATCCTACAAATGAAAACAAAAGTCCAACAGGCAGATTAGAACATGAACATAATTATTCCATTTATTATCTTTTAAAATAAAATTTATGCCTGCTCTGAGGATGTCATAGCTACAGATTTAATCAAATAACTAGTTTCACAAGCGCTGGAACCCACCAACTGATATAGATGTCAAATTTTCAAGTGGCAAGAAATCTTTTCATGGGAACTTTTGTGATGTTAAGAAATTGATCACATATTTTAAAGTGACAACACAGACGATACTTACTGAGTCTCAACTGAGAAATCTCTAGAATTCACCATCCATAGACTGTCTAATTAATGGTAGGTAACATTTACTGTGGATTTACTAAGTGATAGAAACACTGCTAAGCGATTTACACAAGCAATCTACTCTCTGTTGTTGTAGAAAATATTAGATCTTACCTCCCACTCCAAGAGTTTCTGCTCCAGAGTGTGATTTTCATCACTCAGTTTATAACAATGATTTAAATTTAGGTTTTTGTTCCACAAATCTTTATTGAGTACTTACTACACATCAGACATTGTACTAAATGCTAAGGATGAAAGAGGCTATGCTCTTAGCAGATGTAAACTTAAAAAGTTTCATCTAAAGAATTTGGTATGTCCACCCCCAACATCAACAGATCCTAGCCCTGGAAAAGGGAAAGATTACCCACTCTAGTATTCTTGTCTGGGAAATCCCATGGACAGAGGAGCCTGGCGGGCTACAGTCCATGGGGTCGCAAAGAGTTGGACATGACTGAGCAACTAACACTTTCCCTTTTTCAGGCTGAGTACAAAGGGAAACTCACCTACGTTGTTTGACTGGATGTTATTAGCAAAGCTCATAATGTCTTTAATAGAATAAGGTCTATTCTCCTCCTTTGACAAATATGTTTTTCTAATGCTATGGAGGGATGGGATCTTAACTGGAATTCTATGCTGAAACATAGAGTTGAGGAAAAAATACGTCTCAGTGTTAACCTCTACCTGGGTACTTCTCATCTTGTTCATCCAACATCCAGAGGTACCTCACATACATTCATGTATATTCACATGTCTGTGCACAGCCTCCCTTAGGCATAAAGATGATTACGTATGTAGTATGAGCCACCCTCAGGGGAATAGACCAAGTTTCATAGAGCCCTAGAATCAGGCCCAGGACCAGTAAGCAAGAAATTCTGTGAACCCTGGTACCCAAGCATGACCTAGAGAGGGGGGGGGGGGCTATGGGCTCCTGGCATCTATGTTGTGTTAGTGCCATGAACCCCTACAGTAACGGGTGATGCACAACTAAATGTGGGCCCAGAGGGTGTCCTATATACCAGGTATCCACCTCCTCCCAAGGAGCTGGCTACACAGCAGGAGGCGAGAGGCAGGTTAGTTAGCAAAGCTTCATTTGTATTTACAACCACACTCTACAGGCTCATGTTACCATATGAGCTCAGCAAAACACGCTTAGGGATCCCACTGATTCTTTATTATGGTGAGCTGTATAATTATTTCATCATATATCACAATGTGATAATGAGAGTGTCCATGGTGGCTCAGATGGTAAAGCATCTGACCACAATGCAAGAGACCTGGGTTCAATCCCTGGGTAGGGAAGATCCCCTGGAGAAGGGAATGGCTACCCACTCCAGTATTCTTGCCTGAAAATAATAGAAACAAAGTGCACAATACATGTAAGGAGCTTGAATTATCTCAAAACTGTCCTCACACACCTCGGTCCATGCAAAAAATGTCTTCCACTAAATTGGTCCCTGGGTGTCAAAAAATTTGGGAAGCACTGCTGTATACTATGGGAATGGGATGAAAGCAAGGGTATGGGGGTTATTGTTGTTGTTGTTCAATCACTAAATCATGTCTGACTCTTTGTGACCCCATGGACTGCAGTATGCCAGGCTTCCCTGTCCATTAATATCTCCCTGAATTTGCTCAAACTCATGCCCATTGAGTCAGTGATGCCATTCAAACATCTCATCCTCTGCCTTCCCCTTCTTCTCCTGCCTTCAATCTTTCCCAGCATCAGAGTCTTTTCCAATGAGGTGGCTCTTCACATCAGGTGGCCAAAGTATTGGAGCTTCAGCTTCATCATCAGTACTTCTAGTGAATATTCAGGATTGATTTCTTTTATGATTGTCTGGTTTGATCTTCTTGCTGTCCAAAGAACTCTCTAGAGTCTTCTCCAGCACCATAATTCAAAAGCATCCATTCTTTGGCACACAGCCTTCTTTATGGTCTAATCCATGCCATAGCAAAATTATAGCTTTGACTATACGCTTTGTCAGCAAAGTGATGTCTGTTTTTAAACATGCTTTAGACCAAGATAATAGCTACCCTATTATCTTGCTCTAAAAACAGTCATTGCTGCAAGTGATGAGAGGTTTACCATCCCAATAGCTCCCCTCACAAATTGTGTGGTCCACCGACCTGTAGCTCACTCCTTGCCTCCACCCATAATGACCTGCAGGAATATGAAAGAATAACTAGAACTTTCTAGTACGTGTGAAAGCCCCACTCAACTCATGCATGCATGCTAAGTAATTTCAGTTGTGTCCAACTCTTTGCCGTCCTATGAAGTGTAGTCCTCCAGGCTCTTCTGTCCATGGGATTCTCTAAGCAAGAATACTAAAGTGGGTTGCCATGCCCTCCTCCAGGTGATCTTCTCAACTTAGGGATCGAACCTCACATCTCTTTTATCTCTTGCATTGGCAGGAGGGTTCTTTACCACTGGGGTCACCTGGGAAGCCACATTCAACCCATACTGTTCACTTAAAACCCTCTCTTACCTGCTGCACAAGTATTCAGTTCAGCTCAGTTCACTGGCTCAGTTTTTTCTGACTCTTTACTACCCAATGGACTGCAGCACACCAGGCTTCCCTGTCCTTCCGGAGATTGCTCAGACTCATGTCCACAGAGATGGTGATGCAATCCAACCATCTCATCCTCTGTCATCCTCTTCTCCTCCTACCTTCAATCTTTCCCAGAATGACCTTTATTCTGGTCATCAGGGTCATTTCCAAGGAGTCAGTTCTTCCCATCAGGAGACCAAAGTATTGGAGTTTCAACTTCAGTATCAGTTCTTCCAATGAACATTCAGGACTGATTTCCTTTAGGGTGGACTGGTTTATTCTCCTTGCTCACCAGGGGACTCTCAAGAGTCTTCCCCAGCAGCATAGTTTAAAAGCATCAATTCTTTGGAGCTCAGCTTTCTTTATAGTCCAACTCTCACATCCATACATGACTACTGGAAAAACCATAGCTTTGACTAGATGGACCTTTGTTTGCAAAGTAATATCTTTGCTTTTTAATATGCTGTCTAGGTTGATCATAGCTTTTCTTCCAAGGAGCAGGTGTATTTTACTTTATGACTGTAGTCACCATCTGCAGTGATTATGGAGCCCAAAAATATAAAGTCTCTCAATGTTTCCATTGTATCCCCATCTATTTGCCATGAAGTGCTGGGACCGAATGCCATGATCTTAGTTTCCTGAATGTTGAGCTTTAAGCCAACTTTTTCACTCTCCTCTTTCACTTTCATCAAGAGGCTTTTTAGTTCTTCATAGGCTCTGCAAAAAGGGTGGTGTTATCGGAGTATCTGAGGCTACTGATGTTTCTCCAGGCAATCTTGATTCCAGCCTGTGCTTCATCCAGCCCAGCATTTTGCATGATGTACTCTGCAAAAAGTTAAATAAGCACGGTGACAATATACAGTTTTGATGTACTCCTTTCCTAATTTGGAACCCGTCTGTTGTTCCATGTCCTATTCTAATTCTTGCTTCTTGAGTTGGATACAGATTTCTCACAAGGCAAGCAAGATGGTCTGGTATTCTCATCTCTTTCAGAATTTTCCACAGTTTGTGGTGACCCACACAGTCAAAGGCTTTGGTGCAGTCAATAAAGCAAAAGTAGATGTTTTCCAGGAACTCTCTTGCTTTTTCGATTATCCAAAGGATGCTGGAAATTGATCTCTGGGTTTTTTTTGCCTTTTCTAAATCGAGCTTGAACATCTGGAAGTTTACAGTTTACATACTGTTGAAGTTTGTCTTGAAGACTTTTGAGCATTACTTTCTGTGTGTGAGATGAGTGCAATTGTGTGGTAGTTTGCATATTCTTTGGCATTGCTTTTCTTTGGGATTGGAATGAAAATGAACCTTTTCCAGTCCTGTGGCCACTGCTGAGTTTTCCAAATTTGCTGGCATATTGAGTGCAGCACTTTTACAGCATCATCTTTCAGGATTTGAAATAGCTCAGTTGGAATTCCATCATCTCCACTGGCTTTTATTGTGGAGATGCTTTCCGAGGCCCACTGGACTTTGCACTCTATGATGTCTGGCTCTAGGTGGGTGATCACACCATTGTGGTTATTAGGTCATGAAGATCTTTTTTGTATAGTTCTTCTGTGTATTCTTGCCACTCTTCCTTATATCTACTGCTTCTGTTAGGTCTAAACCATTTCTATCCTTTATTGGGCCCATCTTTGTATGAAACGTTCCCTTGATAACTCTAATCTTCTTGAAGAGATCTCTAGTCTTTCCCATTCTATTGCTTTCCTCTATTTCTTTGCATTGATCACTGAGGAAGTCTTTCTTATCTCTCCTAGTTATTCTTTGGAACTCTACATTCAAATGGGTATATCTTTCCTTCTCCCCTTTGCCTTTCACTTCTCTTCTTTTCTCAGCTAATTGTAAGGCCTCCTCGGACAACCACTTTGCTTTTTGCATTTCTTTTTCTTGGGCATGGTCTTGATCACTGCCTCCTGTACAATGTCATGAACTTCTGTCCATAGTTCTTCAGGTACTCTGTCTATCAGACCTAATCCCTTGAATCTATTTGTCACTTCCACTGTATAATCATAAGGAATTTGACTTAGGTCATACCTGAATGGTCTAGTGGTTTCCCCTACTTTCTTCAGTTTAAGTCTGAATTTGGCAATAAGAAGTTCATGATCTGAGCTCCCAGTCAGCTCCTGATATTGTTTTTGCTGACTATATAGAGCTTCTCCATCTTTGGCTGCAAAGAATATAATCAATCTGATTTCAATATTGACCATCTGGTGATGTCCATATATAGTCTTCTCTTTTGTTGTTGGAAGAGGGTGTTTACTATGACCAGTGCATTCTCTTGGATAAACTCTATTAGCCTTTGTCCTGCTTCATTTTGTATTCCAAGGCCAAATTTGCCTGTTACTCCAGGTATCTCTTGACTTCCTATTGTTGCACTGTAGTTCCCTATAATGAAAAGGACATCTCTTTGGGGTATTCATTCCAGAAGGTCTTCCCATTCTATTATTTTCCTCTATTTCTTTGCATTGTTCACTGAGGAAGGCTTTCTTATCTCTCCTTGCTGTTCTTTGGAATTCTGCATTCAAATGGGTATATCTTTCCTTTCCTAGGTCTTCATAGAACCATTCAACTTCAGCTTCTTCAGCATTACTGATTGGAGTGTAGACTTGGATTACTGTGATATTGAATGGTTTGCCTTGGAAATGAACAGAAATCATTCTGTAGTTTTTGAATTTGCACTCCAAAACTGCATTTCCGACTCTTGTGTTGACTATGAGGGCTACTTCATTTCTTCTAAGGGATTCTTGCCCACAGTAGTAGACATAATGGTCATCTGAGTTAAATTCACCCATTCCAGTCCATTTTAGTTCCCTGATTCCTAAAATGTCGATGTTCACTCTTACCATCTCCTGTTTGACCACTTCCGATTTACCCTGATTCATGGACCTAACACTCCCAGTTCCTATACAATATTATTCCTCACATCATCAGACTTTACTTTCATCACCAGTCACATCCAAAAGTGCTAGGCATATAAACACACTCCTATCCCCCCAAACAAGGAAAAGACTATTGTTCAAAGATCAAGTTTATAGTTTTGTTTCCCTTGTAACTAACATGTCTGCTTTTTTTAATCACTCATTCTCCTTCTTTTGTTTATAAATGCTGCCAACTTCTAAAGAAGACGTGTCTGTATAGCTTCCAAGACAACTTTCTGATAGTCAAAAAGAGACTCTTTGATATTGTTTAGAAAATTGATAGTTGGAAGACCTTTCCCAATTGATTCTTAGCATTTAAAATGTTTTGAAGAATAGTCTCCCAAATTCAAATGTGACTGTTCTTTCATTTTTCATACATTATTCATTTTTCTTTTGGCACCATAATAACTTTTTTGTAAACTAACTTGGAAAAAACCTTCTTGACCTTAGTTCAATAATCATTAATAATAATGTTCATTTTGCAACTTTTCATGAGAATACAAAATATATATGTAAATAGAAACTAATGTAATATCAGGTAAATCATTGGCACAATTAAATGATTGCTGTTAGGACATTTAATTATTATTCTAACTCTTCAGTAAGGAATATCAGGGAACTCTAGTCAGATTCTAAAATTTAAGGTCAATAAACCACAGAATTTCCAGCTTAAGCAGTAAATAATCTTTTGAATTCATTTTATAATTGATGTTAATTCAAAAATAATTCTACTCTTACACTATGCTTATGCTAGTTAATTCTATTCAACATCTAGCTTTTGTCCTCGCAATGCTCCATCAATCAGTCCTTTTGGATCATGAATTAGCAAGCCTCCAAAATAAAGTGACAGGTTAATTAAATTATGCAAGGCAAATGGTTTTCAATTCCATACCCCAATAGAGAGGAGAGGGACATTGAAAATTTATGATTACATCAAGTCTTCTCTGCGTTCCCTATCATTCCCTAATAATAACTTCAGGCCAATGACAGAGCAATCACTCTAAACTTTTAAGGCTATAAATATTATCAAATTTGACCTGGTTAAGTCATATAACCTCCTTCAGTGAAAGTGTTATTAGCAAAAATTTCCCAATGAAAACTCTAAGGTCAGGGAATATTTTTGCAAGAGTTTATCTCATTAGAGATGTCACTTTCTTAATCTGCACCACACAACACATCTGATGGAACAGTCTTGGCAGGTGTATAGCTATATTCATACCCACTTGAGACACATTCTTTGAGAACCAACTATATTTGTAAGTAGTCTTTTTTTGTATTGTTTTTCTCTTCTTTTATTTAGTTCATCATCAAAAATACTGTATTCTCTACGAGAAGAAATAGAGCAGTAAAATTATAGCAACACATTTAATAATAATGTTACCCTAGTATTTTTTAGTATTCATTTGAGATTCATGAGACTATTCTCTGAAAACCAAGGCAAAATCCAAGGAGGAAGAATGCAATTGTTGAAACAGAGTAGTCATGAAAATAACCTCTTGCCCAGGAGCCGCAGTTCTAAAGAAGCCACTTAATGCCTAAGGACAATCCATGTGCCTAAGGCAGATTTAATGTACTTTGCTCTTCTCTTCTCTCTCTTTTTTTCATCAGCAGGAGTCTATGCTTATGAGATAATTATGGGATGTCAGTCGTAAAACAACCTTGTGAAATTGAGCAACCTTTTCCCAGATTTCTCAAAAATGTTTCCTTTCCATGACTTTTTCCCCTTAAAGATCTGTCTCTCTGTATTACCCCTGACTTGAGCACACACACGTTCCCAGCTCCTTTTGTTCCAGGATCCAACATTTTCCTATCCACGGTTGTTCAGCAGCGAGTTGTAATTTTGGTTTTCTTATAGGAGAAGATCAGCAAACGTCCTTCTACTCCACCATCTTTGAGGGAACGAGCAGCCAGAAGTGAAGGGTTACAGAAGGACACCAAACCTCCAGGCAGAGTTAGCAGGTAGGAGGAGCCTTGTGGTCAGTGAGAAATTTAGGGACTTCCCTCATGGTCCAGTGGTTAAGAATCCATCTGCCAACGCAGGGGACACAGGTCTGAACCATGTTCCTGGAAGATTTCACATGACAGAGGCAACTAAGGCCAAGTGATGCAACTACTGGAGCCTCTTCTCAGGTTAGGAGGAAAGACGCTTAGGGTTGCTTAGGGACTCACATATGAGCATCTATGTGCCCTGTCCAAGCCACCCTAGGATCTCTGACAACAACCTCTTCCAACAGCACAAGAAGACTCTACACAAGAATATCACCAGATGGTCAATACTGAAATCAGATTGATTATATTATTTGCATCCACAGATGGAGAAGCTCTATTCAGTCAGCAAAAACAAGACCTGGTGCTGACTGTGGCTCAGATCATGAAATCCTTATTGCCAAATTCAAACTTATATTGGAGAAAATAGGGGAAACCACTAGACCATTCAGGTATGACCTAAGTCAAATACATTATGATTATACAGTGGAAGTGACAAATAGATTCAAGGGATTAGATCTAATAGACAGAATGTGTGAAGGACTATGGATGGAGGTTTGTGACATTGTACAGGAGGTAGTGATCAAGACCATGCCCAAGAAAAAGAAATGCAAAAAGCAAAGTGGTTGTCCGAGGAGGCCTTACAAATAGCTGAGAAAAGAAGAGAAGTGAAAGGCAAAGGGGAGAAGGAAAGATACACCCATTTGAATGTAGAGGTCCAAAGAATAGCAAGGAGAGATAAGACAGCCTTCCTCAGTGAACGATCAAATAAATAGAGGAAAGCAATAGAATGGAATGACTAGAGATCTCTTCAAGAAAATTAGAGATATCAAGGGAACGTTTCATACAAAGATGGGCCCAATAAAGGATAGAAATGGTTTAGACCTAACAGAAGCAGAAGATATAAGGAAGAGTGGCAAGAACACAGAAGAACTATACAAAAAAGATCTTCATGACCTAATAACCACAATGGTGTGATCACCCACCTAGAGCCAGACATCATAGAGTGCAAAGTCCAGTGGGCCTCGGAAAGCATCTCCACATTAAAAGCCAGTGGAGATGATGGAATTCCAACTGAGCTATTTCAAATCCTGAAAGATGATGCTGTAAAAGTGCTGCACTCAATATGCCAGCAAATTTGGAAAACTCAGCAGTGGCCACAGGACTGGAAAAGGTCCATTTTCACTCCAATCCCAAAGAAAAGCAATGCCAAAGAATGTGCAAACTACTGTAACAATTGCACTCATCTCACACACTAGCAAAGTAATGCTCAAAATTCTCTAAGCCATGCTTCAACAATATCTGAACCGTGAACTTTCAGATGTTCAAGCTCAATTTAGAAAAGGCAGAGGAACCAGAGATCAAATTGCCAACACCCACTGGATCATCGAAAAAGCAAGGGAGTTCCAGAAAAACATGTACTTCTGCTCTATTGACTATACCAAAGCCTTTGACTGTGTAGGTCACCACAAACTGTGGAAATTCTTCAAGAGATGTGAATACCAGACCACCTTACCTGCCTTATGAGAAATCTGTATGCAGGTCAAGAAGCAATTGTTAGAACTGGACATTAACAACTGACTGGTTCCTAATCGGGAAAGGAGTATGTCAAGGCTGTATATTGTCACCCTGCTTATTTAACTTATATGCAGAGTACATCATGAGAAATGCCAGCTGGAATCCAGACTGCTGGGAGAAATATCAATAACCTCAGATATGCAGATGACACCACCCTTACAGCAGAAAGTGAAGAAGAATTAAAGAACCTCTTGTTGAAAGTGAAAGAAGAGAATGAAAATATTGGCTTAATACTCAACACTCAGAAAACTAAGATCATGGCATCTGGTCCCATTACTTCATGGCAAATAGATGGGGAAACAATGGAAAAAGCGATAGACTTTATTTTGGGGGGCTCCAAAATCACTGCAGATGGTGGCTGCAGCCATGAAATTAATAGATGCTTGCTCCTTAGAAGAAAAGCTATGACCAACCTAGACAGCATATTATAAAGCAGAGACATTACTTTGCCAACAAAGGTCCATCTAGTCAAAGCTATGGATTTTCCGGTAGTCATATTGGATGTGAGAGTTGGACTATAAAGAAAGCTGAGTGTGGAAGAATTGATGCTTTTGAACTGTGGTGTTGGAAAAGACTCTTGAGAGTCCCTTGGACTGGAAGGAGATTCAACCAGTCCATTCTAAAAGAAATCAGTCCTGAATATTCATTGAAAGGACTGACGCTGAAGTTGAAACTCCAATACTTTGGCCACCTGACATGAAGTACTGACTCACTAGAAAAGACCTGGATGCCTGGAAAGATTGAAGGCAGGAGGAGAAGGGGAGACAGAGGATAAGATTGTTGGATGGTATCACTGACTTTATGGACATCTCTTTGAGCAAGCTCTGGAACTGGTGATGGACAGGGAAGCCTGGCGTGCTGCAGTCCATGGGGTCGCAAAGAGTGGGACACGACTGAGTGACTGAACTGAACCGAACTTTTTTCTAGGGGAAAGCAGTTAATCTTCCCCTAGAAAGAGGTCTTCTTCCACATTGCAGACCCTGAAAGAATCACAGAAAGAAAATGTTTTCTGTAAAGGAGTGTATTAAAGCATGTAGAATTTCAGACTTTATGGGTGAAGAAATAGGAGGTCATTTCTGAGGAAATGATGGCTTTTCAGGAGCTGACTTGGGATGTTGGGAGGCTGGCAATGGCCAGGGCTCAGTGATGACATATTAGACTCCAAGTATATTCTCTTTCACCAGAATATACATGAAGGTGAGGTCTGTACAGATCTTGAGTGCAGGGGCCTCTATTCCCTTGGAATCAAGGGGCATCCTCCTCCTCACGTGAAGATGTGTTCACAAACTCTGAAGCTCTCCAAACCTCCAATTTGGGGGCTTCTTTAAAGGCTTCATCACCTGAGCATGACTGATTATTAACTCAATATTTTTGATGGAACTGAAAAGTTTCAAGCATCTAATCATGACTTGGTCTTTCTGGTAAACAGTTTCCATCTAGGAGCCACTGAGTGTTGCTCCATTAGAATATAAAACATTCCTATCACCTAGAACACTCCTAGGAACTTAGGAAGTATGTCAGGAACTAGAATCAGGGAAAATATGTTAGAACAAAAGATGTTCCTAGTACTCTTATCATAAGAAATTATATGGGTCTCAAGAACTCCATGCCAGGAACCAGGGACAGATATCTACATAAAATTATTTCACAATCTGCAATGTATAATTTCCAAATAGCCTACTTTTCTGTGAAATGCCTACTTCTTTTTGCTAAATCTAGATATTAGATTTTTATCTTGGACCCAGAAGCATTTGGCTCTAGTAGAATTCAAAGAATGATGATTGAAGATTTAGATGTGGTGCCAGCTTGGAAATAATGTCTGTGGGGTTACGGTACTGAAGTGCAGAATATTATCCAAACTTGTTGGGATAATGTATAATACCTTTTGTGACTTGATTCCCACTTATTTCTAACCCCATTCTCATATATATACCATTGTTCCAGTCATATTAAATCTCCTATAGTTTTAGAACACATGGTGATTTTTCTTACCTCCATACACTGGTAATTAATACAGTGTTTCAACTGATAAACACAGTGATCTCCATATGGAGAAATCTTAACTTCATAACAAAGCTTAAGTATCAGGTACTCTGGGAGGACGTCCATGATTTACTTTTATGATGGCATGTGTGCATGTGTATAAGTATTTAAAATTCTCATATGAAAAAACTTTAAGGGTATTTTTTGCTCATATTTAAGCCAGCATCAAGCAAAACCAATTAAATCTGACTATGCTGGAGACTATTTTCCCAACTAGCTAATATTGAAGATTTTCAAATTGAGGTTTTCACAACTATTCAAATAGTTCAAATGACTCTATTAGGCCACCAGATATAAGGTGACATTTGCTCTCTATGCACATTTTAAAAAATTCAGTTGACAGCGTAGTTTTGAATTATCTTGATCATCATATATTGGATGATGTCTAGGTGGTCACTTATATCCCACGGAACGTTACCATGTACAGAAAATTCATTTGTTAGCCTGAATAGCAGAAGATCCATCTCAATTACAAAACTCAGACTTATCTAACGTTTTAAAGGAGATTCTTTTTTTTTTACCTTAGGACATGTAAATCAATTCAAATTACACTCATCAGAGATTTAATGCCCAAGACTGCATTAAAAATATATGAGAAAAATTAACTGAGATACCAAATATTTTTGCATATTAATGGATAAGTCTAATTACTGACAATACTTATAAGGTTTATTTTAAAGTACAAATATTTGACTTCAGTTTGTGACAAACCAGATACGCCATCCTACACAATTCCTTGTTATCCAGTTTAAAGTTGACATAACAATGTTAACATGTTAATTGTGTGAGTTCAAACCACCTTCCTATTTGAAGGGAATCCTTCTTGATACAAATCTTGGTGGGAAGAAATGTCCTGCTTTCCATCCTGATGCCAAAGAGAGTCACTGGTTTTATTCTGTGCCCAGAAGCAACTAGCCTTGGGAAAATGAGAGAAAGAATGACTGACAACTAAGTTATGGCACCTGCCAGCTTGGAGGCAATGCCAGGAGAGATTGTAGGGTAAAACCGAAGGATATAACAGGTGCTCTGAACTCCCCAGGTGGCTTAGCTGGTTGGAAAAAAAAAAAAAAAAACACCTGCCAATGCAGAAGACACAAGAGATGCAGGTTTGATCCCTGGGTTGGAAAGATCCCCTGGAGAAGGAAATGGCAACCCACTCCAGTATTCTTGCCTGGAAAATCCCAGGGACAGAGGAGCATGGTGGGCTACAGTCCACGGAGATGCGAAGAGTCAGACAAGACTGAACACACGGTCACCTGCTATACATGCTGAACCAGTAAGCAATATACGGGGTAGCTACTTTCATGTCAGAATGCATGCATTCAGAAAAAATGATCTACTCACAGGACTTGACTTGCCCAGTGGTCCAGTAGCTTAAGACTCCATGCTCGAAATACACGGAGACAGGGTTCGGTCCCTGGTCAGGGAACTGGATTCCATATGCCAAAATGAGAGTTCACGAGCTGCAACTAAAGATCCTGCATGCTGCAATGAAGATCGAAGACCCTGAGTGCCGCATCTAAGACCCAGTGCAGCCAAAGAAAAAAAGCAGATATTTTAAAAAATGATCTACTCACAACTCTTTGCTTCCCTATCTTACAAGTTAAGGACATTGGGATTTTAAATGTCCAAGGAAGGATAGCTTCTTAAAGTGAATACATTGTGTTAGTCGCTCAGTCATGTCCGACTCTTTGCCACCCCATGGACTGTAGCCCACCAGGCTCCTCTGTCCATGGAATTCCCCAGGCAAGAATACTGGAGTGGGTTGCCATTCCTTTCTCCAAGGGATCTTCCCAACCAAGAGATCGAACCTGGGTATCCCACACTGCAGGCAGATTCTTTACCATCTGAGCTGCCAGCAAAGCCCTTAATACATATATAAATATTTTTTTTTAATGATCTACTCACAACTGTGTTTAGGCTCTGCATTAGACACTGTTGAAGTGGGATTGTCACAGATCTGGAGATGGAAGAATTTAAATGCAAGAGATGAAAGGGATTCTGGTCTTGGAGTAGAGTGAGTGCAATTTTTGACAAAATAAGTATTAGTTACATTAGGCAAGAGCTTTTCATTTTGTAATATTATTATAAAGAGAAATGTGTACATGGATGTTGGGCAGCCAAAAATGGCCGACTGTGTTGGATGTTTGTCATTTTTCCTGCTAAGAATCTAACCTCACTTCTTTTCCAGGAAGATTCCTCTTGTGTGAGTATTAATGAAATGCAAAGCTTTATCTCTCACTATGAAAGCCAAAGGAACCAGCCAGATCTACTCTTTCTCTGCTTACTGAGCCTGGAAAGGGAATAGGACATTCGCTCAAAAGACTGAATATATTTGCCCAGGATTTTGAAACTGTGGGAGTAATTCAAGAGCACAGGGCAATTAAAATTTGTTTAATATACTGCAGTCTATGCACACATCTGCCAGGCTTGGGTTCCATCATGCAGGTAATGTCCCCAGCAGCAACTAGGGCATAGAGAAATGATGACTTGGGGGCATCTTAGTCAGATTTGCTGCTATATAAATTTAGGTGCCTTCTTGTTTCCTGGCTATTTTCCAAGACTATTCTTCATTTTTCCATCACTTCAATGATACACTTTATGCTCATTTAATAACTACCTATTTCTATTAAATCGATGAAGTTAGATTTTTAAGTTTGCAATCAAGAGGCTTAACTGGTATATTCTTCCTTATCCAGGAAGACTTCTTTAATGTGGGGCTAGCCAGTCATTCTCTTCTCTCATATAGAGATTAATTCCAGCTGATATAAATCAAAAGTTATTTCTGAATGAATGTGTAGAACTTTATTAAATGCCTTGTACATTTGTTGATTCCTCCTTTTAGATATTTACTTCTTGTAAAACACAAATATTAATTAACTCAGAAGAAAGAGGGGCATCCTTTTGATTCACACTCAACATAAATGTCATCTCATTTATAAGCCCTTTCCTCATCATCTCTAACCAGGAGATCCCAGTCAACTGTTTTCTATTATCCTGGTTCATTTTCTTTATAACATGTATCACTCTATATTTTTACATATGGGTAAATTTATATGTCTCTGCTGCTGCTTCTGCTGTTGCTGCATCGCTTCAATCACATCTGACTCTGTGCGACCCCACAGACAGCAGCCCACCAGGCTTCCCTGTCCCTGGGATTCTCCAGGCAAGAACATTGGAGTGGGTTGCCATTTCCTTCTCCAATGCATGAAAGTGAAAAGTGAAAGTGAAGTCGCTCAGTCGTGTCCGACTCCTAGCAACCCCATGGACTGCAGCCCACCAGGCTCCTCCGTCCACGGGATTTTCCAGGCCAGAGAACTGGAGTGGAGTGTCACTGCCTTCTCCCTTATATGTCTCTATCCTCTTTTGAATATATGCTCTATAAGAGAAGCAATCTTCTCTATGGATCAGTTTGGACAAAAAAAAACATTAGTCTCTCATTGGTTCAACCAAATTATTTATACACAGAAAATTTTGAATTTGGCTAAAGTTATGAAACAGTGAAAAGTCAGAGGAAAAAGTGGCTTCCATCAGGGCATGGCCATCTATGAGTCATTGCCTAAAATTTCCCTCTTTTTCTCCCTTTTCTCTCTTTTCTGTTTCCAAACAGCATAAAGTCTTTTGTTCATATAAGGTGCAACATTTGTAAATCATCATTTGAAGGCCAAGCAGGCTTAAGAATCCCATTCTTTACCTTCATTTATCTATCAAAGTATTTCTTCCAAAATAGCTCTCCATAGAAGTAATTAAATGTAAATTTGTTACATTACTGCCCCAAATCTTCCTCATCCAGTTTGCTCCTGCCAGAAATGAAAGATTAGTGGAATCAAAGTGTGTGTGTGTGTGTGTGTGTGTGTGTGTGTGTGTGTCTGTGTGTGTCTGTGTAGACATGTACCTGTGGGTTAACTTTGAGGAGAAAATCTATCTCACTGCTTAACTTCTCTGCCTGTAAACATTTCACTGAGTACCTGAATCCAATCCTGGCTGCATCACTGACCAGTGAACGAATCAGCATGAATCCTTTACTTGCATTTTCTTGTTCATGAAGCTAAGGGAGTTCTATCAACTGATCATGCATACGAATTGGCAAATACATAGATGGACGATGATAGATGGCTCTTGTCTTTATTGGATAAAAGGTGACTCATGGCTTAAAACTTGATAAGATTTAGCCCTTTGCAAACATCTCATTGTGAGATGCAGGCTTAGTTACTTGTCTTCAGATATGCCTACCTCGGGTGACAAACTGATTGTAGTCAACAAATCTGACAGAGATGATAACGGGAGGATTAGCACGGAGCTGGAGAAAAACAGCACAAATCCTAAAAGACTGCATTTCAGCTGGGCTGATAAACTGTCATCGTACAGAGCACACAAGTGCCGCCTTCCTTTAGGCAAAGACAATCTGAGCCTGTGAGCTTGGTATTCATTTTAGCAACCAGAGAGACAAGAAAAATAGAAAAAGACCGATAGCCAAGGGGAGTTTTAAAGTCTTGCTTCAGTAGCACAGTACCTGGTCCTGAATGAATAGAGAGAAAAAGAGATTTAAAGGGGATTCTCATGGAAGGGCTGACATCCAGCATCACCCTGCCTGGACTGGGCTTCCAAACTCAGCGTGGTGTCTGAGAATAAACTGCTTTTCCCTCTTCCACTGTTAGCTTCAGTTAAATACAAACCCTTCACTTTGCACTTGGTCTGCTTTTGCCATGCTCAGTAAACTTCACCTCCTCACCCTTTTGGCCTCCTTTCTATAACAAATCCACCCCCCGCCGCCGCCTCCACTCCCACATCCATGCACACCCCAGAAAGCACACATAGGAACAAACACAGCCCGCTTTACGGACAGTTAGCTGAATGACGCACATCCGAGCAGACACAGAAGGTTGTGGAAAACACCCCCAGGTTTCAGTTGTCACTGTCACCTCTTCTGTGGTGTTTGTCCACGCCCATCCCCATGGTGAGATCTGACTTTCTCTCTTGATTTGAAGAAAGTGACTTTCTTCTAATGAACCTGACCACAGCCTCCTCCTGACTTATTTTAATGTGTGTGTTTTAAAACACTTGTGTGATGTGTATGGCGAGTCTAACTATGCTAATATCCTCCTGCCGGATCATTCACTTACTGAGATGAACCTCTAGGGAAAGGGAGAAGTATGTGCTTGTCTGACTGTGAATCCAGCATCACACTCCTGGGATGGTGCTGTGCCGCTGGGTGACAGACAGAACAAATGTAAGTCCAAGCAAAATAACTATCTTCTTATGAACAGGAAGAGTTTGAGACAGAAGTAGACACACAGAAGGGCTTAGGGCTTTAAGACGGAAAGAGCAGAGTTACATAAAACCTAAACCATCTTCAGAATGTCACTTCTCAATGGATGTGGCCATCTTTGTTTTACATTTTTCAGGATGCTAACATGTCTAGTCCTAAAGAGACTCATAGACTGGGAAGCCCCTGAACACAACCATGTGACAAAGAGCATGCCCAGGCCCAAAAGCTAGCATGAGAGATAAGTGACCTTGTACAGAACCATTTAGAGGAAACAGCAAGACAAGAGCTGATGCTCAGTCTGGCTGGAGGATGAACACAGATGTGAGGAGGGTAAGAAAAAACTGTGGGAACCAGACAGCTAATGTGCCTCCACCGGTTGGTATAACTAGATAGATAGATAGACAGACAGATAGATAGACAGACAATGCTAGAGGAGACTCTTGTGAGTCCCTTGCACTGCAAGGAGATAAAACCAGTCAATCCTAAAGAAAATCAATCCTGAATATTCATTGGAAGGACTGATCCTGAATCTGAAGCTCTAATACTTTGGCCACCTGATGTGAAGAGCATCATTGGAAACTACCCTGATGCGAGGAAATACTGAAGGCAAAAGGAGAAGGGGGTAGCAGAGGATGAGATGTTAGATAGCATCACTGACTCAATGAACATAAATTTCAGCAAACTGTCGGAGATAGTGAAGGACAGGGAAGCCTGCAGTGCTTCAGTCCGTAGGGTCACCAAGAGTCAGACATGACTTAGTGACTGAACAATGACAACAGATACATACATACATACATACACACATACACACATAGGTACATAGACGATAGATGCATATATAGATACATAGATAGTGATAGGAGTTTGAAGTTTATATTTAATGATCCAGGCCCTCCCTGGATGGTGAGCAGTAATAATCACATTTCCAATGTTCCACACTTATTTTTGGTTACACGCTGCTATTTTAGGAAACCCTCTTCCCTATCTCTATCTCCACTGAGACTATAGTTGATGTCTACTCATCTGCATTTCACCTTCACAGAAATGTGAGCAGTGATAAGGAGAGTCTTGAACTCTATTTTCTCAAAGCATCTTTCCCATATTCTATTTTTTTAAACACATCTCTCTTCCAAACTGGATGTCATCAGAATGTGAGCTTTCAGATATATAAGGTAGAGGACAAAATCCTTCCAAAAGACTATAAAGTAAAGAATCTGAGATTTTAATCTATGTATACGCTAACAAGTTAGTTTGCTAGTTTCATGGATGTGGGCAGAAGCATAGAAGGATGTTATTGCTCATGGCAGAGCAAGCAGCAGGAGGACTGGCATATTTGCACCAGTTTCCCTTGTTCTCAGGTCCTAAGGGACAGGGGACAATGTGGCTGGGTGTATTTGACACTTGCATATTTGAGGGACACATTATAGCAGAGGAACCCTGAGCTTAAGGAATCCCTATGGTTTATAACGGGAAATCTTAAACCTTATCTTTATTATATATGACTATAAGTATGCCTGCCCTTTACTCTGGGGGGAGATATCTGTCTTCCAAGGCTATTTTCTGTACAGATATCCTGGAAAAGATAGTCTAGAGTAAAAGATACTCTAACAGGAAAAGAGACACAAGAGACTCCCTGAAGAAGCAGTTCCTTGTAGAATACCTTCCTCATGCCCCCCGCCCCCTCCTCACCATCTGCCTCATTAAGTTCTCACTGTGCCTTGAGCCCACCCTCTCACCCCACTGATCACTCTGCACTGTACCCACTTGCTCAGTTATATGTGTCTCCAATTTGACTATAAATTCTTATAGGATGAGACTATTATTCATTTTGGAATCACCAGTCCAGCACAGGGCTTGACCCTCCTGGAAACTCAATAAATGTTGAAATAATGGATGATGACATTTAGATACTTCCCTGAAATCAGGGACTATATCCCATATATCTTTGTATCACAAATTGTATCTCCTAAAAGAGATTTTTTTTCTTATAACAGACATAACTATGGTAATAAAATTAAGTAATTAGTAATAAATTTCCTAAGCAGGCTAACAAAATCCAGCCATCTAGACCAGGAGTGTCAAACTGAAATACAAACTAGCTCTCTCAAAACATAGTTGCATTTTACAGCAAGATCATTTTGAAAAGCAAAATATTTTAAATATTGTTCTTTTTTCATTTTAAAAATCATGCATCTTTCCCACGTGTTTTTACAGTTTTTATCATAGATTATTTTTCATGATATATCAGTTTTTTTTCTTTTATCACAAACATATAAAGCTCATAGTTCTAGTCTTCACTTTAGCTACAAAATATGTTCACATAATTTTTTCTTGAAACACATTCTTTTATTTTCTCACTTTTGACAGACAAAGCACCATTCGAATTATTTCAATTGCCTTTCAACTCTGCTGTAATGTTGATGTGGGGCAGCTGCAGGCAGTGTGCTTGGCCTCAGTGACTGGGACTTCACAGGGAAGGGTAGGGCCCAGGAAACCCATGCCTTCCCTCACGGACAGTTGTTTCTCAGTCCAGCCCAGTGCTCTTAGGTATCCTGACTTTTAAGAAGTGCTTGGAATCTGATTTTTATGTAAAAGATCCTAACTTTATTTATTGACCATTTACTCAACAAAATGGGGTCACTAAAGAGTCGGACACAACTTAGTGACTAAACAACTATGCTCCCTAAAGAGCCAGTGTTTTCTCTTCCCAAGGATGGTTTGATCCTGGTGATTAAGCATGTGTGTGGTGTGCAGTTGTATATGTTCCTCTCCGACTGTTATTATGTCTGTTATTTATAGGATGAAGTGAAGTGAAATGAAGTGAAATTCACTCAGTCGTGCCCTACTCTTTGCAACGTCATGGACTGTAGCCCACCAGGTTCCTCTGTCCATGGAATTCTCCGGGCCAGAATACTGGAGTGGGTAGCCTTTCCCTTCTTCCCAACCCAGGGATCGAATGAACCCAGCTCTCCTGCTAGGCTCCTCTGTCCATAGGATTTCCCAGGCAAGAATACTGGAGTTTGGGGTTGCCACTTCCTCCTCCAGGGGAACATAGACTAAAAGTAATACTACATCAAAGTCAGAGGAATCCTGCCTCAGGATACTAGGAGCTGGGCAGCAAAGCACCACAAGGAGATGTTTGGGGACACTTCTGAGAGCAGTGATCCAATGTCATGCACCAAGGTCAGGTGAGGATTCTCAGCATTTTTGTGTAGCCTAGTGGTTAAGAAAGGAGTCACTGAAATCAAACAAATCTGTTTCAAATTCTGGCTCTGTTATTTATCAGCTGAGTGGCTTTGGCCAAGTAATTTTATTTTCCTAAGCTGAAGTCTCCTCGACTATAAGATGGATACAATAATAACCACAATGTGTACGACATAAAAGTTTATAAGGAACTACTGAAAAGTCTGGAGTAGCATCCAAGGCAGAGAAGGCATGGAGATATGGGCTGCAGTGAAGCAGAAGGCTGCAGGCTGGAGAAGTGGGGCAGAGGCAGGGCCAAATGTGCAGCTGAAGGTGTACAGTCCAATGGGCATTGACATGAAGCCCAAGTAGAAGCTGGGCCTGCCCCAGGGGACAACGGAGTGAAAGCACACGAGAAGAGTTTGGTGGAATGATGGTTTACTCCATGAATTTGTAGCCATTCCTAGATCCTCGTGGTGAATAAGAAGTTGAGTATATTTTTTATTTTCACTGGTCCATACCTTTGGCATGAAAAAATCCACTTTAAAGGTCTAAAAAAATTGAAGCCTGAAATTATGACAATGAGTTTAATAAACATGGATATGGATCCTTATTTTCTCGGAGGTAGGAAGTATAACATGGCCTATAAACTGCTTTGACCTCTCAGGTTTGTTTTTATTTGAAGAAAACAAACTGTTGGGTAAAAATAAAGTGTTAGGCTTTTACTCTGGGTTTGCAAGTAACTTCCTTGAATTGATCAATTCCTTGAATTGATCACTCTGTGCTTCACGTTTGCCGTTTGGAAAATGGGAATTAATAACATCTGCACCTGCTTTCTCTGTGAAGATGGTGTGCAGGTAAAGGTGATACATGACCTATTGTATAGCACAGGGAACTCTACTCAATACTGTGTAATGGCCTATATGGGAAAAGAATCTCAAAAAGGAGATATATGTATGTGTATAACTGATTTGGGCTTTCCTAGTAGCTCAATGGTAAGGAACCCGCCTGCACTGCAGGAACTGCAGGAGAAGTGGGTTCGATTCCTGGGTTGGGAAGATCCCCTGGAGGAGGGCATGGCAACCCACTCCAGTACTCCTGCCTGGAGAATCCCATGGACAGAGGAGTCTGGAGGGCTACAGTCCACAGGGTTGCAAAGAGTCAGACATGAATGAAGCGACTTGCCATGCACTCATGCATAACAGATTCAATTTGTTGTACACCTGAAATTAACACCACATTGCAAATCAATTATACTCTAATAAAAAATTTTTTAAATGTGATACATAAAACATCTAGGACTTGATACAGAATGTGTAGAAGGAATTCTAGATTGTATTATTTATTAATAATTACAAAAGATGAGTCTCCCCATTTTAGAAACAAAAGAGATTATTACTGTCATATTACTCTTAAAAAGAAAATCACAATAAACTATCCTTTTTTAATGTTTGATAAAATTGGCAAAGAGACTAGAAGAGTGAGTTTTTCTAAAACTTCTAACATGTGATAATAGGCCACTCCAGAAATAAAGATATCATTATATTAATTGTGATGGTGGGAAACAAACCATTTCACTCGGATTTTCAAAAGGTATTAATACACTGCTCCTTTAAAGACTCTCAAAACCATGTTTCATTACATACCTACAGGAACATCACTTCTTGGTCAAAAAAGATTAAAGAAAAACAGCATCAAGGTTACCCATGATTGATGCTAAATAATTCACTATGAATATATATATGTATAGCCTTCAGGAAAAGAGCAAGAAATCTAGAATATATAAATATTAAACAAAAGTAAATCCTTCAGAATGTTTCCAGCATTAGAAAGCAGAGCAGGAAGACTCAGAATGAGACTCCAGGATAGTGATTAAAGAAAGAAAACACTTTTAATACTATAAACTCTAATTTTTTTTTTAACACAGCTAGAGTTCCTATTTTTAAAATACCGGGTGTTTTTACAATCTTTGAAATTATTTTACACCATCCCATTATTTTAGCAATATGGTTATTTCAGACATAGAATTTGTGGTATATAATCTGGGCTGAATATTTTCAATGGAAAGCACCTTGAAGGCCTCTTCCACTAAAATATAATTAGATACTGAATATAATAAACTTTTGCTTGCATTTTGTAGTCTCAGAAAATAAAAAAATTTCTGAAGATTTCCTCTCTCTTTAAAAAAAAAAAGAAATGAGCTGAATCCAGAGCTTGAAGCAATGAATACAAAAGAAATTGATTGGAAAGACTGAGCTATTCCACACCAATTTTTTTTACGGCATTAATGTGGTTCAGAAACTTCAATGTACCCTAAGCAGTATGAACTCAAAAAGTTCATTAATGAAAAAAAAAGTTCATTAACCCAAAAGTTCATTAATGTCAAGAAACATTATATTAATATAGTTGTAAAACGCTAGAGATTAAGGACTTCAAAGGGAATCAAAGTGAAACTAATATAAACAACAAAAGATATAATAGCAGATTTCTTGATGCAAATAAAGGGAGTTAGAAGATAGTAGGGCCTACTTTCGTTTTCTCTGCTCACTTTGCTAGTCAGAGGAGAGCTAGCTGGCCCAATGCATTGATAATGTCATGCTGACTGAAGCTTACTGGATGACCTAGTAAGACACATACAGCAGCTTGGGGGAGACAAATCAGATCATCAGGGGTACTTTCTGGGTCCTCCTGAGAGACATCTCCTGGAAAATGGAAATACTTATATTGATACATATTAAAATGCCTCAATAATGAAACAATGTGTTCTTGAAACACGAGATAAACTTGAAACAGAGGCAAACCCATGATAGAATAAACAGAGATAAACCCCTGATAGAATATATAAGTCCAAAAACAGACTTAAATACATATGAGAGTAGTATATGATAAACATGGCATTTCAAAATAGTGTAGAAATTTTTGACAGTGAATAAATCAAACAAATTTATAGCCTTCTAAAAATAATGTAATGAAGTTGTTGTTAGAAAAAAACTCAAACAAGTCAAAAGATTTACATATAAAAACTAAAATCATGAAAGTACTGAAAAAAAAACTAGAGATGATTCACTTATAAACTAAGAATGAGTTATGAATTATAATACAAAAGTTTGATATATTTAACAACATTAAATAAAACTTCTGCATGGTAAAAAGGAAAAGACTATGACAATAAAGTTCAAAATAAATGAAACACTGAGAAAAATCATTTGTAACTCATAGATCAAGGGCTAATCAAACACATAAAGTGCTTGTGATGGGTGAAAAAGGACCAACATTGCAATAGAAAAAGACCAAAAAATATGAACATATAGTTAACACGAAAGGAACTACAGATATCTCTAAAACTTATTAAAATATTCCTAATGTTAATGATAGTAAGGGAAAGGTGATTTAAAACCACATTTTCAATTAGACTGATAAATATCTAAAGGTATGATAATACCCTCTCTTCGAGTCTACAAACATTCTCATACATTGTCTTCAGGAATTTAAATTTGTTCAGTAATTTAGAGGGTAACTTGGCAATATGCTTCAAAAATTACAAGTACATAGACACTTTGAACCAGGAATCGCACTTCTGTAAATCTATCCTATAGATGTATTTTCACATGCATGAAATGAAATCCAAGGTTAGTCTTTATAAGAAATATATCAATAATAATGTAAGAGTAGATCATTAGGCTCTGGTTCCATAAGGATACAACACAGACAGCAAATAACAAGGAGATACTCTCTGTACAGCAGCAGAAAGCTCTCTAAGGTACAGAGGTAAATGGGATAAGACAAGAAAATTAAAAATATAAAAATGCAACTAAAAATTAACAAGTCATATCTAAACTAGAATTTATATCCAGTTATATGTAAAATATTACCTGAAAAAATGCTGGTAGGCTATATGAAAAACAGCAATAGTTATGTACCTGAATGTACATGTCTTGTATAAGAAACACACTTAAAACAGGGAGCTCCCTGGCAGTCCAGTGGTTAGGACTCTGTGCTTTCAATGCTGAGGGCCTGTGCTCAAACCCTGGTCAGGGAGCTAAGCTCTTACAGGACACCCGGCGCAGTCAAAAAATAAATAAATAAATAAACAAAGAAAAAAGGATAAAAACTGTTTCTATTAAAAAAGAATACAAAGGAATAAATACATTAATATATAGATATTAAGCAAATAGTAACCGAAGAGCCCTTGGATAGCAGACAAAATAGGTTGCCAATAGAGATGGAAAGAGTCACTGCTTAAAGTTAAAAGGTTCAGCTCATCAAAATATGTTTCAAATTTGTACACAAATGAATTAGCCACACAGTATCTGAAGAAAGATGTGGACAACTTTGCCAACACAGTGGGAGATTTCAACACAATCTGCTATTACTAATAGATAAAATTAGTAAAGATATAAATGATTTGAATAACACCATTTAGTAAGCCTGATTTAATCTAGAAATATAGGTCAGCATCCAACTGATACTGTCTTCCTAAGCAAAAATGAAGCAAATGAATTCAGGTTCTAGTAACTGTTCTACCAAACAGCTATCAATAATTTAAAAATTTCCTATAAAGTACTCACTGTCTACAATGCAATTAAATTAGAAGTCAAAAGCAATAAGAAATAAAATTTCCATACATATGCCAATTAAAAACACAATCCTAAGTGATTCGTCTGACCTAGGAAAACTTAAAATGGGAAATACTTCTAACTGAGTGGACTTTTCTCTTAATTTTGAATGTAATGGCAAATTATTTCAAATAAATGAGAACATCAGAATTCTGCTTCATACTATGCAAAAAATAAGTTGCATTATGATCTAAAGTATTATAGCAGAAACAATCAAACAATGATATAAGCAGATTAAGAATAAGGAGCATCTACATAGCTTGACTTTAGGATGATCCCCTGGAGAAGGAAATGGCAAATGACTCCAGTATTCTTGCCTGGAAAATCCATGGACAGAGGAGCTTGGTGGGCTATAGTCTACGGGGCCACAAAGAGCTAGACACAGCTGAGCGACTAAACAACAGCAAAGTGACATTTATAATTTTAGAAAGTAGACAAATAGTGAAAGTCAAAGTCATAGAATCTTAGTACTACACAGGGGTTTTTATTTTATTCATTTGTTTATTTCGGCTGTGCTGGGTCTTTGTTGCTGCTTGCGGGCTGTCTCTAGTTGCACAGAGTAGGGGCTGCTCTCTAGTTGCAGCGCATGACTTCTTATGGAGGTGGCTTCTCTTGTTGTGGAGCGCAGGTTATGGGGTGTGGGCTCGGTAGTTGTGGCACACGGGCTTAGTTGCCCTGCAACATATGGAGTCCTCCCAGACTAGGCATTGAATCCATGTCCCCTGCGTTGGCAGGTGGATTCTTAACCACTAGACCACCAGGGAAGTCCTGCACAGGGAGTTTAAATAGCAAATTTAATTCTGTTCTACCCAATAAGGAAAATTAAGGTTGGTAGCAGTGTCTTGTAAAATCTTCTACAATTAATTGATGTTAACCTAGGATTCAAACCTAGGTGTCTTTACAGCAGAATGCCATGGATTCAGAAAGACATAGATTCAAGTCTATTCTCCGCAGCTTACCTAGCAGAGCTTCAGTTTTCATATCTGGAAACAAAAAAAAGTTAACTGGCTAAGGGGCCGCCCTGATAGCTCCAGTTGGTAAAGAATCCTCCTGCAATGCAGGAGACCTGGGTTCAATCCCTGAGTTGGGAAGATCCCCTGGAGAAGGGAAAAGCTACCCACTCCAGTATTCTAGCCTGGAAAATGTCATGGACTATATAGTCCATGGGGTCGCAAAGAGCCAGATATGACTGAGCAACTTTCACTTTTCTTATTTCCAAGCTTGTAGAATTCATAAAATTATATGAATTACTACTACTACGTCTGAGTAAAGAATGCTCCTTGTTTACTAGATAATAGTCCTTCTATTAAACTGGTTCTGAGAAATTTGCTCCCAGATTTTAAACATCAAATGATATAAAATGATACTTTGCTCATCTATTTCTTAAAGGGATTCATGCCTTAACTTGTATTTTTTTTACATAAAAGTTGCTTCCCCGGTGGCTCAGTGGTCAAAGAATCTGCCTGTAATGCAGGAGATGCAGTTTTGATCCCTGGGTTGGGAAGATCCCCTGGAGGAGGGCATGGCTCCACTCTATTATTCTTGCCTGGAGAATCCCATGGACAGAGGAGCCTGGTGGGCTACGGTCTGACACTAAAGGATTGGACATGACTGAAGTGACTGAGCACATCTGCACATGGCCGATAAACTAGAGAGTTTGAAATAACCACTTGTGAATCTGAGTAGAACACGAAACAAATATCCTAAGAGAGTGATTTATAGAGTTTTAATCATAATTGTCTCTGATTATCACTTGATAATAAGCAACGATATTCCTTCTAGTCTCCATTTCTGAAATGATGTTTTATGATGAATCTGGCCTGTAACATTTCGGTTGTGCTTGGATGTCTGTTTTGCTTGAATCAACACCCTCTGTATGAGGTTAACCAATGAGCATGAAGCACACGTGGCAGGTAATGGTTTTAAGGGAGTTCAGCTAGACCAGCAGCCTAGTTTCTCAGCTTAGTTTCTAAACCCAAGATAATTTAGTTAGGGGAGCTCTTCCACAGGAGAGAGGACCCTGTAATGGTCTTGTGGAAGCTTGGAGATAATTTGTCTCATTCTGAGGGATCGAAACCACAAAGTCACAGGCAAGGTCTCACAGAATTCTTAGGTCACCTCTGTGAAAAAGTCCCTGCATTGGCACAGTGTCTGAGGACTTGAGTCTGCACCCGGTCTCTCTCTTGTGGAACTTAAAAATGTGGAGGCTTCGGGTCTACACTGAGCAACTAATTCCATATTTCAGATGTAAACCCTGATCCTCTGTATTAAAAGTTTGATTTTAGATTCCGTAGGTACCAAAGTTTAGGAACTAAGCCCTAAGTTTTTGTTTTCCTAAATCACAGCTTTGATGACATCATTTCCTGGCTCAAAAACCTTTCATGGCTCCCTGTTGCCCCAGGAATTAGGTACCAACTGTGTAGGTTGCCATTTGACTTCCACAAAATCATCCAAAAAGGCCTGTTTCCCTGTGTCATATTCCATAGCCTTGGGACAGAAACCCAAGGCTACAAGTTGAATGTTAATCTTTCTAAATGCCAGTCTCCAAATCAACAGCTTGAGATCACGTGAAGCGCTTGTGAAGATACATTCCTATTGCTGTTGTCTCCCTCCTCAGTGGGGAGAGGAATCCCACTTTCTAACAAGCAACTGAGGTGAGCTTGGAGCAAGTCTTGTTACTTCTCACGCTGATTTTAGTCCTGCTGTTTTTCAGCCCAAGTATGCCCTGCTCTGTCTGTCAGACTTTAAAACTCAGCTCAAATTCACCATCCGCTGTTTGACTACCCTTTTAAGTAAACTTCCTTTACACAAGACCCCAAAATACAGCATCTTTGTTCTTTCATCTAGTGTTTCTCTTTCCCTCCCTGCTCATAGATCCCTGAGGAAAGAAACTGTCTTCTCATTTTTATATTCTCCATAATGTTTATGTGATAAACAGTGATAGGTTTGAGGTAAATAATCAGTTTCTCCTGGTGGAGAGCATGACAGAGCTAAAGTGAGTGGCAAGGAATGGATAGAAAAAGAGTCAGATTCTCAGGGGATGAGCAGGGACAAGGCATTCTAGGGGCATAAATAGAATTTCTCTTAAAAATTTAGATTCTTTATCTTCCAGAAAACTGGGAAACATGCACATACATAATGGTAGAGAAAATAACTCCAATTATTTGTACTCAGTCTGCTTGAAAGGAGAGAAATAAACCAAATATCAACAGTGATTATCTCTAGAACTCTGGGGGCTTTTGTTTTTCTACTTATGATGCTATATTTTTTCTGAAGTTTTCTTCAATGAGAAACATTTTATTTTTACAGTCATACGAAAAGTGTTTGAGGACACCTAGATGGCTAACACAAGGTCAGTGTTCTCACGGGACTAGCAGGCTGGTTAGTGGGCAGACGCAAGGACAGAGCAGTTCAATATTATTTGATAAATGGAGTGGCAGAGAAGTGCACAAAGAGCTAGGAATCACCTGCCTGTACCACCTAATCCTGACCCTCTGCCCCCTCGATGGAGGCTTCACAGATGCAGAGGACTTGAATGGTCTCAAGGACAAATATTTAACTTAAATGCTAATTTAACTTATACGCAGAGTACATCATGTGAAATCCCAGGCTGGATGAATCACAGGCTGGAGTCAAGATTGTTGGGAGAAATATCAAAACCTCAGGTATGCAGATGATCCCACTCTGATGGCAGAAAGCGAAGAGGAACTAAAAGGCTTCCTGATGAAGGTGAAAGAGGAGAGTGAAAAAGCTGGCTTAAAACTCCACATTCAATAGACTAAGTTCATGGTATCCAGTCCCATTGCTTCATGGCAAATAGATGGGGGGTAAAAAATAGGAAACAGTGACAGACTTTATTTTGGGGGGGCTCCAAAATCACCATAAATGATGACTGCAGCCATAGAATTAAAAGACCCTTGCTCCTTGGAAGAAAAGCCATGACAAAAATAGACAGTGTGTTAAAAAGCAGAGACATCACTTTTCCAACAAAGGTTGGTATTGTCAAAGCTATGGTTTTTCCAGTAGTCATGTACAGATGTGAGAGTTTGACCATAAAGAAGACTGAGAGCCAAAGAATTGATGCTTTTGCACTGTGGTGTTGGAGAAGACTCTTGAGAGTCCACTGGACTGCAAGGGTGTATGTCAATCCCAACCTCTCCATTTATCCCTCCCTCTCCCTTACCCCTTAGTAACCATAAATTTACTTTATGCATCTATAACTCTATTTCTATTTTATCAATAAATTCATTTTAGATTCCAAATATGAGTGATATCATATGATATTTATCTTTCTCTGTCGGTCATACTTCACTTAGTATGACAGTCTCAAAGTCCAGCCATGATGCTGCAAATGACATCGTTTTGTTCTTTTTATGGCTGAGTAATATTCCATTGTATATATGTACCACATCTTTACCTATTCCTCTGTATAGTGGAGGACACTCAGTACTCTGTAATGGTCTATATGGGGAAAGAATCTTAAAAAGAGTGACTATATGTATCTGTATAATTGATTCTCTTTGCTGTACACCTGAAACCAACATAATACTGTAAATCAACTGTACTCCAATAGAAATCATTTTAAGAAAAGGAGGTGGCGAACACTTCTATTTGTGTTTCAAAATCTGACTTTGCTATTTGTAGTGGTCTGTTATGTTTTAACATCATAGAAAAACTACACCATAACGCTCCTGTGTCAAGTTTTCTTTAGTAGCAGATGATCAAAAAAGAAACTCTAAACTGTTTCCAAGCCTGATTCATAATCAGAATCTCTATGATTTTTTTGATAAAATACATATTCCTTGTCTATCCCAGACAGGGTTTTTAAAATCTCAGTTAATTCTAATCAGTTCAGTTCAGTCACTTAGTTGTGTCCGACTCTTTGCGACCCCATGAATTGCAGCATGCCAGGCCTCCCTGTCCATCACCAATTCCTGGAGTCCACCCAAACCCATGTCCATCAAGTCAGTGATGCCATCCAGCCATCTCATCTTCTGTCATCCCCTTCTCCTCCTGCCCCCAATCCTTCCCAGCATAAGGGTCTTTTCCAATGAGTCAACTCTTCACATGAGGTGGCCAAAGTATTGGAGTTTCAGCTTCAACATCAGTCCTTCCAATGAACACTCAGGACTGATCTCCTTTGGGATGGACTGGTTGGATCTTCTTGCAATCCAAGGGACTCTCAAGAGTCTTCTTCTGAATGTTGAGCTTTAAGTCAACTTTTTCACTCCTCTTTCACTTTCATCAAGAGGCTTTTTAGTTCCTCTTCACTTTCTGCTATAAGGGTGGTGTCATCTGCATATCTGAGGTTATTGATATTTCTATTAAATCCTATTTGAGAACTATTCTAGGGGGTGGCACTAGTGGTAAAGAACCTGCTTGTCAATGCAGGAGACATAGGAGACATGGATTTGATCACCGGGTTGGGAAGATCCCCTGCAGAAGCATATGGCAACTTACTCCAATATTCTTGCCTGGAAAATTCCATGGACAAAGGAGCCTGGTGGGCTATGGTCTGTAAGGTCTCAAAAAGTCAGACACAACTGAAGCAATTTAGCACACATGCACAGGAACTATTCTGGAAGATCTGTTGTTCTCAGACCTTTTGCCATTAGAATCACCTGGAGAACTTTTTAAACCTACAGCTGCCCAGGCAGCTCCACCCCCCAAGATTCTGGTTCATTGATCCCAGGTAAGATGGAGCATCTACATTTAACAGAAAATTCCCAGGTGACACTAGTGTGTACTCTGGCTAAAGACCACTACTGAGTCTCAGTTCTACTGTTGTACCAGATAAGGTGTACTGAAAAAAAGTGGGGAAAGGAGAAGGATATAGAGAAATAGGCAAGAGGTGGGCAAGATAGTATCCTGGTTAGCAGCACCAGCTTTAGAATCAGACACACAGGGTTTGGGTTTCACCAGTTATGAGATGATCACTAAGCTACTTAATCTTTCTGAGCCTCAGCTTTCTCACCTGTATATGAAGTTGATTATGTGGTTGTGAAGTTCTTAGCATTATGCATGCTAAATGTGAGCTACTAGTATTAAGAAAGAATTTTAGGCAGAAAGAAGTATTAAGTATTGCTGGAGGGTGAAATAAAATTAGTCCTAAAGATTTTCACTGAAATTAGCAACATGAAAGTCATGTTAATCTCAACAAGAGCAGTTGCGTACAGCAATAGGAAGGAAATCTAAAATTTATTCTGAGCTCCATTTCTGAAATCGTTTTGATCTCCAGGAAACCACACACCTGAACTTGAAATTTTACTATCTGATGAAAAGCCCTTCACATAACTTTAATATTGTCCCTCATTTTTATGAAGAACTCCTAAGTGAAAATGACTATGAAAATACTTAACGTCATGCCCTCCATTTTCAAAAAGAACTTTTCCAATGGTTACATGTGTAAAACCTGTGCATTTTTTGTAAATCTGCTATCAAATACATCTTTATAAAGGTACATGAAGTGTTAGTCCCTCAGTCACTGTAGCCCACCAGGCTCCCTCTGTCCATGGGATTCTCCGGACAAGAATACTGGAGTGGGTTGCCATTCCCTTCGCCAGGGGATCTTCCCAACCCAGGTATTGAACTCAGGTCTCCTGTTGCAAGCAGATGCTCTGCCATCTGAGCCACCAGGGAAGCCCTCACCCTTAATTTCTTTCTCCTTAGACAGCAGAGCCAGGATTGTTTCCCTGTAGAAGAGCAGACCGAGTCCTGGGAAGCAGTGCAAACAACGCAGCCTTAGCATTCATATCAACTCTGTTCAGACCACCCAGCCTGTGTTCTGTCTTCTCTCCTCCCTGTAGCAGATACTTCTTTTAGGTTGCATTTGTTTTCCCCAGACCTGATACTTGCATTCTCCTCTGATGCCAAGGCCACTGAAATGGATACAGGCTTTCCTTTGATCCTTGTGCCAGACTGCGATAGTGATCAAGCAAAGCTGTACCACTTCCCAAGGTGCAAAACTGACAACAGCCCAGATGACCAGTGTTTAGGGAGTAAGTAAAAACAAAGTCCAGCAGTTGGTGATGGACAGAGAAGCCTGGCGCGCTGCAGTCCATGGGGTCGCAAAGAGTCGGACTTGACTGAGTGACTGAGCTGACTGAAAAACAAAGCAAAATAAAAGCAGGAAACTTAGTTTTGATACACTAAAAGTGCACTTAAAATGGCAAGGATTCTAATACTTACACAATACATATATGCCATCATACTACATGGCAAAGGGCTCAATTGAACATATATACACTGATAACTGTTACGTAGATTGAAGTCCAAATACACTGACTAAGTAGGAAGGTAATTTAGAAAGATGTAAAATGTTAGAGTTTAATATTTGTCAGACTTCCTTACTCCACAAAAATGGCCTATGTGAGGAGAAATCAAGCTGGAAAGTGCTTGACCTGTTTATGTTAAATCAGCCTTCCAAAGACTCTTGGACTAATGAAAGCAATTTGTCCATCAAGTCTTTCACCAAGAGATCAATTACGTTTTAGGATATGCAATGAATAAGCCTTGGTTTAATCTCTTAAATCAGTTTCACTCTTCGAAATAAGTGGCATTTTTGACTTCTGCCATTTGTTAATCAGAACCATAAAAATTAAACCTCAGCAAGTCAAGTAAATTTGTAGACGGGAATTCAAAGAGAGGTCCTCTATCTCATTGAAACACAGAACTGGCTGCCTTATAAAATTAAACATTTGACTTAGGAAATAAATTTTAAAGGAATTATAAACCACTCTGCATTTGCTATTATGCTTGTACTAAATAAAAAGGCAAATAAATGGACCCTAATTATCATTTTCCATTTAACTAAAAATAAACACACTGACTTGCCTTGAAATTAAGTAGTTGAATTTTCAACTATTCTATTGGGCACTCTCTTGAAAGCAAATGATTTCTGCTATGTATTTGTACTATATTTCTCTAAACCTTAAGGATCAAGCTTAATACTTCCATTTCACTTGTTGGCATGACATGGCTGTAACTGCCCACGCCTTGCAGAATAGGCCTGACTCTACCTATGGACTCTCTGGGGAGTCTCGCTCCAGGCTTGGTACCCCATATCCATTCCAGAATGTGTTCACTCTATCTTCTGAGCCTATGACACACCTTTACCCACAGACCCAGTTTTTGCCCTCTGCCTTTGCCCTCTGAATTCAATGAGCCCCCTTTTGGACTATTTCCTTTCTTTCTTACTCCTGCTCTGCCTCCGGATGGTGTGCTTAGTTTTCTCCTTGCTCTTTTGTAGCAACCAAAGGCTAGACTCGCTATGCTTCAATGCCTGCCATCAGCTCCTGGCATCAGAATTTAAGGCCTCCTGGTCAATTTGGTATATATTGAGTATATATCAAGTGGCTCAGTGGTAAAGAATCTGCTTGCAGTGCCGGAGATGTGGGTTCGATTCCTGAGTCAGGAAGATCCCCTGGAGAAAGAATTGGCAAGCCACTCTAGTATTCTTGCCAAGATAATCCCATGGACAGAGGAACCTGGCGGGCTGTAGTCCATGGGGTCACAAAATGTTAGACACGGCTTAGGGACTAAAAGACAATAACATATATTAACCTCCTCATCTGGGTGAACAAATGGGCCTCATATTTTTATATTGTTATGTGCACACACACACACACACACACACACAGTGAAAGAAAGTGAAAGTGAAAGTTGCTCAGTTGTGTCCAACTCTTTGCAACCCCTTGGGCTATACAGTCCATGGAATTCTCCAGGCCAGAATACTGGAGTGGGTAGCCTTTCCCTTCTCCAGGGGATCTTCCCAACCCAGGGATTGAACCCAGGTCTCCCGCATGGCAGGCAGATTCTTTACCAGCTGAGCCACAAGACACACACATACACACACACTACAGGATGAGAGAAAAAAAATAACATCCTGTTCTTGAAATCCAACATCCTTTTCAATATTTTCCCCTACTGTCTCTCCTTACACTTGATTTCTCCCTCCTTTCTCCTTTAGTAATTAATTGTCCTTTCTTTTATCTTCAATAATTTATTCTTTACCAAATCTCCCTAATTTCTTATGATTGTGTTAGTACTGTCAATAGTATTTGCATGACCTAAACTTGATGTCATTTTTGCCTTCTCCATTATTCAGCACCTTTCCTGTGGGCAGACCAACCTTTCTTTGTTCCTAACTGTACAGCTGCGATAAGGCAGTGACTTTTGGTAAGGCTTTAGCAAAAGGTCAGAATTATGGCAGTGGGGTCTTTTCATCCACTAGGTGCTGTGGGGATAGCACCTGTTGACCACAAAGCAATACAGAGGCTGTAAAGTGTTTATTTGGAGTCTTCAGAATTGCAATTTAGGAGATTTATGTAAAGCTGAAAGTGTTCTGGAGAAGAAAAAGAGTCAGGGGCTTATAAAGACAAAAAGTCAGAAGGTTGTTAAAAGTTACCTGGCAGGAGCTGTGATTGACTCTGATGCCAGCGAGCAAACACTTCTTGAGCCTAAGTAACAATGAGTTATTTTAGGACAGGAGGTCCAGTAAGTCTCTTGAGATTCTGGATACTCTGGATGACTTCTTGAGGACAATAAGTTGTCAAAGGTCATATTTCATCGAGGCTGAGATGTGCATACATCACATTTCTTCAATGGCCTACCAGCTCCATTTTAGAGAGCTCTCAGTATTTCTCAAAGAGTCAAATCTTAAATAAACAACAAAACAACTCTGTTAACTGGCTGGATCCCTATTTCCCCTCAAGACTCTATAAGTAATAAGAAAAGTCATACAAATCTCATTTACTTAGGCAGAGGAATGGGGGATCTGTTTGTATGTTTGCAGACCAGTATTTCAGAAGACTGAATGCTAAGCTAACCTTGATGAAAGTAGCTCTTTTGCCCCTTTTCCTATTTGTACATTTATGCTCCCCTCTAACCTTGAAAGAACCTAATTAAAGGAATGAGATCACTAATTCCTGATTTAAGCTCTCCTGAATGCCCAGGAGGCCTAATCTGTTGATTCTTTTCCTAGATTAAATGAAATTAAAATGAAGAATTAAGTATTAAAGAATGACTAGCTCACTACCATCAACAGACCCGTTAGCAATTGCAGGCAGATCACAATAGCAAGATAAAATCTGAAGAGAGAGTCAGCCAGCCTGCATGCAGCAAAGAAGGACACAGTCCAACCTCCTGCTTTCAAGATTCACTGCGCTTCTTCCTACTTTTTTCCCTTTAAAAACTGTCAGGGTTGAGCAGAATCTTTGGAGTTCGTCTTAGGACATGAGTCCACCTTCTACCCGAATGACCAGCTTTTCTGATTAAAGCACCTTCTCTTTTTATTGGCACTTGCCTCTGGATTATTGGTTTTTGAGAGGCAAGCAGCCAAACCCGAGTTTGGTACTGTTCAGAGTTGGACGCCAATTTACCTATAGAGAGGTTTCAGATTTTGCTTTTTTCACTCTGTTGGAAAGGTTTTGAACATTTTCAAAAGAGGTGAAAGTACATTGGCATCATTATATCAATTAAAAAAAAAAAAAACTGCCAAGGAAAGCCTATGGGCGATTCCCTTTCACAGATGCCCCTAACAGATTAAAAGGTTACATTAAAGGGTGTTGAAATCTTGCCCTTAGGTCCATCTAAGGGAAACATCCCCAAATCTAGCCCTGTCAATATTCCCACCAAGGCTCTTGTGCTCAGTTTACTGAGGGATAAAACCGACTCCAGAGAGTTTAAGCGTTGGAACAATTCAGGAAGTTGGACTCATCTCTCCCAGTGTTGCTAGAAAGTTCCAAGAATTACTTAATGAAAGTTGCTTTAACATGTGACCAAACGCATACCCTGAGGCAGAATTCCACTGATAATTCTCTGAGCTTTTATAATAATATAGAGTCAGAGCAAACACAGAAGGTCAGATGTCTGCTGTAGGGCTGCCTTAAAAGAGCTCTTCTGAGCCATTTCTGAAGAGGAAAATAAGACCAGGGAACGCCTCAGGGCAAACACTACTTGTCAGGTCTTATTGTTACCTCAAGAAGGTGTCACATTTTTAGAATTTTCCTCTATAATTGAAACCCTTGTCTTTCAACTGAAGACAAGATATTTCAGACTGTGATAATTATAACAGTCGGTGGGACAAGATTTTTACCCTAGAGTTAAGTGTCTTACAATTTGTATCAAGTATGTTTATTACACAGTTTGATTTGGATACTAAGAATTGGAAAATTAGTATTTTAATATAGTTACATAGAAAGTATTTGCCACATTACAGCACACTTCCAACATGTTTCATTTCTCTCATTAAAAACTTCTACTATATCATTCATATTTTATGTATTTATTGTGAAAACAACAGAGTATAGAAATAAGCAAAATGAAAAGTGTCACCTATAGAAACACTACCCTGTTATCCTGGTAATATGTTGTTATGTAGTATTTTGTGGTTATGAAGTTTTAGTATAAAATATTCTAGTCTGTTTATGCAAATACATGTGTGTTCATTTGCATTACATATACTAAAATAAGACCATTTTCCAGTAACATTAATATATTGTAACCACCTTTTCAAAATGTAGTCTGATATTAAAATTTATAATGACTAAACAGTGCCCCAAGGTATGTCACTAATCATTTAACTAAGTCTCTACTGCTTAATATTTTGGTTAAGATAGGCTGGGTTAATGCAGTGGTAACACATAACTCCTGAATTGCAGTAGCTTTAAATAACAAAGTTTATTTTAATCACGATGCATGTCCATTATGGGTTGACTGGGGGCTCAGCTTCATAAGAATTGCACTCCAGCATCCAGGCTTATGCAACAGGGGCCATCAGTTTTTCTGCTTGTAATGAAAGAGGCAAAGAAAGTTGGGGATGTCGAACAGTAAAGAAAATTCTGCTTCTTACAACTGATTGGCCAGGATATGTCACATGACTTTTCTCAGCTAGAAGGAGGTGCTGTGCGTGCTAAGTCGCTTCAGTCCTGTGAAGCTCTTTGTGACCCTATGAATCATAGCCAACCAGGCTTCTGTGGTCCATAGAGTTATCCAGGCAAGAACCCTTGAGTAGGCTGTGATGACCTTCTCCAAGAAAGAGGTGAGGAAGTATCATTTTGTTTTCAAAATTCTGAAGATTGAATTGCATTATGCCATTGAAAAATACATTAAAAGTGAATGCGCAACTGGGAAAAGAGTGGCAGCATTTATGACACATGCATTTTAAGAGAAAACTCAAGTCCAGAAATGCTTGGAAGCTGGTCCAGGGGAATTAGCTACCAAACGGCTGACTCAGTGTCACTGGGGCTGAGACTGGAGTCAGTGCTGTTTGGGGAATAAAAACTGGTCAGCTTTATCTGTGAAAAAGTGAAGTGAAAATGTTAGTCGCTCAGTCGTGTCCAACTCCTTGTGATCCTGTGGACTGTAGCCCGCCAGGCTCCTCTGTCCATGGGGTTCTCCAGGCAAGAATACTGGAGTGGATTGCCATTCCCTTCTCCAGGGTATCTTCCCGACCCAGGGATTGAACCCTGGTCTCCCAAATTGCAGGTAGATTCTTTACTGTTTGAGCCAGGACTGGGACTGAGCTGGTGGAGTCAGTCATAGTACTGTTTGGAGAAGAAAAATTGATCAGCTGTATCTGTATTTCCCTTTATAACTCTTTCCCCATATAAGTAATTGTTCTCATTGCTCCAATTTTTAAGAAACTATTATCACCAGAGAAAATCACTTAATTCATAAATCACAGTCTGAGCTTTGTTTCGAGTACTTAATCAGCTTTCAACCTCTAGGTGCATAATTTTCAACTTTTTGATTATATTTAATTATAGCAATAAAAATACTCTAAGGTTTTAACTTTGGTATGTTTTCTTTCTTTCTTGAAAAATTGTTTTAAAAGGCAGAATGATAAAAAGTTAATAATCATCAATAACCTCAAATTGAGCTGTATTCTGAATATTTCAAGACAGTTGGCTTCCCTTCATTAGTTTATTATTAAGACTTAGTCCTTTTCTGTTTTCAGTAAATTTATTGAAAAATTTTTCGTTTTCTATGAAATGTTTTTATTTTGACTTTGACTTTTTAGCTTTTTATCTTCAAATTTTCCAGTGTGGAATTTTAGACTTTTTCTTTATATCTTGTTTTACTATCAACTTTCTAGCTCAATATTAAATGTTTTTACTAAAGCAAAATCAAGAGGATTGAGTTCTAATTTGGGCCCTTCTCATTATTCAGAGTTTCAAATATGTATAATGTATACACAATTTCTTTTTTGTGACTGCAAAAGATAATTTGGAAAGTACAAAAATAATTTTAAAAGAACAAAAATGTTATCCATGATACTATTAACCTGAAAAAATGCAGTTAATATTTGGCATATATTTTCCAGTACTAAAAATTAAAGAAATTTTTTAAATAGTTGAGGCTATATCATCCATTAAAATCTTATATTATTCATTATTTACTTATGACATTTCCTCATATTAAAAACATTGTTTTTAATATAATCATAATGGCTGTATGATATTCCATTACACAATCATGCTGAGTTAGTTTAACTAATGTTAAATATTTATGACATTTTTAAAGTATATAACAACAAGTGTTAAAAATAACACTTTATGTGTACATCATTGTGTATCTTCCTGATTATTTTCTTATAAAAGTCTTAAATGTGTGAAACAGAGGATATGCACATTCTTAAGGCTCCTGGTCCTTGTTTGCAAATGTTTTTTCTAACTAGATTACACTGTCAGATGAGAATACCTGTCTGACAAAAAAATACTTTACCAGAATAACACTGAATATTGTTCTTTAATTGTGCAAATAAAATTAATGGATAATGAGATAACAGGCTGCAATTTCCATTTCTTTTATTACTGTTAAGTTAATCAATTATTATATGCCTTTAAGCAATTGGCATTTCATCTTTTCTGAATTATTGCTTATATTCTTTGCCCATTAGCAATGGAACACTGATTCTCATATTTTCCTTTTAGTCTTATATGACTGCTTTACACTGAATAATGCTAACCAGGTGTCATAATGGTGGTAAGCATATTTTCCTAAATTGTTGATTGTTTCTAATTTTGTTTTAAAAATCCTGTTCATTACACTGCTTCCAAGGGAAGGGAAGATGGTGGTAGGGCTCTTTCATAGATATAAGAAGTGCTTTGGACAAAACCCAATATCTATTTCAATACTCATTTCATATTATTAAGAAAAATTTTCAGAAACCTTGGAAGTGAAGTAATTTTCCCCAATCTGACAAAAGGCATCTATCAAAAAACCACAGCTAACATCACACCAGCTGGTGAAACATTAAAACTTTTTCCTGAGATTAGAAACAAAGCAAAGATGCCCACGCTCTCACCATTTCTTCTTGATATTTACTAGACATCTTATTTACTAATAGAAAATCTTATGAAATCTACCAGCAAACAATCCTTTATAAGAACTAAGATTTAAAATATTGACAATACCAATTGTTGACAAGGATATGGAAGAATTGAGATTCTTTGGCCATTGTTGATAATCACATAAAATAATGCAACTTATTTGGAGAATTATTTGTCAGCTCTTAGAAATTTAAATATGCCTCTACCCCATAACTCAACAAGATGCTTACCAAAGAGAAACAAGAACACATGTCTACATAAAAACTTATACATGACTATTTCCAGCGGCTTAATTCACAACACTTAATAACAATCTAAATGTTCACCAAAAGGATCTAAGATAAGCAAACCATGGTACATTCTTCTAACAAAACACTATTCGACATTGAAAAAGAATGAACTACTGATACAGCAGCATAGATGATTTTCAAAAACATTGTTTTGAACCAAAACAGTAGTCATGAAAAAGTACTTACTGGATGATTACATGTAGATAATGTGTAAAAAAAAAAAAAAACAAAAACCTTCTTTATGGAGATGGAAGTCAAAAATTAGATGGCTCTGCTTAGGTGGAATTGACTGAAAACTAGAATGAGTTAAACTCCTAGAGTGATGGCAGTGTTTTTGATCTTGCTTTGGTGTGCTGATTATACAAGTTCATACTATTGCTAAAACTTATTGAAGATTACATATAGTTTACTGTATATAACTTACATACCAATTTTAAAAATTAAGAGAGATACCAAATCTATTTATTCAAAGAGAAAATTTTGGTAAATATTGAATCCATCATAGATATCTACATTTGTTATACTTTCTTCAGTACTTTGTGTTTTACTGAATCGTGTTTATTAGAATTGTCCCCAAACAAAAAATACCATCAGTTCAACAGAGTATATCATGATAGAGTACCATATGTGTATTTGGATCCTCCAAATTTTAAAAGGCATTTTCCTTCATTCACAAAATAGTTTGCAAATATGTTAGCAAGTTATTTCACCTGTTGCTTTTCTTCTCACTCAGAGAGATTTTATCTATGTACATCATATCTGTTTTTTTTTTCAGTTATAAAATAATTTCTCCTGGATGAGAACACTTTTATCAAATTATATGAAAATATCATGTAGATATTTGGTCGAAAAAAGAACTCCTTTTCCTGTAAATAATGAAAAGTGGGTTTTTTTTGTTAAAATTGGAAAACATAATGTTGTGGTATGGGACACAATTAAGAATACACATTCCAAAAGACAGCTAACAAAATAAATCAGTGATGTCTCTTGCTTTGTGTCTGCCCCATTGGTTACATATTTTAGAGTAAGAATTGTTCATTTGAATCTAAAAGAGAATGGGAACTCTGAGAAATACAATTTTCTTAGATTTTTTTCAATACAATTTCAGAGGTTAATTTTCTAGACAGCAATTTACCTAAAGGACTTTTTTTTTTTTAGCATAAGTACTTGATAGAGCTTGAATTTAGATGCCATCTGCCAATAAAGGACTGATTTTCTTTGGCAAGGAAGAATATCTGAGAAAAGCTTTCAGAGAAGAACCATTGGGAAATACATGTGCATGTATGAGATTTTTAGTTTTAGTTAAAAACAAAGCTGTCTCTAGAAATTCTTACTTATAAAATATTTCTATTTTGTAAGAGAAAATATTTCTCTTTCGTAGGGGACAAGTGGACTTGGAGGTTGAAGACTGGGCAGGATAATAAAATAACAGGAAGAAGTTGAAGTGAACTTTGGATCTCCATTCTGATTCTTCTGCATTAACAAATGAAGCCAGGTAAAAAAGTTATTCTGAGGTACCCTGGCATAAAATCACATACAAAAGTACAGCAATATCACATCAGGTGCTGCTTCAGAAATAAGGCTATATTCACTTACCTCTATGGTGAATAAGAAGGTACAACTGAGAAATTCTTTCCTAGGTATCCCGAGCACCACATATGAAGCAAAGCGTACTGGAAGCTATTTGGTTTTTTTTAATGTTTTATTGTATTTTTAATTAAATGATGTATTTATTGTAGTTATTGCAACCATGCAAAAATGTATAAATAATCATTGAAGCACTCCGTATCCTTCTGAGGTAAATCAAATTGAGCCTAGTGTCCTAGGTTGAATTCTCCCAAAAGCAAACACTGAAACAACAATTTGGGTGGATGTGATTTACTAAGGATTTACACCCAGGAGAAACCAGTAAGGGAATGGAGGAAGGAGGGTAGAAATAGGGAAAAAGCCAGGCAAAGGTATAATTTCAGAAGTCCCAAACTCCATCTACTCTCAAATGAAGCTCTGGAGTATAAATTATGTCTTGAGAGTTCGTCTGCCTACAGGCAAAGGCTTTGTATTCATCCCAGTACAAAAGTCCATGGGAGAGGGGGTGGGGAGGAATAGTTGTAACTCCCAAATATTTCCAGCTCCCTTAAGAATGAGTTAGTCCCCTGCCCAAAGCAACTTTTCAGTGTCACTGGTAAGTCTTAGCAGCAAAACATACCAAAGCTGGGATGGATACACAGAGCTGACACAAAGACCAGGGCATGTATATGGAAATAGACATTGCCTTCCATACCTTTCTCCATATGTATGCATATATACACATCTGGAGGAGGGCATGGCAACCCACTCTGGTCATATATACACATCTGGAGGAGGGCATGGCAACCCACTCCAGTAGTCTAACCTGGAGAATCCAATGGACAGAGAAACCTGGAAGGCTACAATCCATGGGGTTGCAAAGAGTCAGACAAGACTGAGCAACCAAGAACAGCACAGCATATACACACATATACTTTTAAATATATGTATGTGTGTGTGTGTATATATATATATATATATATATATATTCATATTTTTAAAATATTTGTGTTTGTGTACACAACCACACACACTTGAACTTTTGTTAAGAAATGAAATATACTATTCACTATTCCTCAACGTATTTATTCACTAGCTAATTCAAAAGAACAGATAATTGTCCAGTTCAATAGATAATAGCACTAATTTGTTTATTAATCAGTTCAGTTCAGTTGCTCAGTCATGTATGACTCTTTGTGACCCCATGGACTGCAGCATGCCAGGCTTCCCTGTCCATCACCAACTTTTCTGGAATTTACTCAAACTCATGTCCATTGAGTCAGTGATACCATCCAACCATCTCATCCTCTGTCATCCCCTTCTCCTTCTGTCTTCAATCTTTTCCAGCATCAGAGTCTTTTCCAGTGAATCAGTTCTTCTCATCAGGTGGCAGAAGTACTGGAGTTTCAGCTTCAGCATCAGTCCTTCCAATGAATATTCAGGACTGAATTCCTGTAGGATTGACTGGTTGAATTTCCTTGCTGTCCAAGGGACTCTCAAGAGTCTTCTCCAACACCACACTTCAAAAGCATCAATTCTTCAGTATTCAGCTTTCTTCTGTAGTTCAACTTTCACATCCATACATGACTACTTTATGGATGTAGCTTTGACTAAATGGCAATTTGTTTACTAATAGCCACATAATATTCCATGTTTTTGATGCATATAATTAGTCCAGCCATTCCCAAAATAATGGACATTTCGTTTTGATAAGGGCTTCCCTGGTAGCTCAGCTGGTAAAGAATCTGCCTGCAGTACAGGAGACTCGGGTTCAATTCCTGGGTTGGGAAGATCCCCTGGAGGAGAGCATGGTAACCCACTCTAGTATTCTTGCCTAGAGAATCCCCATGGACAAGAGGAGCCTGGTGAGCTGCAGTCCATGGGGTTGCAAAGAGTTGGACATGACTGAATGACTAACCACACAGTCACTTATTTGGGGGAACTGAGACTTCAGAGATAGGAATAGTGAATTACTATCAATATGTTTTAAATATCAAGAAAAATAAAAATAGCTTATGAATAAATGTTTTTCAAATGTTTTACTATAATAAATGGCTCTAGAATCCTACAAAAATGGTTAAGAGATTTTTCTTTTTAAAAAAGAATTTCAGAATTGATTGGAAATCATTTTTACCCATCAAGAAAATCATTTGAAAATGATTAAGGGTTAGTGTATGGCTTGAAGAGCAAATGACATTTTTTTCCAGAGATTTGCCTTTGAATAGCTTCCTAGGTAATAAGGTGATCATTTTTTTGACTGAATAAACTCAAATCATGTATTTGGTTTGGGATCTTTTACTAAAAATCTGTGAATGAAAAAAGTTTTTAATATTCTGGTGATCAAACTGGAGCTGTTTACTGAGTTTTTGTTTCACATAAACATTCAAAGTTATCCAATTTGGGTAGAATTGATTTTGAGTTTTTTATTTTTGCTACATTGCAAATAGCAACAGCCTTGTAGAATAATCCATTTTATTTACATGATATAGGATACAGTGTTTTCAGATTTTGAAACTTTTTTCCAGGCAAGAAATGGGCATAATAAAAATATCAGTTAATGAAACCTCCTTGTCTCCAACCCCCATCTTAATTTAGGACAGTAAATAATTCAAATATTCCCATTTTACACTCAAAAATTGTCATTTTTGTAATAAAAGCATTGCTTGCTATATATGAATCTAATTTTTATTATTCCAGATCATACAATGTTTCTTGTCTATTGGCTTTTCTCACTCTGTATTTTCTTCATATTCTCCTCTGTCTCCTTAAAATTCATTGAGAGTTTCAGACTTTTGTAAACAAAACTACACCTCAGGGAGATTCCATTCAAATCTCTAACACTCTTCAATTTCTGTTACTTTATTAGTTACAAAATTAATGAATAAAATAACCCAAGAGTACCATAGTTCTTGGGCTTCCCTGGTGGCTCAGAAGAAGCCAGTTGCCAATGCCAATCAATGCCAGAGATGTGGATCTGATCCCTGAGTTGGCCAGATTCTCTGTAGAAGGAAATGGCAACCCACTCCAGTATTTTTGATTGGAAAATCCCATAGGCAGAGGAGCCTGTCAGGCTGCAGTCCATGGGGTCACAGAGTCAGACACGACTTAGCGACTAAACAACCTTAATACTACATTCAATATTGTGTTCTTGAAAATATTAACAAGATTTAAGGGAAAGGTATCATCTATAGCAAACCATATTCAGTTACTAAATAGCATAAAATCCAAGATTGTTATGATTATCTTTATATAATCACAGAGCCTAGTTCAGCATTTGCTCCCTCAAAAACTATATTGAACAAATAAATGAATTCATTAAACAGCTCCTGCAACTACTTCTTGAACAATATTGACTTTAGTCTGTGCTATTTGGTAACAAAAACTGTACTGAAAACAAAAAGCCTTTTGTATAACACGAAAGGATACTCTAAGCAATCTGAATTATTAACATTTCCTGTATGTAAGAAACGTACCAACCATTTTAAACAGTTTTGAAAGCTTTGAAATTGAGTTTCAGTCATGTAATACAGACTTCACTAGATATTCCACTTTGATTATGGCCATATTGAAATTGCTTTTATGAAATTGAAAGTCACTCAGTTATGGCTGACTCTTTGTAACCCCATGGACTATACAGTCCGTGGAATTCTCTAGGCCAGAATACTGAAGTGGTTAGCCTTTCCCTTTTCCAGGGGAACTTCCCAACCCAGGTCTCCCTCCTTGCAGGTGGATTTTTTACCAGCTGAGCCACAAGGGAAGCCCAAGAATACTGGAGTGAGTAGCCAATCCCTTTTCCAGCTGATCTTCCCATTCCAGGAATCGAACCAGGGTCTCCTGCATTGTAGGTGGATTCTTTACCACCTTAGCTATTAGGGAAGCCCAATTGCATTTACATAGGAAGAAAAAAATCAAATGTTTTTTCTTAAAGCCCTCCACATTTGACAACCTTTCTGACCACATTTAGTTTGGAACACTAAATAAGTCTTAAACACAGTCACTTGTTTAAACTAAATATTTGTCCTGATCATATAGAAAATTGAAAGACTGTATTTACATATGTAATGTCCGTTTCATATAGGATGGTGTCACTCTTAGTGCTTAGGTTTAGTGGCATTACAAAGATGAGAAATATGAGCCAGATACAGTACAAGCAATCTTACACCAAAATTCTGTCATCTGTAGTAATTAGTGATTTTTTTCCCCTTGACTTAGTCAAAATCCTTCGAGTGCCAGTAACAGAAACCTACTTAAAGAAACTTATGATTTTTTTTCTATAGGAGATTTCTCAGACTGCTGAAATACTTTAGGGTCTCCAAAGGCAGGTAGTTTCCTAGAACCTCACGGAGAACTAGAACTAGGAATAGAAAAGACATCAACCACCTACTTGCTTTAGGGAAATTCTTGGTCAAAACCCAGCAGAGGTACCCCTTTTTAAAGAGTCAAGCGTTTCCTTTAATGAAGGAGAGACTTAGTGATTTAGAACTGTAAAAAAAAAAAAAAAGACAATTTCCCAGAAGTTTGTCAACAGAGATTGCTTTATTGTCTTCTCAGAATTACATCACATAATAAATAATATTTGCAAAGAGAACAACTACACACTAGGAAGAAGACCTTCCATCCGCCAATTTTCCACATCCTGATCACTGGGGACAACAGTGTTCTGCACAGTAGGAATAGCAATGAGCTTCCTTAGACATTCTCAACAGGCACCAAGTGAGTGACCCAAACTTCGAGTCTCAGGTCTCTTTTCTCCAGATGGTGGTGCCTCCAACCAACAAATGTCAAGGAGGAACTCCACATGTCATTCTCCTTGTCTTCTCACACTCTTATCTGTCTCTCTTCCTGGATGATCTCATTAGTCATTTATCTTGTTTTGGTCGGGCACTGGGAGAGAGCACTCCATGGCTTAGTTTTTGGTCCTCATCTCCTTTCTGTCTACTCACACTGCCTGGGGGGTCTCATCCAGTCAGGGAGTTCCACATCTGGTTACAATGTAGAAGCGTGTGAGAAAGATTTTTCCTCTCCTGATAACAGCAAAGGGAAAAAAAGATAAACTAAAGTTACAGGTTCTTAAAATAAAACTTCAAAAAAATGTGGACTCAAATTTCAGAGGGACATGAAATCAGCATTGGTGAGCTAAGGGTTACAAAACTTTGTTTCTAGAAACAAGTGCAGGCACAAGAGCAATGAATTTATCTACAATGAAAAGTACTTGAATAGTGGTTTCCTTTCTGACTGACAGGGTTTGTCTGAAAATAAACACACGGGGTAATAGATATGTTCTGTATTGTTATCTGGGTGATGGCTATACTAGTGTATACATCTGTCCCACCTCATTGCATATTGAACTGTATTTCTGAGAAATTGCATTTCACAGTTGAGAAGAAAAAGAAAAGGTGGGAGGAAGGGCAGTGGATACCTGAAACAAAGATAGCAGAATGATGCTGGTGATTAGTGAAACTTGGTGCTGAGTGTTTAAGGATTTGACACACTGTTTTCTATACTTGTGTAATTAAAACCTTCCATGATGAAAAACATTTTTTTTAAATGTCATATTATGTCACAATGGTGTGATCACTCACCTAGAGCCAGGCATCCTGGAATGCGAAGTCAAGTGGGCCTTAGGAAGCATCACTATGAACAGAGCTAGTGGAGGTGATGGAATTCCAGTTGAGCTATTTCAAATCCTAAAGGATTATGCTGTGAAAGTGCTACACTCAATATGCCAAATTTGGAAAACTCAGCAGTGGCCACAGGACTGGAAAAGGTCAGTTTTCATTCCAATCCCAAAGAAAGGCAATGCCAAAGAATGCTCAAACTACCACACAATTGCACTCATCTCACACACTAGTAAAGTAATGCTCAAAATTCTCCAAGCCAGGCTTCAGCAATAAATGAACCATGAACTTCCAAATGTTCAAGCTGATTTTAGAAAAGGCAGAGGAACCAGAGATCAAATTGCAAACATCTGCAGGATCATTGAAAAAGCAAGACAGTTACAGAAAAACATCTATTTCTGCTTTATTGACTATGTAAAAGCCTTTGATTGTGTGGATCACAATAAACTGGAAAATTCTGAAAGAGATGGGAATACCAGACCACCTGACCTGCCTCTTGAGAAATCTGTATGCAAGTCAGGAAGCAACAGTCAGAACTGGACATGGAACAACAGACTGGTTCCAAATAGGAAAAGGAGTACGTCAAGGCTGTATATTGTCACCTTGCTTATTTAACTTATATGCAGAGTACATCATGAGAAATTCTGGGCTGGATGAAGCACAAGCTGGAATCAAGATTGTTGGGAGAAATATCAGTAACCTCAGATACTCAGATGATACCATCCTTATGGCAGAAAGTAAAGAAGAGCTAAAGAGCCTCTTGATAAATGTGAAAGAGAGTGAAAAGTTGGCTTAAAGTTCAACATTCAGAAAACTAAGATCATGGCATCTGGTCCCATCACTTCATGGCAAATAGATGGGGAAACAGTAGCTGACTTTATTTTGGGGGCCCCAAAGTCACTGCAGATGGTGACTGCAGCCAGGAAATTAAAAGATGCTTACTCCTTGGAAGGAAAGTTATGACCAACCTAGACAGCATATTAAAAAGCAGAGACATTAGTTGGTCAACAAAGGTCTGTCTAGTCAAGGCTATGGTTTTTCCAGTAGTCATGTATGGATGTGAGAGTTGGACTATAAAGAAAGCTGAGCACCGAAGAATTGATGCTTTTGAACTGTGGTGTTGGAGAAGACTCTTGAGAGTCCCTTGGACTGCAAGGAAATCCAACCAGTCCATCCTAAAGGAGATCAGTCCTGAGTGTTCATTGGAAGGACTGATGAAGTTGAAACTTCAGTACTTTGGCCACTTGATGCAAAGAGCTAACTCATTTGAAAAGATCCTGATGCTGGGAAAGATTGAAGGCAGGAGGAGAAGGGGATGACAGAGGATGAGATGGTTGGATGGCATCACTGACTCAGTGGAGATGAGTTTGAGTAGACTCCAGGAGTTGGTGATGGACAGAGGCCTGACGTGCTGTGGTCCATGGGGTCATGAAGAGTCGGACAAGACTGAGGGACTGAACCAAACTGAATGTCTCATCTCCCTTTGAAACCCTCCAAAGTCTCCTCTCCATCTCACTAAGGGTAAAAATCAAGTCCTTACAATGGCCTATAAGTCTCTACATATGTCTGTAAAAACAGGCCTCCCTGTCACCTCGCTTGTCCTCAACCCTTATTAATCTCTCTCTCACCCCACTATGGCTACTTACTATAGCCACTCCTGAATATTAATAGTTTTTGAAGATGCCAGGCATTAACCCATAGTTACCTCTCTATATTGGTTATTCCCTCTGCCTGTTGCTCCCTTTCCCTACATACAAAAGTGAAGTCGCTCAGTCATGTCCAACTCTTGGGGACCCCATGGACTCTAGCCTACCAGGCTCCTCTGCCCATGGAATTTTCCAGGCAATAATACTGGAGTGGGTTGCCATTTCCTTCTCCAGGAGATCTTCCCAACCCTGGGATTGAACCTGGGTCTCCCACATTGTAGACAGATGCTTCACCGTCTGAGCCACCATACAACCCTGGCCAATTCCCTTCTCTTCTTGCCTTCATACTTTCCCAGCATCAGGGTCTTTTCCAGTGAGTCAGCTCTTCCCAATCAGGTGGCCAAAGGATTGGAGCTTCAGCTTCAGCATCAGTCCTGCCAGTGAATATTCAGGGTTGAGTTCCTTTATGAAAGTGAAGGTTGCTCAGTTGAATCCAACTCTTTGTGACACCATGGACTATACAGTCCATGGAATTCTCCAGGCCAGAATACTGGAGTGGGTAGCCTATTCCTTCTCCAGCCAATCATCCCGACCCAGGAATTGAACCTGGGTCTCCTGCATTGCAGGAGATTCTTTACCAACTGAGCTATAAGGAAACTGGTTTAATCTCTTTCCTGTCTAAGGGTTTCTTAACAGTCCTCTCCAGCACCACAGTTCAAAATCATCAGTTCTTTGACACTCTTTATGGTCCAACTGTCACATCCATACATTACTACTAGAAAAATCATAACTTTAACTACACAGACCTTTGTTGGCAAAGTGATGTCTCTGCCTTTTAATATGCTGTCTAGATTTGCCATAGCTTTTCTTCCAAGGAGCAGGCATCTTTTAATTTTGTGGCTGCACTCACTGTCCACAGTGATTTTGGAGCTGAAGAAAATTATATCTCTCACTGTTTCCATTTTTCCCCATCTATTTGCCGTGAAATGATGGGACCAGCTGCCATGATCTTATTTTGTTGAATGTTGAGCTGTAAGCCAGCTTTTAAACTCTCACTTTCTCAATTAAGCCTACCTTATTTTCTATATTTTAAAGGGTAAAATCAACCCTTCTCCTCCCTTCGACTTTTTCCAAAGTATTTGTCACTTTTTAATGCACATATACTTTACATATTTATTATTTTTATTCTATCTATCTGCCTCCTCTTGATTGTAAGCTGCATGGAGTAGGGTGAAACAAGAGAGAATTCTATGACCTTTTTTTTTTTACTATCATTTCCCAATTACCTAGAACAATACATTGTAAATAATTGGTTTTCCAGAAATATTTGGTGAATGAATAAATAATTTTTCAACCTTATTTTGTGAAATTTCCTTCCATGATAAGCAGTGAAAATTTCCTACCCTCCATTTTTGGAGAGCTTACAAAGGGTGGCTCCTCCAGCCTCAATATTTGTGGCCACAATCTGGACCATCCTCATGAAAGCCTATTACTGAAGTACTGTCAATTCTGACATTTATTTAATTTTTCTTTCTTAATTAGGCACTAAAAGAGCTTTTAGAAATATTAGAAAATATCAAGCATACAGATATCTTCATGACAGAAGAAAATATAAAGAATTTCAAAATAGTTATGCTTTTTTTTCTCATCTTATATATTAGCCAAGTTTCTTTAGAGAAACAGAACCAACAGATGTGTGTATCTTTAACTCTATCTATCATCTATCAATCATCTATTGAGAGACTTATTTTAAGGAACTAGCTCATGCCATTGTAGAGACTTAGTTAAGTCCAAAATATACAGAGTAGACCAGCAGACTGGAGACTTGGGGAAGACTTACAGTCTGAGTCAGTTTAATTCTGAGGTCAGCCAGAAGAGCCTAGAAGGGCCAAGGAAAATTTCTTCATCCCCAACAGTGGCATAAACTTCCTAAACCTTAATCAGTTGCTCTACTGCCAGACTCTCCCAGTGATCACTCAACAAGACCACTTCTTTTCCTCAGAGAAGTGAAAGGATTCATTTATTTATCCCTGTTGCTCTTTTGCCCTTTTCTCTCTTTTTCTTGGTCTCAATCTCTTCTGGCTTCTTGCTCTCTCTGGTTCTTGCTAATTTGTTTTTGTTCATATTTGTTCCATTTACATATCACCTTTTCTCTTCCCAAGACCAAATTTCTCTGCTTGCCCTTCATACATACAAGGTATACTGTGTCTGACCAGCCTCAACCTTCAATATCCTCACTATAGCTGACTTTCTACGTTCTTTGTCTCTGAATACAGGATTCCTAGGAAGCACTCAAACTGGTTCACCTTGGTCATGTTTTACACTTGTATTATTGTTGTTCAGTTGCTAAGTCATGTCCAATCCCATGGACTGCAGCACACTAGGCTTCCCTATCCTTCACCATCTCCTGGAGTTTTCTCAAACTCGTGTCTATTGAGAAAGTGATGCTATCTCACCATTTCATCCTCTGCCATCCCTTTCTCCTCCTGCTTTCAATCTTCCCCAACATCAGGGTCTATTTCAATGGCTTGGCTCTTCAGAGGTGGCCAAAGTATTGGAGCTTCAGCTTCAGCACCAGTCCTTCCAGTAAATGCTTGGTCAAATCATTCATTTGTCTTTGGCCGGAAGGACTGGTGATGTGTGGCCTACTGTCTGCTTGATGGGGCTTTGGATGTAGTCTGAGACGAGACTGGGGCAGATTGCTAAGAAACAGTGTTTCTGCAGAGAGAGAAACTGTTAAGTTGAGAAATATCTACTAATAAGAACATACTGCATTTAACATGGGGAACTCTACTCAGTACTCTGAATGGCCTATATGGGAATAGAATCTAAAAAAGAATGGATATATGCTATGTATAACTGACTCACTTTGATGTATATCTGAAACTAACTCAACATTATAAATCAACTCCACATCAACAAAAATTGATTTTTAAATGTTGACTGTTAAGGAAATAAAGTTTTATGTTGTTAAAAAAGACAGAAAAAACCTGACTCCAGCACTTCCTGCCACCTGACTTACCTTATTGAGGCTCAGCTTTCTCATCTGTGGGCTTCCCTTGTGGCTCAGCTGGTAAAGAATCCGCCTGCAATGCAGGAGACCTGAGTTCGATCCCGAGGTTAGGAAGAGCCCCTGGAGAAGGGAAAGGCTACCCACTCCAGTTTTCTGGCCTGGAGAATTCCATGGACTGTATAGCCCATGGGGTCGCAAAGACTCGGACACAACTGAGTGACTTGCACTTTCCTCATCTGTATAAGACACATTGGTGTGAGGCTTGATTGAGAGAATGTATGCAAAACCCTTAACAGAAAGCCTGGCACAGAGAAAATGCTACTGTGCATCCCAGGAATTTCAATTTCACATTTGCTTCACAGATAAACAAAATCCTTCTTTTCTATAACACTCGTTTGTCACTTTTTCTTGGGTTATAAATAAAATCTTTTTATTGTTGCTTAAAAAAAAGAAATATCTAATAAAGTATTTTTGACTTTCCTAAAGGGTTTAAGAATTTAATACAGCACTTAATATAGTACAGTAAGTCTTCTACATAAGAATGAGTTCCATTCTGAGAGTGCATTCATAAGTCTAATTTGTTTGTAAATTCAATAAATTTATTCTCGGTACCCAACTAACACAATCAGCTATATAGTCCGGTACTCTAGTAGGTTAATAGGGGGTTTATAATACTTTTTACACAGATAATACATTAAAAAAATAAAAAGTAAAGAAAACATTTTTAATATAGCAGTACATGGTACTTTGAAAAGTCCAGTAGTACAGTACAACAGCTGGCATACCTGGGCTGGCATCAAGTGAACAGGCAAGAAGAGTGACTGACTGGAGGAGAGACAGGCGGTGGGAGTTGATAGAGCTGAAGGACCATCAGAAATAGACAGAGGGCAAGCTGCGGTCTCACTCAAACCCAGCATTGATGGAATGCATTTTCACATCTTTGCCAAGTAGCTTCAGTCATGTCTGACTCTTTGTGACCCCATGGACTGTAGACTGCCAGGCCCCTCTGTCCATGGGATTCTCCAGACATGAATACTGGAGTGGGTTGCCATTTTCTTCTCCATTCACATCTTTAAAAGTCAACAATTTTTAAAGTAAAATTGTTCACAATTTTCAAAGGAAAAAAGTTCACAATTTTACAAAAAGTACCTGGATGTAAGTTACTTATTGTACTTAACACAATATTATAATAATGTACCAGCAATTTAATAGAACAAAAACATTTCTATTGTTATTGTTTTGTCTTTTGATAGTAGTCAAGTCTATGAGAATAGGTAAAGAAATAAACTATAAGGCCCAATACAACAAAAATAATTTTAAGTAGTACATTAATGGGAAAATGAAAACTATTATTTATAGAGTATTTTCATGCACATACTTGTGCCCATCTTTATATATATATTTTCATTAAAAATGTCCTATTTTCCTAATTTTTTTAATTGAACATGTTCTAACCTTACTAAGATCTTTGATCTCAATTTTAAGGTCTGATGACCAGAAGGGCAAAGAACACCCTTGAATATAAATGTATCACTTTAAAGAGGAATAATAATTTACATTATATTTCTAGTCACTCCTCTTGTTGATGTCTAGAATATATTTATTTGACTTTTGGTCTACCATGTGTAAGGCACAATGCAAAGGCTTTTCCATGTATGGTCTTATTAAATTCTACACTGAAAAACTGTGAGCTAATATGAAGACTAAAGAAATTTAATAACTGTCTGACATTACACAATTAGAAAGGATTAAGGTAAAAATTAAACCCAAGTCTTTTGACTTAACGGGCTGAGGTCTCCATTAATAAACTTTATTGCTTCTCAAGTACTCTGTTAAATGGCATTGCTTTAAACTCCTAAGGTTTCTTAGTTTACTACCAAACATTTTGAGTGTGTGTGCCAGAAAATAAGGTAGTGCTTAAATTATAGGGGACTCAATATAAAAGGACACAGGAGCTGGTTTTCAGTGGCCAAATCTGAGGAAATTTGAGCATCAAAGAAAATAATGATACTAAAGATTACAAACCATTGAATAAAATAAGAATTATTTTAGTGAGTCAATGGTAATACAAATAATGAATAAATAATAGAGAAAGGGAAACTCTTCCTAGATTAGAAAGCCAACTAATACATGTGAAAAGAACGGCAAAATTAGAAAAGTACCATTGACAGTCATCAGAAAATTTTTATCTTTAGGCAAGAATTATCAATAGATACTAAAACCAGTGGGAGATGGGACTTCCCTGGTCCAACAGTTAAGAATCAGCTTTGAAATGCAGGGAACGCAGGTTTGATCCTTGGTCAGGGCACTAAGGCCCCCACGTGTGGCAGAGCCCACATTCTGCAGAGTCTGTGTGCCACAATGAACATCCAGGGTGCTGCCACTAAGATGGGATGCAGCCAAATAAATAAATAATAAATGATTTTTTTTTTCAAACAACTAGTGGGAGAAGGTTCAGGGAATAATAGGATAGTTAAATTGTCTTAGCATATCTCCCTCCAAATTACTTCTCAATTACAAAGAGAAAGATGATAACTTGGAAATAGATAAAACTGGCAAATACCTTCTTACCCAAGTGATGAAGATAAATGACACTAATGAAATAAACTGATATCATGAACCTATTGATAGATGCACTGAGAACACAGCATCACTTCTGTGGTGCTCCTGCCAAACACATAAACTGAATCTAATTATGAGTAAACGTGGATACGTTTAAACTGAGAGCATGTCCACAAAATAACAGGCCTGTTACCCTTTGAAGGTGTCAAAGCCTATCCCTTCAACAGGGGAATGTTCTGATCCAGGAATCGAACCAGGGTCTCCTGCATTGCAGGCAGATTCTTTACCAGTTAAGCTACCAGGGAACAACCAATAAAATTTCAGTAAAGGTCAGTAAAGTAAGTAATAATATGGAATAAAGATTAATTTCTTGATTTATATAATTATATTTTGATTAAATGGAGAAGGAAATGGCAACCCACTCCAACTCTAGTATTCTTTCCTGGGAAATCTCATGGACAGAGGAGCCTGGTGGACTACAGGCCATGGGATCACAAAGAGTCGAACTCGCTTAGTGACTAAATAGCAACTGCAGCTTTCTGACTGAGAGAATTTTTACTTTAGGAAACATACACTGACATACCTAAAAAGTGACAGAACATTGTGTTTGACACTTTTTCTTAAATCATTCAAAAAAATAGTTTAGTATAGATAAACAGTATGAGAGCACAGGCAAATGACTTACCATTTGGAATGTCTGGGTGAGTCATTTGATTTATTCTTGAAACTTCTCTGTTTGTTTGAACCTACATTAAAATAGAAAACAAAAGAAAAAATTTTTTTTGGAGAGACAAATCTATTTTATACTCATATAAATATATTGAGTTATTTTCTACAGTATCAACTCAACATTGAGACTTCAATTTAAAAGATATGTGGATTTTCTATTTTAATATCAAATTTCTCTCCAGAGTTGTTTCATCAGTTTACATTTCCAGCAGTGTTCCCACACTCTAACTTTGTCCAAACCTGATACCATTACACTTAAATGATCACCACTCTGATAATTTTGAAACTATTTTGATTTACACTTCTCTGAATAACCTTATATTTTGACATATTTTCGTGTGTTTTTAGACTTTTGAGTTTTTGCTTCCATGGCTTTTCTATTCATATATTTTACCCATTCTTAACATTTTCATTTTCCTTTTCTTATTGATGTCTCACTTCATTCACTCAGTTGCATCCAACTCTTTGTGACCCCATGGACTGCAGCACGCCAGGCTTCCCTGTCCATCACCAACTCCAGGAGCTTACTCAAACTCATGTCCGTCCAGTTGGTGATGCCATCCAACTGTCTCGTCCTCTGTTGTTCCTTCTCGTCCTGCCTTCAATCTTTCCCAGCATTAGAGTCTCTTTCAGTGAGTCAGTTCTTCACATCAGGTGGCCAAAGTATTGGAGTTTCAGCATCAATGTCAGTCCTTTGAATGAATATTCAGGACTGATTTCCTTTGGGATTGACTGGTTGGATCTCCTTGCAGAGTCCAAGGGACTCTCAAGAGCTTTCTCCAACACCACAGTTCAAAAGCATCAATTCTTCAGTGCTCAGCTTTCTTAATAGTCCAACTCTCACATCCATACATGCCTACTAGAAAAACCATAGCCTTGACTAGACAGACCTTTGTCACCAAAGCAATGTCTCTGTTCTTTAATATGCTGTCTAGGTTGGTCATAGTTTTTCTTTCAAGGAGCAAGTGTCTTTTCATTTCCTGGCTGCAGTCACCATCTGCAGTGATTTTGAAGCCCCCCAAAATAAAGTCTGTCAGTTTCCCTTATTTTCCCTTCTATTAGCCATGAAGTGATGGGACTGGATGCCATGATTTTAGTTTTTTGAATGTTGAAGTTTTAAGCCAGCCTTTTCACTCTCCTCTTTCACTTTCCTCAAGAGGCTCTTTAGTTCCTCATGGCTTTCTGTCATAAGGGTGATGTCATCTGCATATCTGAGGTTTTTGATATTTCTCCCAGCAATCTTGATTCCAGCTTGTGCTTCATCCAGCCTGGCATTTTGCATGATGTACTCTGTGTATAAGTTAAATAAGCAGAGTGATAATATACAGTCTTCACATACTCCTTTCCCAGTTTGGAACCAGTCCATTGTTCCATGTCTAGTTCTAACTGTTGCTTCTTGACCTGAATACAGATTTCTCAGGATACAGGTAAGATGGTCTGGTATTCCCATCTCGTGAAGAATTTTCCACAGTTTGTTATGATCTACACAGTCAAAGGCTTTGGCATAATCAATAAAGCAGAAGTAGATGTTTTTCTGGAAGTCTCTTGCTTTTTCTATGATCCAATGGATGTTGGCAATTTGATCTCTTGTTCCTCTGGCTTTTCTAGATCCAGCTTGAAGTTTGCGGTTCATGTTTTGTTGAAGCTTGGCTTGGAGAATTTTAATGTCTATTTCTTTATATACTGTATTTTCTATGTAAACTGCTATTTTTAAGTATGTACATATTTGTTTAAAAACTTTTGCCTTTGAGGGTCAGAATAAGGGTGGATAGGCTGAAAATGGGCTTCCCTTAGGGCTCAGAGGGTAAAGAATTCACCTGCAATGCAGAAGATCCAAGTTCAATCCCTGGGTCAGAAAGATACTCTGGAGAAGGGAATGGCAACCTACTCCCATATTCTTGCCTGGAGAATCCCATGGACAGAAAAGCCTGGTGGGTTACAGTTAATGGGGTGCAAAGAGTCAGATAGGACTGAATGAATAATACTCTCACTTTCATAGGCTGAAAATATCAATGAAAGCTCACCAGTCTTGAGTCAAGTGCTGAATGGATGCTTGGGAGAACTTGAGTTATCGCCATGGCTTCTCTGCAGCTCATTTCAATAGCAGAGCTCTTCAGTAAATTTTTGTTTGTTTGTTATCATCAAAGCTTCCTATTCCCTGATTCTAAATTTTGGAGTAAATAGGCTCAACATTATCAATTCTGAAAATCCTATCAAATAATTGATTTCTAATTCAATCCTTTGTCTCCTGGAAGACATGTTTAAACAACGCTCCTAGCAATTTGAGATTTGCTTTCGGATTTCATTTTAAAGTATTTATCCCCCCTTCCACACTTTCAAGGTTAGTACAGAAAACTGTTTTAAACGTGGTGATTTTACTATTATGGATTTAAAAGGACATAAGAAACCTAACACAGTGGTTTTGAAATACAAGCCAATTGATCTTCATTTTTTTGTAAAAGATGTAAATATAATTTATAAAATTTGATGTTCACAAGCTGAATGAAAATTTTCAGAGGACAGTAATGAGCACCTTCAACACTGTACATCTAAATTAAATATGACATTAATGGAAGCCACTTAACGCAGATCAGCTCTGCTCTGATGGCCATTTTAATTGGATTGCTGCTGCTGTGAATGGAAAAGCTGCTGACAATGTTAGAAAAGCTGGGCTGACAATACAGTACCACCTATGAAGATGTTGAATTTGAATTTGTGTGTATAATCAGTCAAATCCACTCATCAAGTCCCTCTTTCAGAAGTGCAATTTGATTCAGTGCTTGGTCAAACACGCAATGGCTCATTGTCAGTTCTATGCCTTATGTTCTGATCACAAAAGTCTTTTTCCTGACCCAGACTTCGTATCTGCCTGCCTGCTGTGGCTTCTGGTTATATCACATAATTACTAATGTAATTTCATCCTAAGGTGAGGCTTTCTATTGTTGACTACTAGTGTTAAATGAGGATAGAGTTAAACACAAAATTTAAAAATGATGATGTTCATGCCCAAAGCAGAAATGACTGTAATAAGGTTTTTCTGATAAAACACTGTCCTGTGTAGATTGTATTTCTTTCCTTTACATTTTTAAAAAATTATTTTCCAGTTTTATTGAGATAAATTGATGTATAACATTGTAATAGTTTAAGGTATATAAATACTGTGAAATGATTGCCACAGTAAATTAACAGATCCATTATCTCACATCATTAAATTTTTTTTTCTTTTGGTGAGAAAAGTTAAGATTGACACCCTTAGCAACTCTCAAGTGTGTTATACAGGATTGTTAACTTTAGTCACCATGCTGTGTATTAGATCCCTAGAACTCATTCACCTTATAGCAGGGGATTGTACCTTTGACCAATAACTCCCTATTTTTCCGTCCTCTCCCCAGCCCGTGGCTAACACTATCTACTCCCTATTCCTATAAGTTTGGATGTTTTAGATTCCACATATAACTGAGAACAAAGAGTATCTGTCTTTCTCTGTCTCGCCATTTCATATAGCATAATGCTCTCAAGGTCCATTCCTTTCCATAAATAGTAGGATTTCCTTCTTTTATGCCTGAATAATATTCCATTGTACATGTATATACCAGTCTTCTTTATCCATTCACCCACTGATGGACATTTAGGTTGTTTTCATGTCTTGGCTATTATGAATAACACTGCAGTGAACATGGAAGTGTAATTATCTCTTCAAGAAAGTGATATTTTTTTTCCTTTACATATAGCCAGAAATAGGATAGTTAGATCATTTGGTTGTTCTAACTTTAATTTTTTGAGGAAACTTCACACTGTTTTCCGTAGTGGTTGTACCAATTTACATTACTACTAACAATGCACAAGAATTTTCTTTTCTCCACATCCTTGCCAACGTTTGTTGCCTTTTTCTGTTGATGGCCATTCTAACAATGTGAGGAAGTACTGTAGTTTGGATTGGATTTCCCTGGTGATTGCTGTTTTTATACATTTTTTCATATATCCATTGGTCATTTGTATGTTTTCTTGGAAAAAAACTGATTTGTGTCCTCTTCTTACTTTCTAATTGGGTTATTTGGAGGATTTTGCTACTGAGTGCTATGAGTTCATTATCTATTATAGATAGTAGCCCCTTATCAGATCTAAAGTTTTCAAATATTTTCTCTTTTTTCCATTGGTTGCGTCTTCATTGTACTCACCATTTCTTTTGCTGTGTAGGTTTTTAGATTGATGTAGTTCCACTATCTATTTCTGCTTTGTTGCTTGTGTATTATATCCAAAAATTCCTTGCAAAGACCAATGACAAGTAGCTTTCCCTCTATGTTTTCTTCCACGGGTTTTATAGTTTTCAGGTCTTACACTTAAGTCTTTAATCCATTTTGAGATAAATTTTGTGAGTAGTAAAAGATAAGGGTTCAGCTTCATTTTTTTGCATGTAAATATCCGGTTTTTCCTACTGAGTATTTTTAGGTCCCTTTCTCAAATATTAGTTGACCAGTTATCTGAGACTTTATTTCAGAGTTCTCTATTCTACTGTTAGTCTATGTGTCTGCATTTAAGAGCCCACTTGCCAATTCAGGAGGTAAAAAAGATGCAGGATTGATTCCTTGGTCAGGAAGATACCCTAGAGAAGGAAATGGCAATCCACTGCAGTATTCTTGCCTGGAGAATCCCATGGACAAAGGAGCCTGGCAGGCTACGGTCCATAGAGTCGTGAAGAGTCAGACACGACTGGAGTGACTTAGCATCAGCACACATGTTGTCTTGACTACTACAGCTTTGTATAAGAAAATCAGAAAACTGATGCGCAAATTTCATTCTCACTCAAGATTGCTTTGGCTATTAGGGATTATCTGTGGTCTATATGAATTTTAGAATTACTTGTTCTATTAAAAATGCCATTGGAATTTTGAAGAACTTCTTTTTGGGATTTTTTTTATAAGGCATCTCTTGTGGTAATAAATTGCCTTAGCTTTTGCTTGTGGTTGTTGTTTAGTTTCTAAGCCACGCCTGATTCTTTGGGGACCCCATGGACTGTAGCCAGCCAAACGTCTCTTTCCATGCGCTTTCCCAGGCAAGAACAATGGAGGGAGCTGCCATTTCCTTCTCCAGGGATTGAACCTGCGTCTTCTGCATTGACAGGCAGATTCTTCACTGCTGAACCACTAGGGAAGCCTCAGCTTTTGTTTGTCTCTCTTTCATTTCTGAAGGGCAGGTTTTTTAGTATCTATTCTGGTTTGGCAGTTTTTCTTTCAATACTTTGAATATGTCATTCCACTCTCTCCTGGTCTGAAAGTTTTCTGAGAAGAAATACACTGATAGCCTGATGGAGTTCCCTTGTATAGAATGAGTCATTTTTACTCCTGTTGCTCTCAAGATTTTTTGCTTGTCTTTTACTTTTAACATTATAGTGTGCCTTGGAATGATCAACCCAAGATCATTCTTTGGATTGATCTTGCTTGGAGTTTGATCTTCCTATATCTAGATATCCATAATCTCTTCCAAGCATTGGGAAGTTTTCAGGTATTATTATTTTAAATAAACTTTTGCCCCTTTCTTTCTCTCTTCTCCCTCCGGGATTTCTATACTCTTCTTTTTCACTTGATGGTGTCTCATTTATGTTTTCTTCACTCTTTTTCATTATTTTTCCTTCTATTCCTCTGACTAGCTAATTTCAAATGATCTGTCTTTGATTTTGCTGATTCTCTTTTTCTACATGATTATATCTGCTGTTAAAACTCTCTATTGAATTTTTGCTTGTGTCATTATTTTGTTCAACTCTTGGGTTTTACTTTGGTTCTCTATCATCGCTTCTATTTCTTTATTAAACTTAAAACATTTTGTTCACGAGCTGTTTTCCTGATTTTGTTTGGTTGACTGTTCAAGTTCTCTTGCAGTTCATTCAGTTTCTTTAAAACGATTATTTTGAATTCTGTATCAGATGAATTGTAGATTTCCACTTTTGAGGGATCATTTACTAGTGCTTCATAAATATCCACTGGTGGTGTCATATTTGCTTGATTTGGGGGGATTTATTTTAACCTTGCTTTGGGCCATACATCTGAAGGAGCAAGCGTCTATTTCAAGTTTGACAGACTAGACTAGTACCCTGGTGGTCTAGTGGCTAGGATTTGGTGCTTTCACTGCCGCAGCCTGGGTTCAGTTCCTGGTCAGGGAAAGTGTGTTTTGGGGAGGGCGTCCCAGGTGGTACTAGTGGTAAATAACCTGCCTGCCTGTGCAGGAAACATAAGAGACACAGGTTTAATCCCTAGGTCTAGAAGATCCCCTGGAGGAGGGCATGGTGGCAACTCACTCCAGTGTTCTTGCCTGGAGAATCCCAAGAACAGAAGAGCCTGGCGGACTATAGTCCATAGGGTCACAAAGAGTCAGACATGACTGAAGTTGGCTGGTTTGAACAGGCAAAGAACTTTTCTTGGGGTTGCCTCTGAAATCACAGTCATGTTTGGTTAGAGCTGGTTATGAGGCTGTTGCAGGATATATGTACAATGTGATCAGCAGTTGATGAGTGTGTTACCAGGTCCTTGGGTGGGCACAGATCCTGTCTGGTGCCTGGTAGATGGGATGGCCTCCAGTACCTTGTTCAGTGGGGTAGCACTGGGACATGGATCTACGTCAGGATCCACAATTGGGTTCTCAGTGGGCCTATTACTAGGTGTGTGGCCTAAGTAACTCCCACCGAGTTCCTGGGAAGGGTTGCTGCCTGGTCACTGGATAAGCCCCTGTGTGGGCAGGGATAACTCTGGACCATGGCTGAGTAAGCCTGGATTAAGCCCCAGGGCCACTGTCGGTTCCACAGCTAAGACTGAGGTCTGAAAACATGGCTTTAGAGGCATAAATGGGTGTATCTCTTGCCAGGTTCCTGGATGAGCTGGCCTGGTTCCTTACCATGGCTGGAACCAAGTATAGGGATCTTTTAGCACCTCCTGAGTTGCAGACATGAGCTTCTCTCCCATGTAAACTGTTCTTTCAAAATTAGTTTTGAACTCTACTTTCTAAATCTTTAAAAATAAAACACTAGAAATATACAAAATTATTTCTTTAATTCCAAAGACTAAGAACCAGCCATTGTTTTAATCTAGTTTGCCTCCAAAAGAAGTTGTTGAATTTAATGTCAACTTATAAACTTGGGGCTCTACTTAAGTGGGAGAACTACTAGATTAGATTGTATCCAGTCAGAAATAGTTATTCTAGGATTTTTGAAAAGCCATTTTCTAGTATACCTCCATTTTTTGTGTTAAATTTATTTTACTGTATGCTACAAGAGTGGTTAAACCCAGTTTACAACTTTTCTTCAATCTAATTATTCCTTAGTATTATTTGAAACTGACTATCCATGAACATTAAACTCTTGTTAAACACTCTTAGGAGGAATATTTAATAATAGAGAAACCTCTACATACACACACACAAACAAAACCACTGTATATTTAAATTCTGTTTATATTTCTTTAACATCATGAAAATATGCAAATAGTTTTCTCTTTTCTTTTTCGGATTATTAATGCAGGCCTCTTTCCAGCTGAAATAACATTCGTAACCAGAAGCCAAAGGCTGTTGCTGCCAAAGGCTGCTGCTTTTGATACAACCAAAGGATGTTTTAAAAATTTGATTAATTAAAAACTGAACTAGTCACTGTTTTTCATCCTTTTCCAGAACAGAAAGGTAGCCATGGCAAGGTAAACATGAAAATTCCTAAGTGATCTGGGGTAATGCACCAGAAGCTTCAAATAACCCTTTTCTTTTCATATCCAAGACTTAATACAATGCTAGGTCATTGATTCTAATGGAGATGCTTCAGAATAAGGGTCCACTGTTGAAACTGGATCTTTCATTGTCATTTAATTTCCACTCTTAAAGAGACAGCCATTACACATGAAAACAGGAATAATGTCTGATAATGTCCTATCAGGGCTTCCTTGCTAGCTCAGTTGGTAAAGAATCCACCAGCAATGCAGGAGACCCCATTTCAATTCCCGGGCCAGGAAGATCCTCTGGAGAAGGGATAGGCTACCACTCCAATGTCCCATCAAATGCATACACATAATTGAGAAGTGCTGGTTATCTGATGGGAATTTCCTTCCCTGGATCTTAGTTCCCTGACCAGATATTGTGCCTGTGCTCCTTACAACAGAAGCACAGAGTCTTAACCACTGGATCAGCAGAGAAGTTCCTGAAATTCCTTCCTCTAATGGTAGCTCCCAAAATGTCAGATGGGGCTTCCCAGGTGGGGCAGTGGTAAAGAATCTGCCTGCCATTGCAGGAGATGCAAGAGATGCTGGTTCGATCCCTGGATCAGAAAGATCCCATGGAGGAGGAAATGACACACCCCAGTACCCTTGCCTAGAAAATTCCATGGACAGAGGAGCCTGGCAAGCCACAGTCTATGAGGCTGCAAAGGGTCGGACATGACTGAGTGACTACACACACACACCCAAAATGTCAGATAAGATGGAATAGCTGGACAGATGGTGTGAATACAGCATCAGTAATGATACTGCATTAGAGACAGTGGATTTCCTACAGAAATCGAGTATCTCAGAAACAGGAGGACTAACAGATATTTTTGGCCAGTATTGCTTTAGGGAAAAAATGTTTACCAGGGATAAATGATATTAATGTTTCCCAAAGCGAGAATCCCTCACCAACTGCACTAAACTCTCTTGGGAAATTATCAGAGATGCAAATTCTTGGGCCACATTTGAGACTTACTGAATCTGAAACTCTACAGTATAGATGTGTTTTAACAAGCCCTTTGGGTGATTCTACTAGATTCTCAAGCTTGAAAACCACTAGTCTAGAAGAAGTAATGATTTTTCCAAAGAAAGCAATGGAGACTTGATTAGAAGCTCAGTTGGGAAGGAGTTGGCTGAATATTGGGGAAGCAGAGTCATGCCCAGTGGCAATGCCAGGTGTGCTGATTCTGATGACACAATTTATGGCTGAACCCAGGGTTATATTTCACTAGCCATTGTCTGAAACAGTTAAGTTTCCCAGACCTGAAAACGAAAAACTGCTATACAGATGATATGGGCTTCCCAGGGTGACGTTAGTAGTAAAGAATTCACCTGCCAATACAGGAGACTAAGAGATACAAGTTCGATCCTTGGGTGGGGAAGATCTCCTGGAGGAAGGCATGGCGACTTGCTCCAGTATTCTTGACTGGAGAATCCAATGGACAGAGGAGCCTGGCAGGCTCTGTAGGGTCACAAAGGTGTAGGACACCACTGAAGTGACTTAGCAGGCATGCACTCATATAGATAAGGAACATTGGAGATTGATTTCCAGTGAAACTATGTTCATAAATCTGGCCAAGGTACATTGAGACAATTGACATGCACTAAAATTATTTAAAACATTTACTCTAATTTGGGCAATCTCAGGCATTTACACTAAATTAAGCAAAGTACCTGTCTTAGGGAAAATATGATCTGTGAGCATGCAACTAAGAGACTCCTGTCAGAGATTATATAACCCTGGAAGTGTCTCTAAAATCAGCCACATAATTAGGAATATTTTATAGGCTTATCATATCACATTGACATAATGAGAGCAAATAAAAAAACAGCTACAGCATAAATGCATATTTACTGCAAGTTCTGCACACCTATGCAAAATATGAGAAAATTACTAGCTTTCCTTAGTTATCTAAGGATTATCACAATTTAAAATTGCAGAAGTATTGCATGAATTAAACTAAAATGCCATTTAGCAGATTTTTGCAAGTTATGTGTCTAAAAATTATTTGACATTACTAGCATTACATAAATTTTATAGTTTAAATAGGCAAGATGTTTTAGTTGTTTATTATGAAAATGTGAACTTTTATTCATGTCAGGCATGGATTATTACTATTAAAATTATTCTAAAAAGTTGTCATCAAGTCAAAGTATTATAAATGAACACAGAATATTGTCAATTTGACTGAAGCTTGTAGGTGATTTTTTTCAACATCTTCTGGGTAGGTCAAATATTTATATACCTAAGGAGCTCAGAAATTGTATGTAACTGATTTAAAGGGCAGTGACATTAAAATAGCTATGTATTTAATATTCCCTTTGGAACGTTAAGCCCTTTTTCATGATTAACAAAAATGACACTTACTTCCTGGAGCTCATGCTTTTTGAGGACATAGTCCCTTACTTCTCCTGTCATCTCAACTCTGAGACTCTGCCTGATACGAGCCCTATTGTCCATCTGTCCCTTGAAATATATCTTTGCTTTCTGTGCCTACCCCATTATTCATCAATGGGGTTGTTTTGCCATTATATAACAAGTGCTACATTTTGGGTTGGAAATTTTCTATTGTCCATCCTCAATTAATTCTCTACTCTTCTTCATTCTGCTCTATACTCCAGGAAGCTGATCAGTATTAACTGCATTATCCCAGCTGACTGCCTTACTCTCTGGCAATGGTTTGCATTCAGCCAGTGTGGAGTACGGGCAGGAGATAAAAATGTACTGGGAGGATGAAGTCCGAGAAATGCCTTCCTCTGGTCCCTCCCTGATAGGCTGAGACCACTTGGGTGTGTTTTCCACCCAAGGCCACAGTTGCTGGAGGGCCATTTCCTGCAGTCGCTCTCAGTGAGCTCCGTTACCTCTTCCCTCTCTGCCTCTCATTTCTCTTAACCCTGTTAAACTGTCCTCAGTTACCCATGTGAGCGGGCCATCTCTTTCCTTCAGAGAAGGAAACCTTGACTGTTGCAATTTTGTTTATAAATATGTGCTGGGTATGTAACAACCAAAGAAACAAAATAGTACCAGGACCACCCCATTTCTTTCTTCTGTCCTTTCACTGGTTTTCAGAAAGCCAGAGGCATTTGCATCACAGTGACATGTCTAATCCTAGTCTTAGAAAGGCAAAACAAGTACCAGAGTAGAAGTATTAGAGCCCTTAAACTTGATAGGGTAAATAAGCTGATGCAAGCCATGATGCCTTATGTCTATAGAACACTTTATGGCTTATTAGATGCTCTCACATACATAATCTCACTTTAAAAAAAAAACTAAGTCTGGGGAATGATGATAAAAGAAAAACAAAAATTGACTTCATAACTTTGCAGCTTGGGTGCAATGTTTTATGTCTTTAGAGAACATCTTGCTCTATATCTGTGTATGTAGCCATTTCAATGCATATAAAGCTCATGCATATGAAAGTCCCTTAGTAAGTATTCAATAAATGATGGTTCCTTTCTCTAATCCCATATGCAATATCTAATTTTGCTGTAATGTTGAGTGTTATCTAAATAACCGCCTGGATTTTAAGAATTCAAACAAATACTCTATGCTGAAGGAGCTTGCAATGCAGTTGGGCGGTAAGTTATATACTATTATTTTTCTACTTATTATTTAAATCACCTCAGAACTTAGTGGCTTAAAACACATTAAGTGTTTGTTAACTTTACCAATTTCTGTGACTCACTAGTTTGAGTCAAAAGCTTATTGAATCAAATGTAAGTTTATTCATGGGAGTAAAAAAACTGGCTAAATCATGTACCTATCATGTCAACTGATTCTGATGATAAAACTAACTTCATTTTTCGTTTTACTGAATTCTGGTAACATTTAGCATTATTCCTGAATACTGATCTTGATTTTTGCCCCTTGCTTAGATTATTTTAACATATAGGGGATCGTGTCTGATTTCTATTTTGCCTCTCTCATGGAACCCAGAACTGTGCTCAACACATAATCAGAACTCAGAATTGATTTACTGAAGAGTTCAACAAGTTGATTGAGGCTTGTTCATTTCCCATCCACTCCATGGCCTTATCAATAGGAAGAAAGGTATAACTTCCGTCAGAACTGTCATGTTAAATAAATGAGCATCCTGTTGTACTTGTCATGGTTATAGGATGCAGGGAAATGTGTTTTCACAATAGGCCTGAGAGTTACCTGTGACTGTTGCTAAAGAAACAGAAGGAAAGAAGGCAAGCAAGGTCCTCTCCTGCCTGGCTCCCCTCGGGTGGTTTTTTAACCCTAATGTTACTCTATCAGTTGCTTCCAGCTCAGCAGACAATAGGCTTCTTTGATAACTTAAATATGGTAACAAATGCCAAGGTTTGCTCTTTATGTCTTATCAGTTTTCTCTCTTACTAAGGTAGGTGAAATCCACAGTGACTGTGCCTAGGGAATAGCATAAGAACAATACAATGCATGGGGGATAAATAATTCTCATTTTGAAAGTCACTACACTGGATCAGTTGCAATGAAATGATGTCACAAAATATAGAGAATTTCTGGAGGGGAACTTGGAAATCAAGGAGAAAACTTTGTATAAAGACTTAGCCACTGGCTATATTTCAGAGCATGATTTCTAACCGAGAGCAGGCCAAATTATTTTCAGAAGTATTCATGGGGGCCATTAAAGGTTTATGACAACTTTATATAATGAAGACTTAAAATTTTATTATGCAGCTTGAAATCATAACCATGCCCTTTAAAGTTAAATCTAGCACTTGAAGAAAGGCAGGAACAAAATCTGAGGAATTTTGCTCATAGAATCTCAACAGTAAACAGATTAGGAAGATCCTGAAAACACTCTGGAAATATGCTCTTACTATGATGTTAGGAACTCCTCATGAGATGAAATTTAGTGAATTCTGATGCTGGAATTTGGTGTTCTGTTAAGAAAATACGTGTCTGTGTATATATATATACGTATGTATATATATGTATATATATATACATAAATTTCATTGTGTGTGTGTATACATATATATATACACACACAATGAAATTTTATTTAGCCATGAGGAAAGAGGATAACCTACTGCCATTTGTGGAATCTTAAGCACATTATGCTAAATGAGATAAGTCAGAGAAAGGCAAGTACTGTGTGATATCACTCAAGTGTGGAATCTAAAAAGTTAAACTTAAAAAGCAAAGAGTAATATGGTGGATACAAGGGGATACGGGACACAGGGATAAGATTGATGCTTCTCGAAAAACTAGAAAATAAACTGTAAACATTTAAAGCACAGTACAATGAATTCAGAAAAAATTATTGTACTATAATCATCAAACTTGGTGGTTGGAGGTTTAGTCACAAAGTTGTATCTGACTCTTGCAACCTCATGGACTGTAGGCCAGTCTCCTCTGTCCATGGGATTCTCCAGGCAAGAATACTGGAGCAGGTTGCCATTTCCTTCTCCAATCATCAAACTTGCTAAGAGACTAAAATTTAACTATCTCATCCACTAAAAAGAAGGAATAATTATGTAATATGATAAATGTGTTAAATATTGCTATAATGATAATATATAGATATATCAAATTAGCATGTCATATACCTTAAGCTTACAAAACACTGTATGTCAGATATATTAAATTTTTTAAAAGTTGAATTTTGAAATTGAATTTTTTTAAATTTCAATTTAAAAAAGTGAATTTTGTCTCCTTATATAGAGACAAAAGATTGCTCCTTCACCTTTTACCCATTTGCCATAGTTAAAAGCATTAGGGCCACGAAAAAGCAAGTTATTTTTTTCAGATGTAAAGCTTCTTACTACTAGGCTGACTCACTTATTTTCTTCTCCTGGATCTATGATGGGAAAAGGGTGGGTTGTTAGGCAGCCCCCTCCCCATTTCCTTTCCTTATACTTCTCCTCCCTCACATTCCTCTAGATAGCCACTCCTATCTCCTTAGAAATAGACTGAGTAGGAGAGAGGATTGGTGAAGCCAGGAAAGGTTTTCTTGATGGGTAAGACCATGATGTGGCGCTGATGCTGTCTGGGCTGCATGCATCTAGAGTCCTATTACTCCTCTGGGCGAGCGACTTAGGCAGGATCACTCCAGCTCTCCCCACAGTTCTACCTTGAGCACAAGCACAGCCCCTCCCACTGGAGCCCGTTCTGCTCTGCTGTGCTGGGCAGCTGGCCAGCCACCATCTTGCCTTTTGGTTGTTTTGGGTGGGTGTGAATCTGGTACCAGTCTCTGAAGCTCACCAACTCTAGGTTTCCAAGTTGAGCTTTCCAAGTGACTTTCTTGAAGCTCACCTGTCTCTGCTTGACGTCGGGAGGAAGCACAAGCACATTCTTCCTCCGACTCCTTGTAGCAATGGGGCGAAGGAGAGGCAGGGAGCCCAAAGACTGTCACAACACTGGAGTACTACTTCTGAAGGAGTTACCTCCAAAACTAGGCCCAGCTCTTCCTAACACCAATCCTTTATCTACCACGAGCTTTGTGGACCTGTCTTTTATTCCCCTTATAATTCCTGCACAAAGGATCTATCATCATACTTTTATATATGAAAGGAATGTTTAGCACCCCAGTGTTGCTCTTTTTCTTTGGGGCTTCAAACAAAACTGAGGCAGAGTCCTGCTTTAACATCCTAATACACAAATATCATGCTTCACTCTCTTGTCTACTCTGTCTTTTGATTTTCAAGTTCAATTTGGATGTCAAATTCCTCTACATAGTACTTTCCTCCTCAAACCCTTGTCCATTCTCTAATTTCCCCTTCCTGGATTTCCTACCATTGAAAATACCCTACCCTTTCCTCAGTCCACTAACAGTCCCTGTCTCTGTTTTTTTCAGCTTATTGTTTTTTTATTTCATTGTAGAAAGTTCATGGTGGCTTTCTACAGGTCCAAAAGATTATTTTTTAAGCCACTTTTCAAAGGTCTCATTGTGTTCACTTTTTTGTTCCCGTGTCCTGTTTAGTTTCCTCTTTCCTAGTTACTCTGCTCATTCGCTCACTGGGACTATGTCCTTGGTCAAAACTGGGCCTTGCTCTGACTACACTGCTACTTTAGCCATAATCATCAACTACTCACTAAATACTTACAGTGTATTTAATGCTTTTTTGACAGTATGCAAGATCAGGGAACTTTAAGGTCCCTGAAGTTTCAGTCAGGACAAAACACATCAAAAAAAAAAAAAAAGGAGATTACTCGTTGTGTTAAAATATCTGATCTGAAAATGTGCAGGTTTTCATTTGGACCATAAAATTTTGGACTAAAAAGTTTTGAAAGATTCTAAAATCTCTTCTGATACGTGAAGGCTTCTCACATTCTTCACAGAAGGACTACCTATTTTACTGGTTTTTTTTTAGTCCCACAGCATGTGACATCCTAGTTCCATGACAAAGATCAAATCCATGCCCCTTGCTCTCATTGGAAGCATGGACTGTCATGGAAATCCCCATATCTTGATTTTTTTTTTAGTTTGACATTTTTGAACATGTTAGGTCCACAGATGTACCTGCCTTACTTAGTTTTGTACCACTAACATAAATTTACCCTAAACTTGAACATGAGATACATTTTAAATTTAGATTTTTGCACATCAATGAAGGTTCCCAAATGGTGCTAGTGGTTAAGAATCCTCCTGCCATTCCAGAGACACTATTCCAGGGATGGGTTCAATCCCTGGGTTAGGAAGATCCCCTGGAGGAAAAAATGGCAACCCACTCCAGTATTCTTGACTAGGAAATGCCATAGACAGAAGAGTCTGGCCAGCTACAGTCCATGGGGTTGCAAAGAGTCGGACACAACATAGCACCTCAGCACACACACATTCAGTTCAGTTCAGTCCAGTTGCTCAGTTGTGTCTGACTCTTTGTGACCCCATGAATTGCAGCACTCCAGGCCTCCATGTCCATCACCAACTCCCAGAGTCTACCCAAACCCATGTCCATCGAGTCGGTGATGCCATCCAGCCATCTCATCCTCTGTCATCCCCTTCTCCTCCTGCCGCCAATCCTTCCCAGCATTAGGATCTTTTCCAATGAGTCAAATCTTCACATGAGGTGGCCAAAATATTGGAGTTTCAGCTTCAACATCAGTCCTTCCAATGAACACCCAGGACTGATCTCCTTTAAGATGGATTGGTTGGATCTTCTTGCAGTCCAAGGGACTCTCAAGAGTCTTCTCCAACACCATAGTTCAAAAGCATCAATTCTTCAGTGCTCAGCTTTCTTTACAGTCCAACTCTCACATCCATACATGACTACTGGAAAAACCATAGCCTTGACTAGACAGACCTTTGTTCGCAAAGTAATGTCTCTGTTTTAAATATACCATCTAGGTTGGTCATAACTTTCCTTCCAAGTAAGCATCTTTCAATTTCATGGTTGCAGTCACCACTTGCAGTGACTTTGGAGCCCAGAAAAATAAAGTCTGACACTGTTTCCACTGTTTCCCCATCTATTTTCCATGAAGTGATGAGACCAGATGCCATGATCTTAGTTTTCTGAATGTTGAGCTTTAAGCCAACTTTTTCACCCTCCTCTTTCACTTTCATCAAGAGGAGTTTTAGTTCCTCTTCACTCCCTGCCATAAGGATGGTGTCATCTGCATATCTGAGATGATTGGTATTTCTCCCAACAATCTTGATTCCAGCTTGTGCTTCTTCCAGCCCAGCATTTCTCATAATGTACTCTGCATATAAATTGAATAAACAGGGTGACAATATACAATCTTGACGTACTCCTTTTCCTATTTGGAAGCAGTCTGTTGTTCTATGTCCAGTTCTAACTGTTACTTCCTGAACTGCCTACAGGTTTCTCAAGAGACAGATCAAATGGTCTGGTATTCCCATCTCTTTAAGAATTTTCCATAGTTTATTGACACACACATTAATGACATCATTTTACTTTCAATTATATCCATGCCTGATATTTAGCGTCTAAGTTATTGGGTTAAGAATCAGATTCTTTTCTTTTTTTTCATTATTTTCCAGCAGGCAAATGTATTAGATGTTCTGGGCTTTATGAAGATGATAATAATGTTCATGACAATAATAATGACACACACTTTCCAAAGTGCTGTCATGTACATTATCTTATCTCATTCTAAAAATGCACTGAGATGATTATAACTACTCTGTTCATGACTGAACCTCTCACAGCTCCTCTGCCTCCCACCAGCTCTGCCACAGACATTCTGCAGAAAACTACAGCCCTGAGTTCTGTTGCTCAGGAAAATCCTCAGGCTCCCAACCCAGTGGTTCACACTTCTCTGGCCCAAATTGCAAAACTGTTGATTTGGTTCCCTTTCTTGCTCTTCAACTTTTTTTTTAGACCTGACTAGTTGACTTGCTTCTCAGGCCTGCCTTACTCCAGAACACGAATTTTGGTTCCACTTTGCTCTGTGCCCTCTAGTCGTTGCCATCATGACCTACTCTCAGCTGCAGAGCTTGGGATCACACTCAGGGAGGGATGTGATTGCCAACAGGAGGAGTAATCTAAAACTCCCAGTTTAGAGACCCCCTCAGGAGTTACTATTTTCTCCCCATGTGGAAGCATGATTCTAGGACACAGTATCCTCCGTGAACACAGCCCATCATTCTGAAGATCTATGGTCATTGTTGTCGTTAATGTAGATTTGTTATTAGAACAAAATGAAGTCAGTTTTCCAACACATGTGATGATATTAATGCTTGATCCTTGGGAAGTTAGATGACTTCCAATTCTACAATTTGGCATTTCTTCAATGCTTTTTCTTATGAAAAAGAAACTCTACCACTACTAGCCCAGCTTTTCTTTCATAAACAGCTCACATTGAGCCATAGGAGTGCCAACGACTTGCAGGAATTAAAAACCGAGCAGATAAATACAGAGATGATAGGAAGCCTGAAGAATAGGAATAATGGGATATGAGTCAGTCAAGCGTTGCCCAGGAAGAGTTTGCACACGGCATGCCTTTACCCTAGACAAAGGTATTTCTTTTTTCAAGTAAGTCATCCCATATTTCCTCAGGGAAAGTGATTTGGAATGCTTTTACTTACAAGTTTAGAGCATTAGAGGATGTGTTTTATTCTCCTTATTAAAATAGAGGTGATTTGTTAAAAAAAAAAAAAAGGCAAACCAACAATGCTATGAAGGTGATTTATGCTTAGGGGTTGTAGGAAATATAAATTGATTTATTCATTCTTTTTCTTACCATTATTCTATTTCCAGAGTAAGTGCATTTTGTGAAAAGAATGGTAAAAGGAAACCAAAACAAAAATTATTCTATAAAAATTGTTCCTGCTGGATGTTTGGAGGACAGAAAAATTCCCTCTGTTGAGGAATTGAACCTCTTCTTCTAATGTCTGAAATCACTCTCTTAGCCAAGCAGGCTGCACAGAGCCTGAGGCAGTGCTAAGACCAGGTTGGCATTGCCGACAAAGCTTAGGGAGCTTGTGAGAGTGGGTGTGCAGCCAAGAGTTTAGATAAGATTTCCCAAAGGTTTTAGCTGCTCTTCACTTATTTCAATTTGCCTTTCCCTTTAGCTGGCTTCTACTTAGCGTTTCAAGCTCGTGTTACCATTCTGGTTTTCAATAGTAGCAAATCCTGAGGTAGTCTATAAAATGGTACCACTATGATTCACATGGAAAGCACACTTTTGCATCTCCTGCCGTGGAATATGTTTCTAAAATTGGCAGTCTCACACATGCTTTGACCCTTCAGCATTCCAGGCAGTTGGTCTGTCACTTTTCTTTCATTTTATAGCTTTTAAAAAATGGAGTCCTGAGTTAGGCTCGGAGGCTAAACTTCTCTACAGTAAGTGTGTTTTTTCATAGCATGGCACATTCATAAATGCCAGAAAAAGAATAACCCTCCCAGAAAAGAACTGTAAGATGGATGTGCTGGATGATGCTCCAATATAATTTGACTCTTAAGTGCAACTCAAGGCAATAACTTATTGATTCTCATCACTCATTTTTATATTCATAATTTTTTGATATTTTCTTAAATTGAGGGGGTGATTTTTTCTCAATTTAGACTTTGCTCCTGTCCTATTAACTTTATGACTATTTCACCTCAATCACACACATGAATCAGACTCCATGTCTGAACCCTGGATGGTGAAAATCCTCCCCAGGATCACAACTCCTGTGGCTGCTCACATATACACCCCACATACCAAAAAGCAGCTCTTTGAAATGAGAGCTTTCAGTTGCTCAGCTGGTCCATGCCCCAGCCTCTTTCAGTTCCCTTTCACTTGGACTCCATCATCAAAACGTCAATTACATTCACACCACATTCCCCAAGAACTCACTACTCCCACTGGGTCCCTCACCACTCAATTCCACTTTCTACTCCCTTCACTCAGCCTCGTGAGAGGAAGAAGAGCAGAACTAGGAGACAACAGTCTAATCATCTGGTCTGGTCTTTGCACATTTCTGATTTTCTTCTAGAATAGGCTTCTAGGTAACCTCTAGTCAGCTGCATGCTGGCTCCAGCACTCCTGTGTAATATGGAAGAACAAGTCTGACTCCATATTGGATCAAGATGTTTTACTTTAACCTTTGTGTTCTGTTGCTTTTGCTACAAGTTAATTACTAAAGGGATGTTGTCTATAGCTTAAGATAGACATAATGGCTCATCTCTGGGAGCCCTGCCTCCCATGCCTGAGCATTGCTATAAAACACCTTTGTTTAGCTCACAGGAAACATCCTCACCAAAATCACCTGTGGGTAGCTGTAAAAAAGAAAAAATGAACACATTCCCTCCAGAGCATGTCCAAAATCAGGAAATATTTGCAATAATTTATCACTTCTTTTACTTTATCTCTTCTCTTCCCCCTCTTTTACTATTAAAGAAACTAGGATCCAAACTCAGGAAAGATATTTCTTTGGGACACTAGGCCACCATCTTCTCCTTCTGCTGGCTTTCCAAATAAAGTCCGTATTCCTTGCTTCAACAACTCATCTCTCGATTTATTGGTGGGTCGTGCAGCAAGCAGCATGAGTTTGGACTCGGTAACGTTCAGTCAGTGCTGTAAGTGAGAAAACAGAAAAGAGCTGGCATGAATTCCCACAAATTCTTCCTCTCCAACGCTAAGTGTTTTCTGTTCAGTTTTTGTTCGCTCTTATTTTATTCCTTTCCGTAAAGCTTCTTTCCAGGAATACCTCCTCCACTGTGTGTCTTCTCCCATCTGTCAAGTGGAGGCTAAGGGGAAGGAGGATTTAGGTGGGAGAACGGCGTGAGCTGGGAAGAGAATCTCTGCTCGTGACCACTGCATAGACATCTAGAAGGCATGCCAGGACTGTCACTGGAAAAACAGCGCTTGAAAACTCTGCTGGAGTAAGACTTCTCTCAAGATGGGCACTGGAGTGGACAGTGTTTGCTCTGGCAGCCCACTGCAGTTCATCCTCACTTGAATATTAACACCTTAATTTTTATTTAGGAAATCAACCCTTTTTCAGTTGTTCTTCAAGGCGAGTGCCCAGAGCTGCTCTGAAGCCTGGTTCTTACATTTCCTTTTCAGTTCCATGAGCTATCCTATGCACTTTAAAACAAATTTCTTTCTTAATTAAATTACCCAAAGTCAGCTTTTGTTCAGTTCAGTCAGTCAGTCTGACTCTTTGCAATCCCATGGACTGCAGCACACCAGGCTTCCCTATCCATCACCAACTCCAGGAGTTTACTCAAACTCATGTCCATTGAGTCAGTGTTGCCATCCAACCATCTCATCCTCTGCTCTCCCCTTCTCCTCCTGCCCTCAATCTTTCCCAGCATCAGGGTCTTTTCCAAGGAGTCAGTTAGTTGCATCAGGTGGCCAGAGTACTGGAGTTTCAGCTTCAGCATCAGTCCTTGCAATGAATATTCAGTTTTTGTTGCTTGCAAATAAAGAAATCTAGATTTCATTGGACTTGAATAGGTGAAGGTGACATAGTGTTGAAGAAGGGCATTAGATTAGGAGTCAGAGCACCTTGGCTGTTGTTCTATTTCTGCTCTGGACAGCTGGGATTTACTTGTTCTCACGATGTTCTACCTACAGAATAAAGATTTCTGCTGATGGGGACATATTCAGATCTCTTGGGTGGCTTTTTGAAAACTTACACACTTACTCTCCAGGCAAATTCTGTCAAAAGTTTGGCCCTTCTTCTCACCCTTTCCATGCATCACCTTACTATTGAAAATTACAGTCCAGCAGGCCTTCATTCCTAACAGAAGGGTGTTACAGCACTCAGATGTGTTAGATGGAAAAATATTCTACTGGACTAGGATATTTCTGAAGGTTCTTCTAGGGCTAATATCCTGTGAGCTGATGAGATACTTTTTAAAATATATAACTGTTTCAGACAGGTTATGAAAGAAAATTTAAAGTGAAAGCAGATGGAGAGCTATGAATAGAAACAGGAATCAAATCTCAAAACTGAAAGAATAGTTTTGAAAGATTTTGATGTGAGTTGCCTTAAGAATTATACAACAATAAAACTTGTGGCAAATATATGCATTGGGACTTGTGAGACTCCTCAGATTTTAATTCTCCAGCACAGGGGTGTAAATTTGGGGGGGGGGAATGTAATTTGAAAAAAAAGATATTTTTCTTAACACCCTGTGTTTAGAAAATTTTATTTCATTAAATATATTAAGATCATCCATGTGGTCATGTAAGAACTAGAATTGAGTGTTCAAAAGAATATGTTTCTGAGAAGCTCAACTAAATGCTACTAATCTAAAATAACTTGATATCAAAACTTTCTGAATAATTTGTTATTCATTAATGAAATATATAACAAATGTGAATAATACAAAAAAACAAAAATAGTCCAAGTAAATCAAATATACACTCCCGAGCTAAAATGAAACATGAGTTAAACATTGAATAGTTAAGATGTTTAAAGCTATGCAAATAAAATTTTAAAATATTTTTAAATGTGAGTCATCATTTCTGCTCAGCATTACTGGTTTCTTTTGATGGAAAAATGTTAAAATTACTAAAATCAAAACCGTGCTCTCTAACTGCCAATGAGCTTTGACATAATCAATTCCTAAGTGTCCAATTAAATATTTATAATGAACATAGCTTATTTTAATTAAGTTCTCAGTTATTTTTATAGTCTCTTTCTCTTTAACGCACTCTCACACACTCTTATACCACCACCACCACCATAGGATTCAGGCCAACAATATTTAACATTGCTCTATTTTGATAATTAAAAGAGCATACTCTTTGATATGATATTCTCTGCCCCTAAAATTTTTTCAGATCATATGGAATAAATGTTCTTATTATGTTCTGCAGTTTCTGCAAACTGTTTGCCATATGTTCCTACTAGAACTTTTAAAGTTATGTTTTATCTTTGCTGCATCAGTAATTTTGGAGGCTCTTGCATGAATATAATTATGTACCTTAAAATTTCATCCTCTTCATTGCTCTTTGTTTACCTTTTATATGTTCTTTTTATATAAACAGGTAAGAAACATTTGTTCAAAGAAAATGAGGTGATTAAAATTTAAAAGTGGATCATGAATCTAACTAGTTCCTTACCTTGGCAGTGAACATCCACTTAGGACACTTCTAATTATTTTAACAATAATTACATTGGCAGGAGGACAATGGAGTATGAAATTTATGATAATAATTACACCATTCAACTGTCTGCATCTTACCTAAGCACATCTATGTGAGAACAGATGCTTTAATAACACTCTGGCTTCTTTCACAGTTGTAGCACTCAGTCTGTTTTGCAAGTTTCATTCACTGTTTCATCAAGAGGAGATAAAATCCAGTATGTAACATTCTGGAAATGGACAATGAAGGACCAAACAAGAAGCATGATATTTTGTGAGAACATTGTATTGGGTTGGCCAAAAAGTTCATTCAGGTTTTCCTGTACCATCTTATGAAAAGGCACAAGGCAGACTTTTCGGCCAACCTAATATTGTATACTTTCCCCCATGAAACACTCAAATTTTGTGTCTTGCTACTTGCTTAACATTGAATAACAAACACTTTTTTGTGCTACTGCATAGTTTTGGGGAAGTGATGAGGGAATTTTCTGTAATACCTCATTTAAGTATAACTCTTTAAGCTCTCCAGGAGAAATGAGCATTGCAGGGCAATTTAAATTTCTATGGGAGATTTTGGGGGAAATTACAGATGCTTATTTAAAAACTCAAGAATAACCATTAAATAGAATTTGTAAAAACTTTCACATTTCAATAAGGTAAATAAAAATATGGAAGTAAAGGAAAAGGTAAACAGAAAATTAAAATAAGGTAACATAAAAAGCTCAAATACGCCAGTGATGATAATAAATATAAATGGAATAGATTTAAGTGTAGATAATGTCAATTTGGATTAAAAATAAGAGTTAAATTCTATTCATAAGAAATATATCTAAAGCCAAAAGACAGGTCTAAAACAAGGTAACTGTAAAAGATACAGTTGACAAACAGTAAAGATACATTACTATCAGAGAAAATGGTAATTTGAGGAAAAAATGTACTAAAACAGACAAAAGGAGCTGTTACACTATGATTTTCAAAAAGTCTCCAAACTATATCTTCAAAATATTATTTTTCAAATGAAGTTGATAGAATTATAAAGATTTTTAAAATCCAGAAAAGTATAGTTTTTAACTCACCTGTTAAAAATACTACATTAAATAAGATTTCTATATCTATATGATTGAAATTTAGTTTAAAATGACTGAAAGTACTGATTTTGTACCTATTATATATATAGATATAATCTATATATATGTCATCTTTTGTGCAAAATATCTGAAAAATTGGGTATCTTTATGTCACCAGAAACCGCAGATGTTACTCAAACCTAATTGTATTTCATGTCACTTAATCTTGGGCCAATTCACCTTCCTCAGGGAGCTGTTGTCATCAGGAAAATTACTGACTCTAGAGACGAGTCAAAATGTCTTGATTCCCCATCACCAACTCTATTACCATCATTTTTTGATGTATGTGATTGACTTTTTATCAGTTTGTATGCAGTAAAGTAACAAAACAATTTTGTTATTTTTATCCGACTTCCCCTTCCTTTTTAAATAAATTGCCTCTTGACTTCCCTTTCTAAACTGAAATTATGTAGTTGCAAAGGATGAGCAAGGTGGTACCCACAAGACTGCTATTATTTTTTTATGCTTAATCACCAGAGATTTTTGTTGTAAGCATTTCACCCAAAGATGAACTCACTTTTACCTAAAATTGTTTAGCTCTGGTTATGTAAGAATGAATATTGGTCATATATTTTCAAATATAAGTTATAGTCACTCAGTAGTTATTATTAGTTAGAGCCCATTTTACTAAGCTGAGAGAGGGATTCGGAAAAGTAAAATGCATAATAAAATGTGTGGTCTCTCTCCATACTCTCTACTTTCAGATCTTCATCATTTTTTTTTTAATCATTACTCCTGTCTCTTTTTAAAATCTCTTTTCTACCTCCTCTAAACCCCACAATAATTTTCAACAGCTAATCATATTTAACCACTTGATTTAAACCTCTCTAATCCATTTCAAAATTTTATTGCTTTTATTCCTCTGGGAGAGAATATATTTCCATCTAAAAGGAGAAGTAATTTTTCACTTTGAGTATCAGACTTGCTGTTTTGTTTATTTGGTTTTTTCCCTCTAGCATAGCAATAGTTGTTACATGAAGCTTTTGACAAGTTAGAAAAAACTTTTCTACACAGCTTCAATAGTCTTGATCATCAAGTTTGCTAAAATCATGGGTAGAGAAAGCATAGAATATTAATGAATATATCCTGTCCTATGTAAGGAGGAGGAAGCCTGGTCCTTCTGGTCAGAGTGGATTGTGGAAAAGAAAAGAAAGTCAGAGGTTGGGAATAAAATATCCAGACCTTTAGATACATACTCACAGAAGTTCCAGAAGAGAACAAGCAATAAGCAAAAGTGTTTCTAGCCACTTCCTATTTAGAACTTTGGGTCGAGATGGCCAGGCATTACCACCCTGCCAGTATGAGAATGGCAACAGACAGCAGGGGAAATGTGGAGACTGCTGAGTCTAGAGCAGTCCTCAAATACCTTCTCCTCACTGTTTGGCCAGAAATAGCTCAGTGGTTCTATATGTTCGTCTAGCCTTGCAAGTGGGGACTGAGAAGGAATTGAATAAAGAACTGCAGAAATTCTAGAATAATTTAGGGATCAATATTACCTGGGAAAAATCATTCCTCAGCTCAATACTACAGAATACATTATTGAGCTGGAGAGTAAATGGGAGTGTCTGCCAGAAACCAGGTGTCTATGACACGAGTAGGACCAGTGGGTCCAGCAGCAAGGTAAGTTGCTTGTGCTTCCCAGAGCATCGCCTAAGCTGAACACAGCACAGGTTATACTGCCCCTGGTCTACACGGACAGCCGCCAGCAGGAAGCCCAGGATAGGAACAGCCCAAACACACCTCAGCGAATACCACCCAGTCACCAGGTGCCCTGCACTTAAAACCAGCAAAAACCCTGCACTTTGTCCCAACCCTTCAGAATGACAAACCTTCCCTTAATTCCAAATACCATCCAGAGCAGGAAGAAGCAAATTGAGAAATAACCTGATAGTGAGGGTACCTCTGAATTGACTACATATTTGTCTGAAAGAGCTTGTTTTAAACTGAAGGAAATTTCTTAAACTGGGAGAGAAAAAAATAGCTGTAATCGGAAAATTTTAAATTTATTTATAGCCTAATGACTAGCATGGTATGGTCTATTCAGAAAGATTAGTTACAGGGTAAAAAGCAAAGAAGGAAATAGAACTGTTGAATTATAAATAATTACTCAGTCAACGTCATCGTGTGAATGAATAATTCACAGTATACATCTGTCTAGAATATGATGACTGTGAATGGTCACTTTACTGGTTATAGCTACAGATACATATAGATCCACTATCTTTATGCATCTCTATCTATCTAATCTATATGTAGCTATATAAGTACAGTATAGTATGTAGTTGAGTTTGTGTGTCTTCTCATATGTAAAATTGCAACTGATACCTTTCTGTATAAGTCATTGTCTGAATATTCTATTATTTTATGGAAATAAAGCTAGTAAGCAATAAGAATGAGCATTTTAAACATTATTGAGATAGTTTTCCAAATAGTTATATTTTCTTTAAACCAATCCATTCCTATAAAAAGCAGCCAGATATGTGGGAATGATCCAGAAAAGAATAAGAAAACATATGAATTAAATATGGTATTTGTTGTCATTTTTACTTTCATTATTATGAAGGCCATATTTCAGGAGACTGTTTGATTCTTCTGAGATATTTGCTCCTAATTGAAGAAAAACAGCCACTAGCTGGAAGGTAGCACCGTATATTTGCCTCATATTGTCTTATGTCTGTCTAGCTCAAAGATGCGTCTTTTTACTTAAATAGACTATAATCCACCTAGGTATACTTATTAAGTACTTTCCCCACCAATATGCAAATGTTATTGATTGCATGAAGCTCATGAAGATTAATGCTTTCTATTCTACCAAAATCCATTGTTAGATGTTTTAAATTCTCTATATAAAAACCTATGTAGGAATGTGAGAATATTTTTAGAATAATAATATAAAAATAATTATTAATGACTTTTGTAAAGAACGGAACAGTAGTTACTATACACTACTACATGAGTTTCCATTGAATTCCTCTATGGTTGATATTTCAGGAATCGAGCATCTGTCCTCACCCTTTCAAGAAAGAATCAACTCACTACTGGCTAAAGCCCCCAGGAGGCCAAGAGAGGACAAAGTTGGAACATTTGTCAACTAAAAAATATAGTCACAACCTGAAATGAGAGAGTTATTTTATTTGATGGGAAAGTTTAGTACTTGGACCCCAGGAGATAAAATCTCAGTGGCTCTGAGCAAACTGCTTCAAGAAGGCCGGAAGAGGAGTCAAGCTATATACAGTTTGCAACAAAGAGAGCAGGTAGTCTGAACATCAAAGATCAGATATCAAGTTAGGGAATTTAGCGTTCTATGTATGCAAGCCTCTGGGCTCACTGAATTCATTCCTTTCAAATGCACCTCAGCTATCTGGGGCCAATCCTGTTTCCTTGTTCACCTTAAGGAGTGGCAGATGGCTGCTTCTTGCATTCCCTCAAGCTGCTCAGCAATCACCATTGGAGGGTGGCAGGCATCTGCTGGATCGCAGTTTTGGGAGCCCTCATTCACATTTGGAGGCCAGAAATTGCTGATGGCTATGATATTTCATGTTTATTGATATGACAGGAGATGTTTTCATTTCACAATTTTTTCTTCCTTGTTTCACTCTGTTCTTTCCATTAAAATTATGGATACCTTCACACTCTTCCCTAGTATATGTAGTCCATACTATGAACTGGTAGGTTTATATACAGTTTTCTCCATTAATAGTACAATCTCTTAAAACCAGTTTCATGTAGAAAGGTCTTAACTTTATATTCACATTGTAATACACATCATGCTAAATATTTAGGTGGATTAATCTTATTTCAAAAGATGTGATAGTAGAGTGAAGAGCTTAATGTATAGAAAAATAATACAAAAAGAAATACAATTATGCATTTTTAAAATCATAAAGAAAGTGAAGAAGAACTAAAGAGCCTCTTGATGAAAGTGAAAGAAGAGAGTGGAAAAGTTGGCCTAAAGCTCAACATTCAAAAACCAAAGATCATGGCATCCGGTCCCATCACTTCATGGCAAATAGATGGGGAAACAATGAAAATATTGACAAAATTTATTTGGGGTGGGGGTCCAAAATCACTGCAGATGGTGACTGCAGCCATGAAATTAAAAGACTCTTGCTTCTTGGAAGAAAAACTATGACCAACCTAGACAGCTTATTAAAAAGCAGAGACATTACTTTGCCAACAAAGGTCCATCTAGTCAAAGCAATGGTTTTTCCAGTAGTCATGTATGGCTGTGAGAGTTGGACTATAAAGAAAGCTGAGTTCTGAAGAATTGATGCTTTTGAACTGTGGTGTTGGAGAAGACTCTTGAGAGTCCCATGGACTGCAAGGAGAGCAAATCTGTCAGTTCTCAAGAAAATCAGTCCTGAATATTCATTGAAAGGATTGATGCTGAAGCTGAAGCTCCAATACTTTGGCCACCTGATGCAAAGAACTGACTTATTGGAAAAGACCCTGATGCTGGGAAAGATTGAAGGCAGGAAGAGAGGAGTACGACAAAGGATGAGATGGTTGGATGGCATCATTGACTCGATGGACATGAGTTTGAGCAAGGTCTTGGAGTTGGCGAGGGACAGGGAAGCCTGGTGTGCTGCAGTCCACGGGGTTGCAAGGAGTCAGATACGACTGAGTGACTGAACTGACTGAAAATCACAAAGAAGGAAATATACATACACGTATACACAAATTTTTCTCAGGTTTTTTTTGCTGTTGTTGTTGTTAGTATACAGCGTAAATGTTTTAAGATCAAGTTCTTTCACTCTGAAGTTTTCTTAAGCTCTTTTGGTGTTATTTAGTCCCTAAGTCATGTCCAACTCTTTGCAACCCCATGGACTGTAGCCTGCCAAGCTCCTGTGTCCATAGGATTTCCCAGGCAAAAATACTGGAGCAGGTTGCCATTTCCTTCTCCAAGGGATCTTCCCAATTTAGGGATCAAACCTGTGCCTCCTGTATCACAGGTGGATTTTTTTCCTCCTGAAACACCAGGCTTCCCTTTTCTTAAGCAGAAAATTAGAAGGGCCAAAATTGAAATGAAATTTAATTTTTAAAATATTTTAAATATTTTACATGTGACGTTCCAATTTTTAATGTACATTTGTATTTCCTTGCTTTCATCCATTTTCTTAATTGGCTACAAAGAGACTGTATTTTATTCGATATCTGTTTACATCTTCCAAAAATTCCTAAATCATCTTCAAAATGTACTCAAAGGATGACCCGAATGATCACAAAGAATTCTTTCTCTTCTTTCGTTTAAGTGCATAGATATACATTTCACTCTGAATAATATCAAGCTTGAGTAGAGAATTAGCATTTCCCTTTATACTTGGGAGAATTTTTGTTTAGTTCAGTCACTCATGGAGTTCTAAGAAATTTTCCTCGACAGTGCACAGAGTTCCTGACATTGCACCTTTCAAATGAGGTTCATCTGTGCTAACCCTGCCAGTATCATGTCAACACCATTGCATTCTCTCCCATAGCTAATATTATATTGATTTTGTTAATCTATTGGGTTAAGACTAGTAGTTTATTTGTTTGTTTATTTATTTCTTTTTGGATGTATTGGATCTTCGTTGCTCTATTCAGGCTTTCTTTAGTTGCAGTGAGCAGGGCCTACTCTCTAGTTGTGGTGTACAGACTTCTCACTGTGGTGTCTTCCTTTGTTGCTGAGCACAGGGTTTTTAGGATTTCTGAAGCTGCAATGTGTGGCTCAGTAGTTGTGGCTTGCAGGCTCTGGAGCACAGGCTCAGTAGCTCTGGCACATGGGCTTAGTTGTCCTGCAGCATGAAGAATCTTCCCAGACCAGGGACTGAACCAGAGTACCCATGTCCCCTGCATTGCAACATGGTTCCTTAACCACTGGACCACCAGGGAAGCCCTATAATACCTTTTTTATATAACCAATGAATAAGATACAAGGACTAGGGAATCAAGCATAGGAGTTTTAGGGGGGATGACAGATAATTTTAAGTAGAGTAGCAAATTCTGAAGAATATACAGGAGTTAGTCATTTATTAATAGATTTCTGGGAACAGAGTGTATAGGAAGAGAGAACAGCTAGTGGCCAGAAAACAATTATCATGCAGAATTATACAATTCTTCCTTGTTAGAATTTATAATGCATTTACACACTCTCACACACAGTTTATCATGTACATTTGGATTTTAATTGAGAAAAGAAGTTTTCTTTCCTTGCTGTAGATAGTTTTACATGTTGCTTTGTAAACATGGAGAGGAAGACAATGTACTTCAGAAGACCTTAACATCTGCATGCAACACAGATTCCCAGTCTTCCTTGCACATTGAGTCTCCAAGAACCACTTGGAAGACTGCAAAGGCAGACACCAGACTTCCTTGCCTCAGCACTTTCTTTCATTAAACTAGAGAATTTTCCAGCTGCTAAGGCTGAAAAGTTATCTTCAGGGGGGTATTTCTTCCAAAGAGAGCAGAGTTTCCCCTGACACCATATTCTCAGATTTCTACTCAGTAGCAGAGAGCTCAGAATCAAAAGAACAAATTCAGTTTTCCGCAGACAAATTATTGAGTCCAGGGAAGTATTTTAGATGATTAGATTCTCAAGTTATTTTCAAATATTATCTACACAAAAACCAGTTCACTGTAGTTTGATGATGTCAATATTTTTTAAAAGACCAAAATTTATAAAGCAGAGAAAGAAAAAAAGACTTTCTTCATCTCCAGCCTTTTTCTGGCAATACTGGCCATCCTTCTGTTTCTATTAAGCTGTTCCTGTTCCTAGTATTTTCTTCACCTAATCCATCCAGTATAAGCTAGCTAGTTATCACATTACATCTTATTTTAAATATTAAACAAGACATGCACCACAGTCTGGTATATTTTAGTTTATCTATTAATCTACTTATTTGTTTATCTAGTCTCTGTTTTCCTCTTCTCCACATTATTTGCTTCCATACTTTATGTACCTAGAACAAGCCCTGGCATATATAATACATACTTAATATATATATTTCTCAGGCTTCCCTGATGGCTCAGAGGTTAAAAAAAAAAATCCACCTGCCAGTGAAGGAGTCACAGGTTCAATCCCTGTTCCAGGAAGATCCCACATGCCACGGAGCAATTAAGCCCATGCACCACAATACTGAACCCATGCTCCAGAGCCCAGGAGCTGTAACTTATTGAGCCCATGAGCAGCAACTACTGAAGCCCATGCACCCTAAAGCCTGTGCTCCCCAACATGAAAAACCACTGCAATGAGAAGCCCTTGCACTGAAACTAGAGAGTAGCCTCTGCTCACTGCAGCTAAAGAAAAGCCCATGCAGCAGTGAAAAACCAGCACAGTCAAAAGTAGAATAAATAAAATTATTAAAATGTATATATATTTCTCAAAAGAAAAGAATATTACATAGTCTGAAATAATGAATAAACTTTACCTTTACAAGCCTAGAAAAATAAAATCATCAGATTAAATATCCTGTATTTTGCAATATTTTGTTAAACATTTTCAGAACTTAAAATTATTCTTTCCTCTCAATCATCTTTAAGATTAGAAACAATTTAAAATTGTAATATACTATAAGGAACAATATATGTACATCATTGTGGAATAAACAAGTGAGAGTCTTCTATAGGAATTATTGATGATTGCTTTGTAAAATAGAAAAATATTTTTAAACTTTTCTTATGAGAGAGTTAATCAGAAGATGCATTTTTTAAGTAAAAAGTATGTATGACTGTGATATTTTGGTGGCTCATCAGAAAGTCAAATACCCTATGAGACTAGTAAAAGTTCTTCTACACAGGTTAAAAGGATATTAGAGGGAAAACAAAAACCAAATAACCCCAAATGTCAGAAATGGCATTTGTATCAACAGTTCTCAGGGGGGATGGATACTAGAGGTTAAAAATAAAACATTGATAACTTACTAGGCAAAACTTAGAATGTGACAGATAAGTGGAATGAAATTTCTTCTTTCCCCATCTCTATCTGTGTGATGTCTGAGATTAGGACTTTTTGAAAAATAGTGAATTCACTTGTCTTCAACTGAAGATGAATATCAAAAATGAACTATGAAAATGACTGCCAAATTAACTGGTACTAAGGAACTAAATCAGAAGAATGCTGGAAAAAATTATTCTGTTTTGACCTCAGAATTTTTTAGCAAAATATAGAATTATAAAGCACGAATGCCAAAATAATGATTTATACAATCAGAGGATTTTCCAGGTATGTTTCCAGTCTTTTGAAACATCAGACTTTAGCACTTAGAGAAGTATATAGTTTTGGTTTCCCATAGGCTAGTTTGTCATGACCACCTAACTTCAAATTCTACATGTGCTTCTCCCCAAAACATTTATATGAACAAAAAGAACAAATGCAGTCATAATTTATGATGATAATAAATCTATGACAATAGCAAGGAGGCAGAAATTTTTGAAAATATTGATTTACGTGTAAGTAAACATTCTCTGGACTTCCTGGGAGATGCAGTGGTAAAGTATCGGCCTGCCAATGCAGGAGATGTAAGAGATGCGGGTTTGATCCCTGGATCTGGAAAATCCCCTGGAGTAAGCAACCCATTCTAGCATTTGTTGCAGTGATAAAGAAAAAAAGGAATGCGTTTTCTCTCTCCCTTTCCTGAGAACAAAGAAGATAAAGAGAACACTGAGCAGGCCTGTACATTCCGAGTTTTTTTTTTTTTACTTTAACTTCTCTTAACTCTGCATATCTATAACTAAGTTTACTTTTCTGCCTCCTAACTCTGAATATCTGTAACTAAGTTTGCTTTTCTGCCCCTTAACTCTGCAGGAGCTATAATTCACATTCATCCCTTTATATGCTAAATTGCTCCAGGCTCCTCTGTCCATGGGATTCTCCAGGCAAAAATACTGAACTTGGCTGCCATTTCCTATTCCAATCATCCTGACCTGGGGATTGAACCCATGTCTCTTAAGTCTCCTGTACTGGCAGGTGGGTTCTTTTACCACCAGCACCACCTATATGGTGTTTATCCTTACAACACCCTTTCTCTTATAGTTACATATCAGAAAGAAGGTCGCAGAGCCACCAAAACTGCCAGACTCAATTACTGGGTCACTAATGCCTGGAAAAGAACAGTTTTCATTCCAATGCCAAAGAAAGGCAATGCCAAAGAATGCTCAAACTACTGCACAACTGCACTCGTCTCACACGCTAGTAAAGTAATGCTCAAAATTCTCCAAGCCAGGCTTCAATAATATCTGAACTGTGAACTTCCAGATGTTCAATCCAGATTTAGAAAATGCAGAGGAACAAAAGGTCAAATTGCCAACATCCATTGGATCATCAAAAAAGCAAGAGAGTTCCAAAAAAACATGTATTTCTGTTTTATTGACTATGCCAAAGCCTTTGACTGTGTGGATCACCACAAACTGTGGAAAATTCTGAAAGAGATGGGAATACCAGACCACCTGACCTGCCTCTTGAGAAATCTATGCAGGTCAGGAAGCAACAGTTAGAACTGGACATAGAACAACAGACTGGTTCCAAATAGGAAAAGGAGTACGTCAAAGCTGTATATTGTCACTGTGCTTATTTAACTCCTATGCAGAGTACATCATGAGAAACAATGGGCTAGAGGAATCACAAGCTGGAATCAAGATTGCCAGGAGAAATATCAATAACCTCAGATATGCAGATGACACTATCCTTATGGCAGAAAGTGAAGAAGAGCTAAAGAGCATCTTGATGAAAGTGAAAGAGGAGAGTGAAAAAGTTGGCTTAAAACTCAACATTCAGAAAACCAAGAACATGGAATCTGGTCCCATCACTTAATGGCAAATAGATGGGGAAACAGTGACAGATTTTATCTTGGGGGGGCTAAAAAATCACTGCAGATGGTGGCTGCAGCCATGAAATTAAAAGACTTTTGCTCCTTGGAAGAAAAGCTATGACCTACCTAGACAGCATATTATAAAGCAGGGATATTACTTTGCCAACAACAAAGGTCAGTCTAGTCAAAGCTATGGCTTTTCCAGTAGTCATGTATGGATGTGAGAGTTGGACTGTAAAGAAAGCTGAATGCTGAAGAATTGATGCTTTTGAACTGTGGTGTTGGAGAAGACTCTTGAGAGTCCCTTGGACTGCAAGGAGATCCAACCAGTCCATCCTAAAGGAGATCAGTTCAGTTCAGTTCAGTTGCTCAGCTATGTCTGATTCTTTGCCACCATGTGGGCTATAGAGTCCATGGAATTCTCCAGGCCAGAATACTGGAGTGGGTAGCCTTTCCCTTCTCCAGGAATCTTCCCAACCCAGGGATTTTACCCAGGGATTTTACCCAGGTCTCCCGCATTGCAGGCAAATTGTTTACCAGCTGAGCCTCAAGAGAAGCACTCATGCCTTCAAACATTCTACAGATTACAACCCAGGACAGAGGGTCAGACAAGAATTGTACAGGAAAGAGCAGAATAGGATCATAGTGGCAGTCAAATGGAGATAATATTAACTATGATTAATCCCCAGTAAAGGATGGTCTTATCTTGAGTTGATGAATGCTGAGAACATATCTAAAGTATGGTAGAACAGAGCACTGATAATACCAGAGTAAAATGAAGACTTCTTATAAAGGACAGATGACCAGCACTCTTAGAAGGCATGGCTCTGAGAAAGGGAATGATAATTTGGTTGAGATAATGCTTCCCAGAGGCTTTGTGCGAAGAGGAAGAGATGAACACCTAGAGATAATGGCTTTATAAAAAACAAAATTCAAAGAATCATAGGAAAAAAGACTCTTCCCATAAGGTCCCCTTTGTTAAAGAATTTGCTCTCCGCCTACAATAGCATTCTTAAATTAAGAAACCAAGTAAGCCACATCTTTTCAGTTCAAACCCATCTTTCTCAGTGAGTCTGTAGAATGACCCTTTATTCCTTATGTAGGAAAATCTAATGCAGCTAAAAATAAAGAAAGAAACAAAACTCTCAGCAACTACACAAAGTAACTTTAAAAATAAAAGAGAAAATAAAAATGAAAAGTTTGGGATATGGAAAAACATCAAAAAATAGTTGGAAAGAAAAGAAAACCTATGCAACACTATCACACACGATTCATAAATCCAACTGCTTACTTTTACTTTTATGGCCTCATCCTGGTCTTTACCAGAGTCTTACTTCCTTGACAGATTCACTTTTCTTTTGGTAGTACAAAAATCTCTTCTTAACTTTTTAGCCCTTTATTATTGCTCTGCTTCCCCGGTGGCTCAGATGGCAAAGAATCTGCCTGCAATGTGGGAGACCTGGGTTCAATGCCTGAGCAGAATAGATCCTCTAAGAAGGGAATGGTTACCCACTCCAGTATTGTTGCCTGGAGAATTCCATGGACAGAGGAGCTTGGTGGGCAAGGTCCACAGGGTTGCAAAGAGTTGAACATGGCTGAGCGACTAACACTTTCACATTCATTATTGCTCCAGCATGGTTATTTAGAAAACTGTTCAACATATGCACAACTTTGGAGTTGGTAAATGCCTCAAAAGGATGCCTTAAAGTAGAAATTGTGCACTGTATGTCAGGTTCAACATCTATGTGGTATCTTTTTCCCCTGGAATCTTTTTCCAGAAGTCACAGGAACTGTGTATATTCTCTGATGTCTTCAAATAGTTGTCTTCTTTTATGCTCTTTTAAGAATTCTGCTTGAATGGGTGTTCATGATGGGAGAATTGGTTTGATAACAGTTACTGCATCACAAATCAAAGTATAAATTTATCAGTCCTTAAGTTTTGGGGCTTCCCAGGTGGCTCAGTGGAAAGGAATTTGCCTGCCAAGGCAGGAGACATAGGTTCAGTCCCTGGGTTGGGACGATCTTCTGGAGAAGGAAATATCAACCCACTCCAGTGTTCTTGCCTGGGAAATTCCATGGGCAAAGGAGCCTGATGGGCTGCAGTCCATGGGGGTTGCAAAGAGTCAGATACTACTTAGCAACTAAACACATAACCACAAGCACAGTTTTTGGTTTTTCTCAAGCACAAATCTTATTATATTTCAGGGGTTTAAAAATATTTTAAAATATTTTTAGTTCAACAGGATACAAGGATACAAGACTTATTTTCATGGACTACAAGGAACTTGAAATGTCTTAGCATGACAAATTGGATTACTCTAATAAACTTCAAGATTTTCATAATATTCATCTTAAAATGTCTAAAAAATTCAAGAATATAGCATGTAACCCTGATTTTACACGTAACTCTTTATGGCCAAAAATGACTCAGAGAAATGTTTATTAGACTGTAGATACTAAGAGCGAGACTGAAGAAGAAAGCAAGATATAAGCACAATAACAAGCCAAGTTTGTATTCCTATCTACTTTCTGGACTTTTTGAAGACTTATATTATAAACTGTTAGAGCTTCTTATACTAAGAGGCTACTAGCATTATTTAATTTCCTGAATATTTGCTGAGAACCTGCTCTATGTCAACTGCTCTTGTTCATCAGGACATAAATATATTTTAGATTATTTTTTCTCTCAAAAGGTACAGGGAGTAGTGATTCCACATAATTGATTAAAGTAAATATTGTATTGTTATTTTTTAATTTAAAATGTTATTTATTAAAATACAAGCAAAATGTTTAAGATTCTTAATGAAGCATTCCTTCATCTGTCATCAGTTTCTACACGTAATGATGGATTTAGCACTATCTCATTACCTAAACATACAGGAAATCATAACAGAAATCAAATTTTCCATAGAAACTATAGGAGGAAAAAGACAATGGAATTTGGGAAACAAATGCTTTGACAGGCAGCATAGAAGAAAGGGACAAACAAATGGGAAGTGGAATGAATATTAAAAAGGAAAATGAAAGGGATGTAAACTTTTTAAGCTTCAATTTTCTTATCTGAATTATAGAAATAATATATTTAACTTGTATTATTAATCTTTCATTGAAAAGAAAAGAAGATTTATGCAAGCAGAGCTGTTAGTGTTTTACCTGATGTTTAGTAAACACTCATAAATACTATTGTTTTTGTTTGATATAATTTGGTGCTTGAACAACTAAATCTATAGCTAAACAGTAAGCTAACTTCCTTAAAACCAATAGTGCCTGAGATATCTATTCCTTGAATCATTGCCTATCTTATTTACTTAAATAGAAAAATGAAAACATGAGCAATGATATATAGGCTTAAAATTTGAAATTTAACAGATGATTTGTTCCATTGTACTTTTACTAAAGAGACCTAATCCAGACAGAGTCTCTGCCACTCTTCGAAACGTTCCCTTAGTCATCAAACTCATGAGTTAAGGTGATATTCTCTAAAAATAAGTGGCATGAATTGCAATGAAAAACCATGAGTCTCATCAAAATGAATAATACAGAATGTAGGAGGCAGAAGCATCAGGACCAGGAAGCTATTTTGGATCTATTTACTTTGTGATATTTTGCTTTGTCTGGGAGGTTTCACAGACTCTGCCTTTAGAAGAGGAAAGGTAGAATGTCTAATGATGCCCATTAGCACCTTTTTCAGGGCTGCTGTGACTCATAGACAGTTTATGTTAATCGAGATTGATCTTGGTGAGGCAGCAGTGAGCAATGGCATGAAATGAGATCTTAATTCCCTGTCCAAGAGTTAAACCTGAGTTTAACTGGATGAGAACTGGATGAGAACCAGAAATCCTAGCCACCAGACCAGCCAGGGCTAGAGGCTAGAAGCTATTTTTCCCTGGATCTTTGGCTCCAATGAAAGATGCCTTTATCACAGAGGCAAAAAATATAAATGCAGGTACAAAGTTTATTACTAGAGCTACAGCACAGCAAATGGGAGAGCTCACAGAAAAACAGTTTGTTTAGATGGGATAGAAGCAAGGCAGAGATGCACAATCAGAGAGAAAGGGTGTGGATGTCACCCTAGTGAGGAGGAGCTCAGTAAAGAGGTGGCTAAGTCATTTATATAGAGCAATTCTTTTTCTTTCTTTAGCCAATTATTTGTTTTCTTTTTCCACACCTGACCTATCCTGGGACCCTCCTCTGGGTGTGCACACATCCCTCAGCGAAGACGGATCTCAAAGTGAAGGCTTCTAAGAAAAGCAAAACTCATTATGGTCTGGCATTATCTTGACCCACAGGAGCCTTTCTGTGTAGTGGCTCCCTTGTCCCAAGTGGGGTGAGTAGAGATCCCTTAATCTTTTATTCAAACAGGGTTTTGCTCTTCTTTGTCCTTACCATGGGTATAACCTTAAGATCTTTACAAGACAAACATTGGCTGTTTATCCTATTTCTGTTGTTACTTCCATTTCGGAGAGCAGACAGAAGGCTGATTGTAAATTTCTCAACTGGAGCCCAGCTATTGCTTTTCTCAAGAAATGCTAAGAGTTGTAAGTATCCAGCCCAAAGCCCTACCTCTTCATGCCCCCATGAAATGCAAACAGGAGGCCAGTTGTAAATATCTAACCTAGAGCCCATCTATCTCCTGCCTCAAGATCATGCTGATGGCATAGTTAGACACCCACTACAATTTTTAAAAATATTTAAATGGAGTGATTTGAGAAAAGCCAAGCATAAGGCTTCAGGTGGTAGAGGTATTTCAGGAATGACAGCACCAAAGAAAAAAATAATTAGCAAACCCTTTCATTATAGCTAATTTTTCACTGGGCCATGTGCAGTCTATTTTCGCACCACCAGATGCCCCCTTCAATGTAGTCTTATTTTTATTTACATGGCAAAGTTATTTCTAAAGTTGACAGAGATCTGTCAATTTGTTCTAATTTTGTTGCAAGAAAATTTGCCAGTGTCATATGACAGCATCTTCTGCCCCATTTACCCAAGTGTCTCAGTTTCACTTGGTGAGGTAAGTTGGTCTAGCATTAAAGTTATAAATACTAATAGCAAGCCTCCGCCACAAGCTCATGAGGGGCAGACTTGGCTATTCAGCTTATTTACAATCTGATCATTACCCACTGGCTAATTAAAGCTTGAGCCGACTTACTCAGTTTGGTAAAGTATTTCCAGCTAGCGCAATCAATGAAGATTTTCCAAAGCGGCTTACTGAATAGTGCTTTTCCCACATTTCAGATTTGCAGTGGACTTTTCCCAAGACAGTCAAACAATTCAGACAGAAAATTTCCTCTAAGCTTTGATATTTGAGTGTATTATTGCTAAGGAGAAAGAAGTTCTAAATCAATAAAACAAGACATTGTTTTTTATGACAGTTATTTTAATGATTACATGCCATAATGGTTATATGAACAAAGCCAAATAACACATAAAAAGGAACTTGCTTCCATAGTAATCAGGGAAATGCAAATCGAAATTGAATGAGATAATATACACCAGAATGACTAAAATAAAAATGATAGACAACACAAGAAGACATAGAAAAGCTGAAAGCATCCAGTGGAACTGTTAAATTGGATGGTGTGTCTACTAAAGAAGAACAGTACATAGCAAACATTACATAGCCTGTCAGTTTCACTCCTAGGCATTTTCCCAGCAGAAAAGTACATGTAGAATCCCCAGTGGACACATATAAGCCTGATCTCAGCACTGTTAACCTCTCATCATTTGAGGTGACTCTTTCCCTGACTTTGGTGGGTTTTGCTACATGTGTACACTAATCAGTAAGCAGCTGAATGTTCTTGGGGAAGTTCTCCACAGATCTCCAGGCTGCCCTCCACAATCCTCCTTTCCTATATTCTTCCCAGCTAGCAGGAACCACCTTGTTCTGCCTGAGCTCATTTCCATGTCCTCAATGTGAGTTATCTCACAGTCTCTTTTTTGGTTTCCTCTCTCTGCACTATGATCTGGATGCTTTTAACTAGAGCAATTACAGAGGTGCATCATTTGCTTTCCATCTTTCATGGATCTGTTTCAACGCTGTTTCATATGCTTTACCCATTTTAAAAATCAGGTAGTTGGGTAAATTCAGTTTCTGTTACTCCGTCTTGTTCAAGAGCAGACATCCTTAGGAACAGCATTTTTACTTGAAAGAAATAACGAGGGTGCTCTTTGGAAGAAAAGCTATGACTAACCTAGACAGCATAATAAAAAGCAGAGACATTAATTTACCCACCAAGGTCCATCTAGTCAAAGCTATGGTTTTTCCAGTAGTCATGTATGGATGTGAGAGTTGGACTACAAAGAAAGCTGAGCAACAAAGAATTGATGGTTTTGAACTGCGGTGCTGGAGAAGACCCTTGAGAGTCCCCTGGACTGCAAGGAGAGCAAGCCAGTCAATTCTAAAGGAAATCAATCCTGAATATTCATTGGAAGAACTAATGCTGAAGCTGAAGCTCCAATACTTTGGCCATCTGATGCGAAGAACTGACTCATTGGAAAATACCCTGATGCTGGGAAAGATTGAAAGTGGGAGGAGAAAGGGACAGAGGATGAGATGGTTGGATGGCATCACTGACTCGATGGACATGAGTTTGAGTAAGCTCCGGAGCTGGTGATGGACAGGGAAGCTTGGAGTGCTACACACTCCAGCACAAAGAGTAGGACATGACTGAGCAACTAAACTGAACTGAGCCAATAGTTCTTCAGGATTGAGTGTTTGACAAATATTTTCTCTAGAATCAACCAAATAGGCCTGTCACTCAAAAAAAAAAATCTGATAGCATCTGCTGTCAATGAAAATATTTGCACTTTCAAGCAAAATTTAGAATTTTAGAAAATGTGCATCTGCCACCACTAGCCTGACAGTATCTGACCACATGAATACTTCCCTAATGAAATCAGTGATCTTATCATATGTGATTTTGAATAATGTATAGTGAAATGTGCCAATATGGAAAGACTTCATTTTTCATGGCACTATTTTTTCCAAATGATCAATGCATTTGAGTACAACATCTATTTTAAGAACAAGATAGATAAATTGATTTTAATGTAACATCACTGATAAGTTTGCAAACTCTACAATTGAGTTTTAAGAAACTACCACTTCTTGAGTTTTGGTATAATATTAAAGATGAATATTCACAGTTATTTGAAAGGACTATTATAATATTTTTCTCTTTTCAAATTCAAACCTCTTTGTGACCAGATTTTCTTCATATTCTTCAATAAAAATATGCTGTAACAGACTGAATTCAGAAATGGATATGCAAATCCAGGTACTTTCTATTAAGCCAGACTTTCAAAATGTAAATCAAAGTTAGTCTTATTCTTGTTTTAGAAAATATGCTAATTTTTCATAAAAATAAATTATTTCTGTTAACTTGAATTGGAGATATTATTGTAATTTTTTAAAATGAATTAAGAAATTTTAATTTTCTTACATTTTAATCCCTATTATGGTAAATATCTATTCTTATCACCTTATAAATAAAAGCCTTTTGAGAGCTCCAATAATCTTTGGTTGTGTAAAGGGTTTTGGAGGACAGAAAGTTTGCGAACCTCTGGTAGAAAACCACAGATTACAGGTTAGAAAGACTTCTCTACAACTTTCTTTTCTTCCTGATGCTTGAACTACTTTGTTCGGTTGGGATCTGCCTGATCTCTGTCCACTGGCCGCCTAATAGGTATATATCTAACCCCATAGCATCACGTGCCTTCTCTTTACTTGCTATGTGACTTGTATTAACCAAGTATCTTCAAGAGACTTTTCAGTTCTGTGTCCTTACTGCCTGCTACAAATCTGTCTGCCTTTTTCTGAATTTCAGATATCATTTCCTACTTTGCCAATAAACTCTACATTTTGATAGATAAAAATTGTTATACACTTCCGAGGGTGTTTGGATTTAGAAATATTTCCATGGAAGCCTTGAACATCTTTAGTGAATCTCTAGTAGTAAAATATACCTTCCAATAATGCTGGCCATGACATAATGGGGATAGAAAGCTGTTTGGGTACACAGAAAATTACCTGGTGAGTTACAAACCAAACACCTGTGTACTAAGCTTATGTGAAAATTCTCTGTATCTGCTCAACTGCAGTGATACAGAAATTTTGTTGGACTTCAGGTAGAGATGCTCAGGACTCCCAAGCATTTTGTATATTGCAACAAGTAGCCAAAAGACCATGCTCTTATATTTCTTGTTTAAATTGTTTTCCAAAGTCTCTTACTTTTGAAGTGTTGTCTCTAAAACTTTCCATGCCATTTTCTTGTCTGACTGACTCACAATCTCTCCTTTCAATTTATCCCAACACCCATAAAATTCATTACCCAGAAGAGCACAGTGTTATTTTTTGAAGTTATTTTCTATTCCATTATTGAGAAAAAGTATGACATAAGATCTTTGGGGTTGTTTGAGAAAGAGGAAGCAGGAAAGAAGAAAATCCTTTTTATTTGAAGTTTTGCATTCAGATAAATATCTCATTCTGGGTTGTTCTAAAACACAATTTTCACAGTTTTCTGAAGGGGTATATTGTCTTTTTTTTTCTCCAAATATATGCAATGTCACAAGATTTAAAAAAAAAAAAAATTAAACTCTCTTACTATAATTTGACCCTGGTTCTCCTTGATTGTATTGTAGGTGTGTGAAGAGTAGGTTAAGAAGAGTAGGATTTCTTGAGGAAGTAATTTCTTTTTTTTTTTTCTCTCCCTTTTACTGTTTTTGCCATACAATGCCATGATATCACCATGGCTTTACATATGCTCCCCCTCCAGAAACCCCTCCCTCCCCCCTCCCTCCTCCCTCCCCTCCGGGAAACCTCGATGCACCAGCCCCGAGAATCAATCCTGGGCTGGCGATTGATTACACATATGATAATTAACATGCTTCAATGCCATTCTCCCATATCATCCCACCCTTGCCCTCATTACAGAGTCCACGAGTCTATTCTATACATCTGCGTTCCTTTTGCTGTCTCGCATGTTGGGTTCTCGTTACTGTCTTTCTAAATTCCATATATATGTGTTAATATACTGTATTGTTGTTTTTGCTTCTGGCTTAGTTCACTCTGGATAATGGGCTCCAGTTCGGTCCATCTGAGTAGAACTGATTCAAATGAATCTCTTTTTTAATGCTGAGTAATATTCCATTGTGTATATGTACCACAGCTTTCTTATCCATTCGTCAGCTGATGGGCATCTAGGTTGCTTCCATGTCCTGGCTATTGTAAACAATGCAGCAATGAACATTGGGGTACACGTGGCTCTTTCAATTCTGGTTTCCTCGGGGTATATGCCAAGCAGTGGGATTGCTGGGTCATATGGCAGGACTATTTGCAGCTTTTAAAGGAATCTCCACACTGTTTTCCATAGTGGCTGTACTAGTTTGCATTCCCACCAACAGTGTAAGAGGGTTCCCTTTTCTCCACATCCTCTCCAGCATTTACTGCTTGTAGACTTTTGGATTACAGCCATTCTGACTGGTGTAAAGTGGTACCTCATTGTGGTTTTGATTTGCATTTCTCTGATAATGAGTGATGTTGAACATCTTTTCATGTGTTTGTTAGCCATTTTTATATCTTCTTTGGAGAAATGTCTGTTAAGTTCTTTGGCCCACTTTTTGATTGGGTCGTTTATTTTTCTAGAATGGAGCTGAAGGAGTTGTTTGTATATTTTTGAGATTAATTGTTTGTCTGTTGCTTCATTGGCTATTATTTTCTCCCATTCTGAAGGCTGTCTTTTCACCTTGCTTATAGTTTCCTTTGCTGTGCAGAAGCTTTTAATTTTAATTAGGTCCCATTTGTTTATTCGTGTTTTTATTTCCAGTATTCTGGGAGGTGGGTCATGGAGTATCCCGCTTTGGTTTATGTCAGAGAGTGTTTTGCCTATGTTATCCTCTAGGAGTTTTATAGTTTCTGGTCTTATGCTTAGATCTTTGATCCATTTTGAGTTTATCTTTGTGTATGGTGTTAGAAAGTGATCTAGTTTCATTCTTTTACAAGTGGCTGTCCAGTTTTCCCAGCACCACTTGTTAAAGAGGTTGTCTTTTCTCCATTGTATATTCTTGCCTCCTTTGTCAAAGATAAGGTGTCCATAGATGTGTGGATTTATCTCTGGGCTTTCCATTCTGTTCCATTGATCTATATTTCTGTCTTTGTGCCAGTACCATACTATCTTAATGACTGTGGATTTGTAGTATAGCCTAAAGTCAGGTAGGTTGATTCCGCCAGTTCCATTCTTCTTTCTCAAGATTGCTTTGGCTATACGAGGTTTTTTGTATTTCCATACAAATTGAGAAATTATTTGTTCTAATTCTTTAAAGAAGACCTCTGGTAGCTTGATAGGAATTGCATTGAATCTATAGATTGCTTTGGGTAGTATACTCATTTTCACTATATTGATTCTTCCAATCCACGAACACGGCACATTTCTCCATCTGTTTGTGTCCTCTTTGGTTTCTTTCATCAGTGTTTTATAGTTTTCTATATATAAGTCTTTTGATTCTTTAGGTAGAAATACTCCTAAGTATTTTATTCTTTTTGTTTCGATGGTGAATGGAATTGTTTCCTTAACTTCTCTTTCTGATTTCTCACTGTTAGTGTATAGGAATGCCAGGGATTTCTGTGTGTTGATTTTGTATCCTGAAACTTTGCTATATTCACTGATTAGCTCTAGTAATTTTCTCGTAGAGTCTTTAGGGTTTTCAATATAGAGGATCATGTCATCTGCAAACAGAGAGAGTTTTACTTCTTCTTTTCCAATCTGGATTCCTTTAATTTCTTTATCTGCTCTGATTGCTGTGGCCAAGACTTCCAAACCAGGAAGAGATAGATAATATTAATAGACCCATCACAAGCACGGAAATTGAAACCGTAATCAGAAATCTTCCAAAAAACAAAAGCCCAGGACCAGATGGCTTCACAGCTGAATTCTACAAAAAATTTAGAGAAGAGCTAACACCTATTCTACTCAAACTCTTCCAGAAAATTGCAGAGGAAGGTAAACTTCCAAACTCATTCTATGAGGCCACCATCATCCTAATTCCAAAACCCGACAAAGATGCCACAAAAAAAGAAAACTACAGGCCAATATCACTGATGAACTTAGATTCAAAAATCCTCAACAAAATTCTAGCAAATAGAATCCAACAACACATCAAAAAGATCATACATCATGATCAAGTAGGCTTTATCCCAGGGATGCAAGGATTCTTCAATATTTGTAAATCAATCAATGTAATACACCACATTAACAAATTGAAAAACAAAAATCATATGATTATCTCAATAGATGCAGAGAAAGCCTTTGACAAAATTCAACATCCATTTATGATAAAAACCCTCCAAAAAGTAGGAATAGAAGGAACATACCTCAACATAATAAAAGCTATATATGACAAACCCACAGCAAACATTATCCTCAATGGTGAAAAGCTGGAAGCATTCCCCCTGAAATCAGGAACAAGATAAGGGTGCCCACTCTCACCACTACTTTTCAACATAGTAATTTCTTTTTTAACTTTGTCATTGTCAGTGTTTCCCTCAGTTTTTGAGAGTCTGACATCTTGAGATAGCAGATCAAAAAGTATTTAATTATTTGTGAGTAGTTTTCACTGGGCTTATGGTTTTGTGGTTATTAGCTAACAACAGAAAGCAAAATACTGATGAAGCAAGTTAGTTATCATGTGTTACTGTTGCTGGGGCTGTTTTTCAGTAAGAGATGCTTACAATTATTGCTTGGAGATAGCAGTTGTGCTCCCTTAACTTTATAAATTATTTTTTAATCTTTAGTTGGTGTTGTCTCCTTCATAAATTTATTCTCATTTTTACTCTGTCTAATGCTGTCTCCATTTAAAAGAAAGAAAGAAAAAACAAAAACCCTTAAACATATTTTACAGGTATTTTGTGCAATTACTCCAGTTTGAAAAAAAAAGACTCCCAAAATGTTGATAGCCTCTGCGGGTATCTCTCAATAATAATATGCATAGAGTATTAAGTCAAATTTGTCTTTTATGAAAAGCTCTCAAAATTCATCATGTCATTTTCTTAAGAATATGTTCAGGAAAAAAAAAAGAAAATAAATGTTCAGGTACTCCTGTTTCCAATAATATGGCAGTATATCACACAAGCTAATCCTCCAAAGTGCTGTTTGTGCCTGAAGAAACTAAAATGTTGGAAAAAAAATTTTTGTTGAAAGTATATAAAACACCTTCCTAAATGCATTTTTGAACTTTTCAGAAGATCAGCAAATCCTCAAACCTCCCAAAATATATAAAACAAGAGAATCCTAGTAGGTCAGCAACCTCACATCTAGTTTTTGTCTTGAGAATGATTACACATTTCTAGTTATTTTGAACTTTCATGATAGTATGAGGTGTGGAAAAGAAGAGATAAAACTCAGGATGTTTCCAACGCAGGGAATCTAATAAGAGATTGGACTTCATAGAGATTGGACTCTTCTCTATAGGCTACATGCACAGTAACAGTGAGAAATAGAATTAGGCAAGAAAAACCTTGCTACACAAAGAAGATATGGGAGAATTTTTCCTATCTCAGGCTCAGGACAGAGTGGAGGGAAAAATCTTTCTTTGAACTTTTATAATCCATACTGGTTCTTGCAGTGCATCTGAGATATGATTTCATACTACCTGAGGGATTCAAACACTCCTCCAGGCAACTGGCAGAATCAGATGCAAATCTCCGTAGGAATTTAGCTTCAACCCAGGCCTCAAAGAAAAATGAGTGACTCAAAGTTAAAGCTCACAAAATGTAAAAGGAAATAAAGAAATACAGGTGGGAAAACTAGCAGAAACAACAGTTATCAGATAAGCAAATTCAAAATTAATTCAGATATTGAAAAAATCAGGCACATAACTTTTAAAAAACAATGTTTAATAAAAGAAAAACTTGAAAATACAATCAGGGAATAGCCATATTTGAGAAGGAGCCAAATAAAATCTCTAGAAATAAAACAGTAAATATTAAAATAAAGCTCTAAATATAAAATTAAACAACAAATTAAATATAGTTGAAGAGAGAATTTGTGAACTAAAAAAAGATATGAATTCAGTTTCTAGAATATAATCTAGAAAAACAAGCAGATTAAAAAGATTAAAAGACATAAAAATATAATAAATATCACATACATTTAATCGGAATTACAGAGGAAGATAATGAAAATAGTAGGACATTTACACTCCTGAAAAGAAACAGTTATCAAATTCAAAAATTTTTTAAAGTTCCAAGAACTTAAATGAATATAAATTAATTCCTAGTCTAACCAGGAATGAACTTCAGGACAACAAAGAAAAAGAACTTATCTTAAACACAGTCAAAAAGACATGTTCCTAAAAGAGTGACAGTAAGACTTACAACTGAATTCTCAACAACAGTAACTGAAAACAGAAGTGAAGGAAACTGTATATTCGATGAGTTGATAAAAAGTAATTATGAACCTAGAATTGTAAACGCAGTGAAACTATCTCTCAAGAATGAGGGTAAAGACATTTTTAGATAAAATCTGAGAGAGTTGACTACCAAATACCTTCACAAAAGGAAAATATAAGGAAGCATGTTAGGTGGGAGATAAACAGACACAGAGAGAGACAGAAGTGTGTATAAAAGACTCAGATGAGAAAGATGAGGTGGCATGCATGAGGGATGGCATGCAAAGAAAAAAAATTTAGCTGTGTATTGTCTATAAAGGAATCAACATAAAATGTAAGGACACCAAAATATTTAAAGCAAATGATGAACAATATATTCCAATTGAATACTAACCATAAAAAAGCTGATATAAGGCAAAGAAATGGCTCTAAGTTGAAAGCAAGCAGATAAAACAGAATAAAAATGATTT
>ML660777.1:3852586-3897024 GCA_007570785.1 Antilocapra americana | reverse complement strand
TGGCTCTAAGTTGAAAGCAAGCAGATAAAACAGAATAAAAATGATTTTAGAGAGTTGATTACTTTTATGATCAATGTTTGATTACTTTGATTATGACAAACGTTCAATTCACCAGTAAGAAATAATAGCCTCAAACTATATTTAAGAATCTAAGACATCTACAGGGAAAATGTTATCATGGTGGAAAATGTCAACATATTTCTTTCATTAATGTAGAGATAATTCAGATAAGGCTGTAGAATCTTTGAAAATGGTAGTAAACCACACTAATGTAATGGAGATATATAAAACTTTATGCACATTAATAAAAAATGCACTTTTTAAGGAAAAAACATATGGAGTATTCATGAAAATTGATTGATTCCATACTATACTCAAGTATAATCTCAATAAATCCCAAAGGATCAATATATAACTTGATATTTCATATATACATTATATGATACATAGTAATATATTACCTCCTTAATTCTCAGTGATATTAAGTTGGAAATAACAAAGAATAATTGGTTATGTCTGAAAATTTCACCATTTTGTGCAAAAATTTCATATGTATATACGTATGTATGCTAAATTGCTTCAGTTGTGTTCGACTCTGCAACCCCATGGACTACTGCCTGCCAGCCTCCTCTGTCCATGGGATTCTCCAAGCAAGAATACTGGAGTGAGTTGCCATACCCTCCTCTAGAGGATCTTCCTGACCCAGAGATCAAACCTGAATCTCTTATGCCTTCTGCACTGGCAGGTGAGTTCTTTACCTCTAGCACCATCGGAGAAGCCCATGTGTGTATGTATCTGTGTATATAAACGTACATTTGTATGTGTGTGAATATACATATATATATATATATACATTTTTTATGTTTATCAGTGGTTGAAGACATCATGATGATACATAAAAATATTATTTCTAAATACATGGCATATGACATTGTTTAAAATTGTGTGATAATAAGCAAAATTAGGAAAATATGTATCCCTCTTCAAATCATTGAGTATCAAATTTTGATACTAAATGAATGTATGTGTATGCATGTATTTATAAATGAATAGTGGCTTCAAATGTAAACATAAAAAAATAACTATTTACTTACATGACTGAAACAACTAGTTTTTATATATACAAGTTAAAATTTTCCAGTGTGTATGATAACCTTATTTTACTTTCTTCTTCAAAGAGCCTTCCAGATACTTCAATATTGGTGTTTGAAAATTTCATGTATTAAAACAGTTTATATCTGAGAATATACATTTTTAAACTCTATGAATGATTACTTAAGACCATCTGAATATTCATTTCTAGTAAGCAAAATTCATATCAAATTTATTATAGAATGAACTTTAAAATTTCTCTAGATACTCTTTGGAGAATGCAAATCTTATGTACTTCTGTCATTACTATGGGCTATTGGTATTATTTAATAAAGAGTGTGTGTTTTGTGTTTTCTTTTTTTTTTTTAGTGAAAACCCTCTTTAGAGTGTTATTCTACTAGTATGTAGATGTGGACACCAAAGTGGATTGAGGAGACAATAAGAAGTTCTCACTAGAAGGGAGCTATTGAAATAAGTCACCTGTGATACGTTTCACTCTCAGAAGGTGATTGGAGAGGTAAAAGGCCAAAAGCATATTTCCTGTTAGGATTACAATGACCTGCTTATTGCAAATAAATGTAGAATATAGCATGAAAAATTATAACAGGAATGACCAGCTGCCAGCTGATGGCAATTACCCCACACCTAGTAGTCAGTACCCAACTGCCAGGTATTAAATGAATCTTTTGGATGAATGAGCAAATGTGCGCCTGCATGCAAAAAGACTTATCTATAGTTGGGCAGTTTGCAACTCCTCCAAAATTTTTAAGGGGAAAGAATAACAGGGAGAGAGGGCAGGAAAGTAATACCTTTCCATGTGATGAGAAATCCATGGTGTGTTCCTACTGCCCCAAAGCCTTGATCATTTCAATTCCATTTTTTCTTCTCTTAATTAATAATGACAAAAGGTACAACTAATTGGGGATTACTATGTGCCGAACAGAAGAAAACATTAAGACGAAGATAGAGAAAATGGGGATAAGGATTGAAGGGGACTTAATTTTATTTATAAATATATATAAACAAACATATTTCACAATTATGTGAACAAAAGAAATAATACGGAGATAAGGCCAAATATGTAGATTCTTACTTTTCTGTTGTTACTCTCTACCATCAGGTAGCATTCTAAGCTATGTTTATATATATTTCTCTCCAAATATAAGTGACCCTGAAATTTTAAATGTATATATTTTAGACATTTCTGTCTTGAATCACTTTGTAGGTGATACCAAAAGATCACTAGACAACATTACAAATATTATTATACCATTATTCAAATAGATCCATGAGAAAACAAATGTTATAAAGTTCAATAAATATATTTGACTGTTTACTATGCACTAAATGAGGCTATTAGAACCTAGCATACATTTGCTCACTTAGTGCTCACAATAACCAAATGACCACAACTATCATTATTCCTACTTTACAGATAATAGAGCCCCCAAATAGAATAATGTGTGCCAAGTTTTGTTGCTAGTATTCAGTAGTTAGGATTCAAGCCAGGCAACGTTGGCTTCAGTGCATATGTCTCCCTTCTCCATGTATATCAACTCGTTCATTCACCTAATTTTTGTTTTCATTGATGGTCATTCTAAGAGGCCAATCAGAACCTGAGGCCAGAGAAATAAGATGACTCATAGAAGTGCAATCAGATAATGCAGGGCTGGGAACGAAACTGCCCTCTCTTAACTCTCAGATGTGGGCTCATTTCCTACTGAGTAGCCGGAGGTTGAAGTGTGACTCATATGATGAGTCCTTTGCGATATTTGTCAAGATAGCTTTGTCTGAATGTACAGAATTAATAAGGTCTATTTCAGTACAAATGTAATACTGAGTAGAATAAAGAAAACAAAAAACTCATTAGACAACACTTATGAAATCTGGGAACTTGAAATAATGATGCCTTTAATATAAATGCTTAACATTCCAAGCCTCTGAATCCAATGGCCATCATGTTAATACTAGTAATCAAATCCAGAGTGCTGGTTTTCCACTAACCCATGAGGGAAATCCAGATTTTTTTGGTGTTCCTGTCTTGAAAGTATTTCTGGAAATGTCCAGTGTTCCGTTTAAGTATGTGTCCACATGTCAGCCTATCATTAGTCACTTATTAGTCAATGCCAGCCTGTCCAATGCCAGTCCTGCAGTTCTCCCACTGTAGTGATAATGCTCTAGGAAAGGGAGGGAGAGAATGGCACCTCCCTCTGTGCTGAGCTCAACGAGGACACTGTCACTAACCACTTGTACTATCTTGGGCAATTTCTTAACCATCCTGAGCACAGTCTCTTCATCTAAAAAATAAGAGGGAAGAGATCATTACCTACACCCCCTACAGTTAAAAGATCCTAGTTTTATCTTGGATTAAACTGGATGGAACTGTCTTCCCCGGTGGCACTAGTGGTAAAGAACCAACCTGCCAGTGCAGGAAATGTAAGAGACATGGTCTGATTCCGAGGTCAGGAAGATCTCCTGGAGGAGGGCATAGAAACCCACTCTAGTATTCTTGCTTGGAGAATCCCTTGGACAGAGAGGCCTCATGGGCTACAGTCCATAGGGTTGCAAAGAGTCTGACATGACTGAAAAGACAGTTAACATGCTTGCAAACTGGAAGGAGTAGATAAAATTAGCATATACAAAGGAAACAGCTCCCACTCAGCTGGTGCACAGAAAATCCTCAAAATAAAGTTAACCCACTTTCTCTTTTTCTCCCTTACTTTCTTCTTTCCTTCCTTTCTCCTTCTTTCCTTTCCTCCTTTTGCTCAGGTGTGACCTGCTAAATAAGGATTAGAGGTTGATAAGAAGATGAGTGGGCAGGTGAGCATCAGATAGTGAACTATAATAGACTGCAGACTGCTTACTTGATTGGAGTTTTATAATGTGCTACTGGGATCCTAAGGGAAAGCTGCACAAAATAAGCTTTCAAAAATGCTTAACCATCTAATGAAAGGAATATTCTTTTTAACAAGTCACCAATGTCATTAGTTTTAACTTTTAAGAGTCAAATCCAGTCATGTTCTCTGAAATGTACCCCTGATTTGGCATATCAAATATCCAACATGACCATATCAACATAAAATATTAATGTACAAATGGTAATTAGTGTTTTTTACTCCCCATTCAGTGGCCTTTCTAACCAAAGATCAAACACTCTGAATGCAATATGCCCTCTTTCTCACCAAACTGTTCATTCATCACCTCAGAGAGTCTGCAGTTAAATCCCATTTCTGTTCCAGTCCTTATCAGCTATGCTCTTTCTTTTAAAATGGGATCTAAGTCTACTTAGAAGACTGGAAAATATTTTTATCTCCAAGAAATACTCCTGTCTGATTTGAAAAGCTGAGCAAAAATCATAGGGAATGAGTTCGATTTTGTGTAGAAATCTGTCATCTGGGTTTGATTGAAGCAGGTGGCAAGCTTTGCCTTCAATGTACTACATTCAGTACAGTCAGAACTGGAGGATACATGTGAGTAGGGGGCAGCTAAGGAGATTTTCATATTCAGAGAGCAGTTTTTAAAGGCAATGTCTGAGTTATGTATAACAAAGGACAAGCAGTCTTGGAGGAATGCAGTGCATAAAACAGAGACAAAGAGATTAAAGGAGGGACACAACCTGTTCTCCTTCTGCACTGGATTAGGCTCCATTTATATGTATCTTTACAGTAAAATTAGAATGATTGAGCAAGAACCAGAAAATCCAGTGATGTGTGTTGTGTGAGGTGTCACAGGAAAGTCTGCTCATTGTCTGAAGAGAAAAGGTCCCCTGAGAAGAGAGGAAATAACTTTCTGGAGGAGAGAAAGGAGAAGTAAGTAAGGTATCTGAAACACAGAACACAGAAAAGGTGGCAAGCACAAGCAAAAAATAAATTTGTCTCTTTTATTCCCAGCAAAATACTTGAGTTTGGATGATGGTGAGTCTTAGTTATGAGTCAGCATATCATGTCTTTGAGGAGTTGGGGCAGGCATTTCAGAGGGGTCCTGGGAGAGCAAGAACTTTCAAGGGCAACCAGAAGCTCAGTCATGGCAAGCCTACTTGTGAGGACCCTCGGCCACCATAAAGCTGGGCTGTGAGTGCATAAATGAACCAGCGTTTGACAGTCCATCTATCATCATACTCAAAAGCATACGCTCAAGAAGCCACAGTGCCTGGGATCAGATCCCAGCTCTGCTGCTTACCAGCTTTGGTGCTAGTATATATTTTGTGCTAGTATATATTTTAGTGCTAGTATATATTTTGTTGGTTAGTCCCTAAGTCGTGTCCAACTGTATTGCAACCTCATGGACTGTAGTCTGCCAGGTTCTTCTGTCTGTGGGATTTCTCAGACAAAAATACGGGACTGGGATTGCCATTTCCTTTTCCAGGGGATCCTCCTGACCCAGGGAGCAAACCTGCGTCTCCTGCATTGGCAAGCCGATTCTTTACCACTGAGGTACCAAGGAAGCCTCATTACTGAAATACCAATAATCAAATTTATTTTATTATTCCATACATACATTTTATTAATAAAATAGAGCCATGCTGAAGAGTTCTTGTCTTATAAATTGAGTATTTCCAGGAATGCCCAATTGGGATAAGGAAAATATGGCAAGCTGTTTACAGTACTTGAAATTACCCAAGGGACTTTATGATACTGTGGGTGAATCGATGGAGACAGGGACTAAGGGATTGACCCTTGTCTGACAAATATATCATTGCTCTTTGCAACAAGTCAAGTAGGAAATAAATATTCCTGCAGAGATATTGTATGCAAAATTGAGTACTTAAGAATATATTTCTATTCATCTGTCAATGGACACTTAGGTGATACAATGGAATGTTACTGTCATAAAAAGGAACAAAATTGGGTTATTTGTAGAGATGTGAGTGAACCTAGAGTCTGTCACACAGAATGAAGTAAGTCAGAAGGAAAAAAACAATATCGTATATTAATGCATGTATGTGGAATCTAGAAAAATAGTACCAATAAACCTAGTTCCAAGACAGGAATATGGAGGTGTGGACACAGGGGAAGAAAGTGAGGATGGGATGAATTGGGAGGTTACGATTGATAGTGCTCTATGATGACCTAGGTGGGTAGGATAGGGAGGGTTGGGAGGGAGGCTCAAAATGAGAGGATATGTGAATACATATAGCTGATTCACTTCATCGTGCAGCAGAAACTAACATAACATTGTAAAACAATTATACTCCAGTTTTTAAAAGAGCACATTTTTCCAAGGACAAAATCCTAACTTTCCTCAACTCTCAAAAGCTTCGATATTTATATCTTGTGTATGCTGTGCAGGCGTGCTCAGTTGTGTCCAACTCTTTGTGACCTCATGAACTATAGCCTGTCAGGCTCCTCTATCTATGGGATTTTCTAGGCAAGAATACTGGAGTGGGTTGCACTTTCCTCCTCCAGGGGATCTTCCTGATCCAGGGATCAAACCTGCATCTTCTGCATCTCCTGCATTGGTGGGCAGATTCTTAACCACAGTACCATCTGGGAAGCTTACTCATTCATAAACATTTTTATATGGAATGTTTTATCACACACCTACCTTTAGCAACTAATTAAAAGTTATGCTGCTCATGACAAAATATAACTTGGTATTCAACTCAGTTATGACCCCACAGATGTCTGTTCAAGTTTTCTTTGAGGTTGGAATGACAGTCAATACAACCAGAACTCAGAAGTCTGTGCACGCAAAGGCCTTGCAATCTCTCCTCCCCCAAACATGATACAGTGACAATCCATCTCCCTACTAGGGCAAGAAATATCTAGGCCATCAATTTATCACAATCAACAATTTGTTCATTTTTTTACTTCAGGAAAGAAGATTCCTGCTTTTGCTTCAAAGGCAAAACAAGTAGGTATATTCAAGTAGTATGATAGAGTTATGCTACAGTTGATTTAGGGCTTAGCTAGTAGCTCAGCTGGTAAAGAATCCACCTCCAATGCAGGAGACCCTTGTTTCATTCCTGGGTTGGGAAGATCCCCTGGAGAAGAGATAGGCTATCCACTCCAGGATTCTTGCCTGGAGAATCTGCATGGACAGAGGAACCTGGCGGGCTACAGTCCATGAGGTCGCAAAGAGTTGGACACGACTGAGTGACTAAGCACAGCCCAGCACAGCATAGTTGATTAAATGTCAAAATTTCTTTCTGGGTATTAAAATATCATGTTCTTTCACTTACATTTTCAGTCACTCTCTTTTTATACCTGCTTTGGCTTGTTTTAATTATTATAAGAAAATGTATTTTGTGAAAACAAACCAAGCACAGAGATATTACAGTGTAAGAATTAACAGTCTGATTTGACTTTCTGTCCACACACTTGAATCTCACTCCCCTCTCCCTGGGTGATCAGGGCTGAGTGGATTGTAAATTTCCCCAGGTCACTTTCAAAGCAATATGTAAGACATTAATATATACACATGTATACATTTATATATACCTATATGCATATATTAATTTTGTTTTTAAAGATTTATCTTTCTAAATAACATAATTATATACTGAATACCAGCAATTTATTTTTTTCCACTTCCTAACACATACCTAATATCTTTGCATGTTGATATACACTGAACTATGTGACTACTCCACAGGGCAGAAGCGCTACAGTTCAACTCTTCATAACCTATGTATGTGTGGGTTGATCCCAGTTTTTCTTTTCTATCAAATCCTTGTGTTTGCCTCTTTGGGCAAATGGGAGTTATTTCTCTAGAAAAGGCTTTTCTTACTTGCCATTTCATTATTGTAACTTTTGTCATTTTAGTTTGCAGTTTTTACATAGGAAAATATGACAATACTCTCCTTTATGATTTCTGAATTTTGACCTGTTTTTAGGAAACTCTTTAAGACTCTATATTATCAGTGAATAATCTATTTTTCAGCATAATCTTATAGTTCTGTTATTTATGTATAATTGCTTGATGCGCTTCAAAACAATTTTGTGAGGATGTGAGGTAGGCAAAATTTTATTTTCAAATTGTCATCTAATTGTCCCATGGCTTCTTATTAAATAGTCCATTAATTCTCCACTAATTTCCCTATAGGGTTAACATACGACCTTGCCTTTGTCACATGTTAAATTCTCTTAATTAGTTGCATCTGATCTCATGCTTTCCTTTTCTGTGCAACAAAGCTGACTATTCCTGAACAATTACTTACATAGGTTTAGTTACTATAGTTTAACACTGGGTATTTTTTACATGATTGAGGAAATACCACTTTTTGATCTTTTCCAGAATATTCCTGGCTATTATATTTTTATCTTCAATTGAATTTTAAACTAAACCTGTCAAGCCCTATAAATAGCTCTTTTAGGATTTTATACCGGATTGTTTTAAATTTATAGATTAATTTGGGAAGAACTAACATCTTTTACATGTTAAATGTTCTCTTCTAAAAACTTGCTTTCCCTGAGCATTTGTTTAGGTTGGATTATATATCCCTCAAAAAGTGTTCTGTAACCTTTTACAGTGCTCTTTCAGGTCTTTTGTTAGGTTTAATTCTCACTATTTGGGGGGTTTATTTGTTATTGTGGTTGGGATTTTTTTCCATGATATGTTCTAACTGGTTGCTGACCTTTCCAGGAAAGCTATTACATACTATTTTGTGTTCAGTTCAGTTGCTCAGTCACGTCCGACTCTTTGTGACCCCATGGACCGCAGCACACCAGGCCTCCCTGTCCATCACCAACTCCAGGAGTTTGCTCAAACTCATCTCCACTGAGTCAGTGATGCCATCCAACCATCTCATCCTCTGTCATGCCCTTCTCCTCCTGCCTTCAATCTTTCCCAGCATCAGGGTCTTTTCAAATGAGTCAGTTCTTCAGATTAAGTGCCCCAAGTATTGGAGTTTCAGCTTCAACATCAGTCCTTCTAATGAACACTCAGGACTGATCTCCTTTAGGATGGACTGGTTGGATCTCCTTGCAGTCTTCTGCAAGAGTCTTCTGCAAGAAGACTCTCAAGAGTCTTCTCCAACATCACAGTTCAACAGCATCAATTATTCCAAGCACCTTCTTAATTTTAATAGTTTTTTTGGGTTATTTTTTCGAATTTTCTAGATAGATGATTACATTGTCCAAATGATAGATTTATCCTTCCCTAATTAGTACATACATATGCATATGTGTGTCCTGTTTAAATTCAGTCTTCATAAAATTTTGAATAGTTATGTTGAGAATAGATACTATATATTCCTCCTGATTGCATAATGGCCATCCACAGATAAATAAGACATAATATTCCAAAACTTCAAATTTCCTGTCACCTGTTTTATTCAGAGGACATTTGCATTTCTATAGCTTCAAAAATAACCACAAAATATAAGACTGTATAAATGAGTGATATTCACATCTGTTCTGTTGCTGCCCATTGTAAGTTCTTCATAAAAGCCACCAACACTAAAATATTGTGTCTATAATGAATTTTTATTGACTTAACCACTGAAATTATTGTACAAAGTAATTCTGAATAAACTTGGTATATTTCATTCCATATTATCATATTTGTACATTTATAGATACAAAGATGTACATGACAGATACAGAAATTAAATTCATAATAGCAAAAAATGAGTATGAAGCCATATTCAAATTAAGAGCTTCTGTGTTTTGAGATTTAAACAAATGAATTCACGAGGTATGTAGTCCTGGACATTTTGCCATTCTCAATGTTATGCAAGTAAAATTCATCTGTGTTGTTGCACATTACTGTAGTTCATTCATGTGTACTGCTGCTTAATATTCCATTGTGTGAATATTCAACAATTCATTTTCACTTTAAAGACACTGTGTTATTTCAAGTTTTTTGCAATATTAATAATAATGCTATAGATATAGTTGCCCATATATTTTGGTGTATATATGCAAGAATTTCTCTAGGACATTGCTTAGAAATAAAATGTGTTGTATATAGGATTAGGTATGTAGTGTATAGGATTATGTGCAGTATATAGGACTATGAATGTACAAATTTCCACAATACTTGGTATACTTTTATTGAAAATACACTTTTCAGAGAAAAGGAAATTCTCTTTTATTCCTAGTTTACTAACAGTCTTGCATGAACAGTTGTTAAATTGTATTAAATGCATTTTCTACAGTGAGAGAGTCAGCTATTGTCAAAATAATGCTGCATATCAAAACTCAGTGACTTAAAACAACAGTTATATTCATTCATGCATTTCTGAGTGCACTGTGGTCAACCTGAGCTAAATATGGGTATACTTGACTTCAAGCTAGAGGTGGGGTCTGGTCTGCTCCTGAAACCATCAGGCTAACTGGTGAAAATTCTGTGGCAATGACAGAAACCATAAGTCAAGTTTGATGTGGAAGTTTTATTGACCTCATAAACAGAACATGTAATCATACTGTTAAGACTTAAGGTGATATTCACATACAAAATACCTGGAAACTAATATTTTCTTTGTTGGAATATTTTATCTATTGAATATCTTATCTTCTGAGCCATTTCTGATGAATTTTATTATTTATGGAATTTATGCATTTCATAAATTTTCAAACGTTTCAGCCTCAAGTTGCTCACATTATTCACTTACTGTGTTTTAAATGTTTGTATTTGCTGCTTAATGTCCTTCTTTTCTTCCTTAATTTTCCTAATAGTGAGCATGGGCCAGAGAAAATTTGCCTTTGCTTATATTGAAAGCAAAAACAATACCCAGTTGTGGTTGTGACTAGTGATGGAAGCAAGGTCCAATGCTGTAAAGAGCAATATTGCATAGGAACTTAGAATGTTAGGTCCATAAATCAAGGAAAATGGGAAGTGGTCAAACAGGAGATGGTAAGAGTGAACATTGACATTTGCGGAATCAGCAAGCTAAGATGGATTGGAATGGATTAATTTAACTCAGATGACCATTATATCTACTACTGTGGGCAGGAATCCCTTAGAAGAAATGCAGTAGCAATCATGGTCAACAAAAGAGTCCAAAATGGAGTACGTGGATGCAATCTCAAAATGACAGAATGATCTCTGTTCGTTTCCAAGGCAAACCATTCAATATCATGGTAGTCCAAGCCTATGCCCCACCAGTAACACTGAAGAAGCTGAAGTTGAATGGTTCTATGAAGACCTACAAGACCTTTTAGAACTAGCACCCAAAAGAGATGTCCTTTTCATTATAGTAGACTGGAATGCAAAAGTAGGAACTCAGGAAACACCTGGAGTAACAGGCAAATTTGCCCTTGGAGTACAGAATGAGGTAGGGCAAAGGCTAATAAAGTTTTGCCAAGAGAATGCAATGGTTGTACCAAACATCCTCTTCCAATAACACAAGAGAAGACTCTACACGTGGACATCTTCAGATGGACAACACCGAAATCAGATTGATTATATTCTTTGCAGGCAAAGATGGAGAAGTCCTATATAGTCAGCAAAAACAAGACCAGGAGCTAACTGTGGCTCAGATCATGAACTCCTTATTGCCAAATTCAGACTGAAATTGAAGAAAGTAGGGAAAACCATCAAATCCCTTATAATTATACAGTGGAAGTGCGAAATAGATTTACAGGATTAGATCTGATAGACAGAGTGCCTGATGAACTATGAACGGAGGTTCGTGACATTGTACAGGAGACAGTTGTCAAGACCATGCCCATGGAAATGAAATGAAAAAGAGCAAAATGGCTGTCTGAGGAGGCCTTATAAATAGCTGTGAAAAGAAGAGAAGTGAAAAGCAAAGGAGAAAGGAAAGATATTCCCATATGAATGCAGAGTTCCAAAGACTAGCAAAGAGAGATAAGAAAGCCTTCCTCAGTGATCAGTGCAAAGAAATAGAGGAAAACAACAGAATGGGAAGACTAGAGATCTCTTCAAGAAAATTAGAGATGCCAAGGGAACATTTCATGCAAAGACGGGCTTGATAAAGGACAGAAATGGTATGGACCTAACAGAAGCAGAAGATATTAAGAAGAGGTGGCAAAAATACACAGAAGAACTGTACAAAAAAGATCTTCACAACCCAGATAATCACGATGGTGTAATCATCCATCTGGAGCCAGACATTCTGGAATGTGAAGTCAAGTGGGACTTAGAAAGCATCATTATGAACAAAGCTGGTGAAGGTGATGGAATTCAAGTTGAGCTATTTCAAATCCTGAAAGATGATGCTGTGAAAGTGCTACATTCAATATGCCAGCAAATTTGGAAGGCTCAGCAATGGCCACAAGACTTGAAAAGGTCAGTTTTCATTCCAATTCCAAAGAAAGGCAATGCCAAAGAACGTTCAAACTACCACACAATTGCACTCATCTCACATGCTAGTAAAGTAATGCTCAAAATTCTCCAAGCCAGGCTTCAGCAATACATGAACCATGAACTTCCAAATGTTCAAGCTGGATTTAGAAAAGGCAGAGGAACCAGAGATCAAATTGCCAACCTCTGTTGATTTATCAAAAAGGCAAGAGAGTTCCAGAAAAACATCTATTTTTGCTTTACTGACTATGTCAAAGCCTTTGACTGTGTGGATCACAATAAACTGTGGAAAATTCTGAGATGGGAATATCAGATCATCTGACCTGTCTCTTGAGAAATCTGTATGCAGGTCAGGAAGCAACAGTTAGAACTGAACATGAAACAACAGATTGGTCCAAATAGGAAAAGGCTGTATATTTTCACCCTGCTTATTTAACTTCTATGCAGAGTACATCATGAGAAAGGCTGGGCTGGAAGAAGCACAAGCTGGAATCAAGATTGTTGGGAGAAATATCAATAAACTCAGATATGCAGATGATACCACCCTTATGGCAGAAAGTGAAGAGGAACTAAGAAGCCTCTTGATGAAAGTGAAATAGGAGAGTGAAAAAGTTGGCTTAAAGTTCAAGATTCTGAAAACTAAGATCATGGCATCTGGTCCCATCACTTCATGGAAAATAGATGGGGAAACAGTGGAAACAGCGTCAAACTTTATTTTTAGGGGGCTCCAAAATCACTGCAGATTGTGATTGCAGCCATGAAATTAAAAGATGCTTACTCCTTGGAAGGAAAATTATGACCAACCTAGGTAGCATATTAAAAAGCAGAGACATTACTTTGCCAACAAAGGTCCGTCTAGTCAAGGTTATGGTTTTTCCAGTAGTCATGTATGGATGTGAGAGTTGGAGAGTGAAAAAAGCTGAGCACTGAAGAATTTATGCTTTTGAACTATGGTGTTGGAGAAGATTCTTGAGAGTCCCTTGGACTGCATGAAGATCCAACCAGTCCATCCTAGAGGAGATCAGTCCTGGGTGTTCATTGGAAGGACTGACATTGAAGTTGAAACTCCAATACTTTGGTCACCTCATGTGAAGAGTCATTGGAAAAGACTCTGATGCTGGGAAGGATTGGAGGCAGGAGGAGAAGGTGACTACAGAAGATGAGATGGCTGGATGGCATCACCGACTTGATGGGCATGGGTTTGGGTGGACTCCGGGAGTTGGTGATGGACAGGGAGGCTTGGCGTGCTGCAGTTCATGGGGTCGCAAAGAGTTGGACACGACTGAATGACTGAACTGAACTGATACCGAAAGCTAAAAGTGTTTGTGTTCTGGGATCAGTCTCACCCCCTAAAGTTATGTGTACTACTGAAGAATCTTGGTAACAGCGTTTCTGCTTTGTAATTTTCAAAGATTTAGTCTCCCCACAGATAGTAGCACTTGTGTAATCATTTGTCTTCAGAGCAGTCTTGGCTGTCTGCGATTGCTTCTTGTTCATTTCTTATGTCCATTTGGTAGTGGTCAGGATGCTCTCAAAACAGTCATTAACTCTTATTTTGAGACAAAAAATAAATTAAAAGATTTATTTTATCCAGAGAGAACTTATCTTCATTTGTTTGTTGGTTTTTTTAAGCTGGAGAATCTTTGTGTGAAAGTGTGAAATGAAAGTACAGAAGTGTTAGTCCCTTAGTCATGTCCAATCCTTTTGCAACCTCATGGACTGTAGCCCACCAGCCTCCTCTGTCCATGGAATTCTCCAGGCAAGAATAGTGGAGTGGGTTACCATTCCCTTCTCCAGGGGATCTTCCCAACCCAGGGATCAAATCAAGGTCTTCTGCATTGCAGGTAGATGCTTTACCATCTGAACCACCAGTGGAGAATCTTTAGAAACTTATTCTGTCATACTGCCAAGAAGAGAAGGTCTCAAATGATTTTTAGAAGTAAATATCACATTAATTCAAGGATAAAACAGATTTTTGTTTCAGGAAAAGCATACCAGGTTGCTACCATTGACAGGCTTACCAAATGCTAGGTTCTGCCCATCAAGGATATTCATTCAGTAACCTGATTATTACAGTTCACTGTAATTAACCACCCTAGTAATGAATACACCAGCCACGGTCAAATCTTTAGGTGACTGCAGCCCAAGTCAAGATCTGAGGATAATCTTAGGAGCAACCCCAAGCCAGAAATGCCCAACTATGCCACTCTTGAATTCATGACACACAGAAACTATGAGATAATAATTGCTTGTTGTTGTCTTAAGCTGCTGAGTTTGAGAATAATATGTTATAAAGCAATGATAACTGGTATACAATATCACTGTTAAAAAACTAAGATCTGTTTTTTTTCTGCCAGAAAATGTATGTATATAGTCTTTAAATTAAAATCAGTCTGATGCTTTAGTTTTTTCATGTGTAATATAATCAAATGATAAACAATGTATTTGGAATAATAAATAATAAAGACCAAGCCATGGATATTCACTGAAACAATCAAACAAACGCATAGTAACAATCTCATGCCTGACTCTCCCTGTGAGGAGAGGCACTATATGAAATTGACAAATACTTTTCTCATCTTCTTTCTCTCTGAGAACTGTGAGTATCCAAATGACAGAGTTCCTGTGTTTTATGTGTGCACATTTACATTTTCTCTTGGAAAACAGAGCAAAACAGAATTTGCAAATGATACTTTCAGATACACTATGATTTCAAGTAGCACTATTAGCTGAGGTAATAATAATAAATAATAGCCTTCAATAAAAGAATAGCATTCAGCAACTTTTCCAGCTTTAACTCTGAGACTTAAAAAGAAATAATGTTAGAAAAAATATAATAGTTTGCAATAGATTAAATAGGTCTGCCATAATTGGAATATAGTAATCATTGTTAGTGCTTAAAATATGTGACAGTTTTTGAAAATGGAGCTCACTTTCTTTGCTTGATCTACTTTTCATTATAGTGAGCAGTTGACAATAAAGGCTATTAAATGGTACTATGTTTGATTCTGGTCTACAGTACCAATGAAGAGAACTTCTTCTTATCTTTTAAAACATTTTATTTAAATAAAGTAATTATTGCCTTTGTAAAATGAAAAAGAAAGACATTACTTCATATAATCTTTTTTTGGACAAAATGAGAAACTCTGGCCCATTAGTAATCATAATGCATGAAAACTTCACACACACTTGGATAAAAGGCTTTGAGCAGATAAACAGAGACATTCAGCTATTGAAAGCAGAAATTTACTGAAGCCAGATGACAGAAAATACAAGAAGAACCCATTTTCTCTATGAATCTCTTTGTTTTAGATCAACTTTAATATCTACAGTCAGCTTTCTTGTCTCCATTTATCTCTATCCATACTCTTTGTTTCATTGCATCGATTATTTATATCTTAAGTTATAGGTCTTCTTTCTTCTTTTTTCTTTGGCTTAAAAAATAACTTCAAGGGCAAGTGTAAAAGCTATGTCAGAATGGGCTTCTTGGCAATGCATGGACACCTACATAAAAATGAAACTGTGGGTGTTGTCTTGATACATGCTTTAGGATCTATCATTTTCTTAGCTAACATAATCCTCATCAATTTATTTGCTATATATTGTAATTCTGGCACAATGGTAAAGGTCAATTTAAAAAGCAAACAGAAAAACAAAAACTCATCAGATTTCTTTCTTTCCTTTTTTTTGTATCAAAGTACTGTCTCTTAGCATGAAATATTCCTTTTTATTTAAACTGGAAACAAAGTTGTCTTCTAAAGTTGAAAACAGATTCTAAGATGATCCAGTTAAACCTACTCTCTGGTGTTTGAATCTTTGCTATACTACGTAAGCCAAAAGTCTAACTATCCATGTTAGAACTTCTCCAGTGTCAGTCAGCTCTCAACAAACACAAGTAGCTCACTCAATCTTCAGTCAGCTAGAACTGGAAGAATGTTTCTACATCTTTCTTGAACAAAAAGTGCTAACCTGGTTTGCTTTCTCCTTAAAATAAGAATGGAAACTTCGGTTAGTTTTTTTTTTTTTTTTAGCCTCTTATTTTTGAGGTTGGAATTTAAGGAGGTAAGAGAATCATCAATGTACTATTTCCCTGAAGACTGAAAAACAACCAGTGGTATTATTTCATTCATTCTCTTACACAAAAGTAATGGCTAAAAGGTCCTCACACTGTTAAAGAAGTGAATCATTCAGGCTTAAAATTTGTTGCTATGTTTCAAGGTGACTTGGGCTCAGAACTACAGAGAAAAGTAAGCAATTCTATATTACTTGAGAACAAGTTGTAATGGTAAACAAGGGTGCCTGAGCACAAAATGGCCTTGAAAACACTAGCTTCTTAATAATTTTGCTTTTAGCCTAATTTATCTTTCATGACATTCTGGCTAACACCATGATCAAACTCCTTGTCTGTAGCTTGTTTTCAAGGTATCTCTCACATCTAGTGATGACCTCTGCTCATTAGAGGCTTGCGTCTTGAAAGGATCTTAACAGCAGCAAGAGTTTTACTTGGGTTGCTAAACGTTTGTCTGAGATGGGTAAGGAGTGTTAAGTTACACCAACAAGTATGTCATTCTAACGGGATGACTGTGGCTTACAATGGCATGCAAAATTAAAAAAAAATAATAAACCTATTCTGTCGAATGCCAGTTTCACATACTACTAACAGGCTTCAGCTTTTAGATGAATGGACTTATTGCTTGGGAACCATCCAAAGTTCAAGTCACTGACCAGAAAGAGCTGAAAAGAGTTCAAGTAGTTGTAAAGTATAAATGGGTTTTTCTGTTGTTTTCTGTAAGGATTTAGGATACAGTTAAGTGTGTTTAGGTAAGAAGTGTTTAGTTGTGCAATATGTTTAATTGAACAACTTTCTGGGCCCTCCAAACATGCTGTCCCCTGCACAGCCACAGAAAGTATCTTCATAATTGTGTACATTTTTCTAAAACGAACACCCCAAACATTTTACAATCTTCAGTTCCAGTGGAACCTAGATTTACCCCTGCACCTAGAAGAGTGACTCGGTATTCTCCAGGATTAACCTATTACACAACTATGTCCATCATTCTCAAAAAAACAATGGTATTTTAACCCCATTCCCACTGTTCAATGTTTGGATTTTCTCTGCAGTGTCCACAAGATGTGGTTGTCTTTACTCTGCTTAAACACATCCAGTGAAAACTGCTCCCTCCTGACTACTTTTGATTTCCCCAAGCAAGGCTTTTCTCAATCTGAGGGCTCTGTCTCCTTTCTCACCTCATCCCATGCCCTGTCTCTTTCAGAGTTCCTGCCCAGTTGGGGTCTTTCTCAGGATCCCAAACTGTAATGTGTTCTCTTAGTTCATATTCTACCTTTTACCTGCTCTACCTTAAGTAAACCCTATGCATTATTCAGACTCAGCCCCAAATTCATTTCCTGAAGGGATCCGTCTTAGTACTTCTACATATTCTTATAATTCTTATACTTTCAAATCATAAGGCAACCACAGTTTGTAACAATCCACTTTTACTATTAATGTATCAATGTCTGCCTTCTCAATAAGACTATAAGACTTTTAAGGGCAATGTTCAGGTCTGGTTTTATTCATCATTCTGTAGAAGCATAAGACACAGTGCCTGGCACATAGTAAGCAATGGGAAATATTGTTTCAGGCATGAATGATTGAATGAATTATTGTTAGCTCAATGGCTTTGAGATATGAGTCTTTGCTAATGGAAAACCGTAGTTTCTTTTCCACCTGTTTCACGACTGTCTTATGAAGATCAAATAAAACTCTGCAGAGGAAAACCTTTTATATACCATTGTCTTTATCACAGTTATAGAGGAGACATTGACAAAACTGTGTGCTTTGGGGAAAGGAATTAATTTAACCAAGATAAAGAGTTCCGTTAGGGATCAAATCAAGACTTGTAGCATGCTAGTTCTTCTGGGTCTTTTCTCTCTTTTCCTTGGAGCATGAAAGCAAAGGAGCCTCACTGATGACTGCCTTTTCACTCTCATCCTGATAGCATACAGTGTTCCTTGGTAACATCAAAAGACGATTCTTTTAGTCCACTGGCATATGAACTCAGAAAAATTTGAGTTCCCAAGTGAAGTAGACTTAGGTGTAACAGACATTTGTTTACATAACAATTTATGTAATTAGAGCTGGGCAGAAAGAACTGGTGAGCTGGTATGACAGAATTTCCTTTTAAACTGTAGAACAATCATTTACATGAATGTTCCAACTGTTCAGAGAGATACTTATCAAAACATCCCTCATCAAAGTCCTATGAGTTAGGTAAATAAGACAGGAGCAATAGTCTTGAGTCCAGAACATGTAAATCCTGCTCTGTTTGATTTTCTACAGTTTGCATTTTGATGTTAAAGTCCCAGTAAAGTTGAGAAAACTGCAAAAGGAAATTGCTTAGAAGTTATGTCTCCAGTTACACAGTCTAAACAGTAAAAGAATCTAATGATCTGTATGAACATCTGCTAACTGTACAAAGACCTGTGGAACCACCAGCAGGGGCATAGAGGGACCACTGCTGTCCCGTTTGGTTTGCCACTAAATGGTTTGGTAGTGTTTAGCAGGTTAGTCAGTAGACAAAAGGGAAATAAGAAGAGCAAGGCTATTTTCTTGGTAGTTCCTATGGGTGCTACTTCAAATTTCTTCTGTAAACATCTGGGCCCTGAGATTCACAGACCTTCCATTATACACATTACTCAAGCCCTCCCCTGGATCCTACAGGCTCATATTCCTACCTTCCAAGGATGAACAGAGTTTATATATTTCAACCTTGCGTGGGAGAAAAATGACTTTAAACTATAATTGAGTCAAGCATAGAATTTTGTCTTCAAAAATTACTTGCTTACATAGTTCTCCTTGACTTGCTCTCTCCTCTCTAGCAAATGTCCTCAACACTAATTAGACTGAGAAACACATAAGTACCCATATCCACGTCTCCACATCTTTCTCTTCAACAGAAGGGAAATAGAAAGCAGAATCAGAGGATGCTGGCATTGTTGGAAGAACTCACAATACAGAAATGTCACATGGTTCTACAAGATTTCTATGTGGCCAAGGTTGGCGAGCCAGCATTGATGATTGGGACTGGTGGGGATGTGGTTTGTGGGGGATGTCAAGTGGGCTAGATGTGGCGATTCAGCTTACTAATAACTGTATAAGAGTGCTGGAGAAATTTAATCAGGTTCATCAAGCATAAAGAGGAGCCATATTTCATGTATAGCAGTGTTCAATGGTGCATATGACATGTGTAATAATAGTAACAACTAACATTTCTGAACATTCATAATGTTTCAGGCACTGTGCTATTTGTCACTTAATTTTTTTTTAATTTAGTCATTTTTTAATTGGTGGAAATTTGCTTTACAATTTTGTGTCACTTACGTTTGATAAGCAGATGTTGAAGACTTCAGTGATACAAAGATTCAGACTCCTGCTAATACTGAAGTGTAATGAAAATCACAAAAGTCTTAACGTTCAAATGAATTTGGAACAAACCTGGTAGACAGAAAAAAAACTTTGAAAATTTCCTTTTATCCCAATTATAGATTTGGCAATACTCCCAGGGGCACTGAAGAAGATTGGGTAATATCCAACTTATGTGGCCCTGGATTTCAAGATAGAATAGCTGTGAATAGCACAAATATTTTTCTTTCTTTTTTTTTTAACTCTTGTCCTTTTTGTTGCTCCGACTAATTATTTTATTTCTGAATCTTTCCTGTCTGTAGTATTTTGTGGCCATCTGGTGGAATTCAGTGCCATTACCTCCAGATACATTGGTATAAAAATTGAAGTAACTGATAAACCCATCAGCCCCAAAGCACAAAGCTGAATTTCACTCCAGAAACTCTGTAGGAGTAACTTTCCATTTGTTTGCAATTATTTAGAGAATGCCTAATATCATTACATCCTGGGAAAGAGTAGGGGAGAAAGGAATGTTGAGAAGATCTATTTTATTAGGTAGGGATGCATCTACATAGGGGCTTCCCAGGGGCATTAGTGGTAAAGAACCTGCTTGCCACTGCAGGAGATATAAGAGATGAAGGTTTGATCCCTGGGTCAGGAAGATCCCCTGATGGAGGGCATGGCAACCCACTCCAGTATTCTTGTCAGTGGAGCCTGGTGGGCTACAGTCCATGGGGTCGCACAGAGTTGGACATGACTGAAACAGCTTAGCACACCTGCATGCATCAACACAATGCTTAGGAAAGTTTTCTTCTCTGTATGAGCCTGGACCAATCCTAATCTATCTTCTATCTTCTGAGAAATATAATAAGGTTAGTGGAATCTCCTAAGTATTTGTGTCTTATGTCTATGTAATAAAGAATCTCAAGGGCACGGTCTTAAAAAGGACAGGTATAGGCAAAAGTAATAGTTATTTTTAATCTCTTTTTACAAACATGAAAGCTCAAGCTATGAGAGTAATTGTTCAGGTTCCTAGAGCTGTTGTAGAGGGAATAGTCCAGAACTGAACCCTGAACAACTGAACTCTAAAACTCTTGCCCTTGAACACCCAGAGAAAGAAGGCAATTTTTTTCACCTGATAGAGCACTAATGGAGACATCCTTAAGCAAGACAACAAAGGCATGAATACAGGGAAACAGAAGACTTTGAAATGGCATACAACACACAGCGAAACTTTTGAGAGTCCATGAAAAGAAAGGCAGCTGTGAATTGAGGTTAATCAGGGAAAACTCTTTGGCGAAGGACAGTGTCAGGCTGGATTACAATGGCAATGAGAAACGAATGGGAATTCCTCCGACGTCTGAGCATCTTCTTGTTGTCCAGGGTTGCCAGCCAAACAGCTCAGCCCAGCTCTTGCCTCCCAAAGCTGCCATCTGCCACACAACTCCAGCCAGGGCCAATATCAACCTGCATCTTTTCCAGAGTTCCCTAATTTTGCAAAGTCATTCGGAGGTGGGCTGCAGAAAAGTGTCCTCTAAATGACTGCACAGCCCCAAATAAATTACTCTGTTGAAGAAGAGATGACAGCTAAAGAAGTGGTTTACAGGGAAGAGGTATGCACTCTCTCTGTCACCTGCACTCTCTTCTACATTCCCAAGGAGCACATGTCACGGGCCCACACCTCCCCATCTGGAAGAAGGAGAAGGGTGGCAACCTTATTAAAACCTGGCACAGTGCCAGCCTTGTTCAAGCTGTCTTTATTATTCAGTCTTAGGAAAGCACCTTGAAAATAAATAGTGACTATCTCCTATCATGTATGTCGCACTTAGCAAATTAGAAGCGCTTCAGAAAAGTCAATGAACCCCACGTAAGCCACCACTATTAATACATATGTTTGATAAAAATTGCATGTGCAAATCAATAAAAAATATAACATCTTGGGATCTTCAGGCCTTCACTGAATAATCATTTTATTGAATGAAACAGTGATTTTAATGCAGATTCATGGTACTATTCATTACAAATATGCACTCAAATAATTTTGAATGCATAATTAGTTTGTAAAGCACTGATTCTAAATGAAAGGACAATTAATTTTAGCTTATCTTTGCCACATCCCATTTAAATGTTTTCTAGCAATGCTCCCATAACCATGATACCACATAATTTATAAATTAAAACACTAATCTGCAGACTATCATCTGTCCCTTCTATTAAACTAACTGAAGAAATTCTAGTATTAAAATTAGACAAAGAATGAGTAGAGGAAAACTTTGGTGTGGGAGAATCTTCTTTTTCTGACCCATTTATTATTTGTTCTTGAAATTTTATTTTAAAATATTTTCAGATTTATAAAGAAGTTGCAAGAATAGTACAAAAACCTCCTGTATATCCTGCACCCAAATTCCCCAACTGTTAACACTTTATTATATGTGTTTCACCTCTCTTTCTCTCTATATATATATGTATATATAGGTACATATACACACACATGCATATACACATACATATATATGAATATGTATGTATATATAAACAAATTACTGTTTTTGAACCATGTAGGAGTAAGTTGAAATCATGATGTTCCTTTATCCTTTAACTACTACCGTTTAAAAAATGTTAACAGAATATTCTTCAACACTATTATCAAATCTTCAGACCGTATTCATATCTCACCAGTTGTCCCAATTATCTCCTGTAAAGCATAAAAAATTAATCCCCAAGCTCCTTAAAAAAATAAAGTCCTAGTTGCATATATTATCTCTATCCATCTAAAATTAATATATGGATTAATGTAAAATGGAATTCAATCAGGTATCATGGTAGGACCATATATGTGGCTGAAAGATTAAGTAATGTGATCATTTCATTAATAAAAATCACAAAACATCATTATGATTGAGTCCCTTCCTCCATTAATATCCATAGTTGTAATAAATGAATAAATGAAAAATTTGATGGTGCTGTTTTATTTTTGAAGATTTAATATTATCATTTACCTCTAAAGAGAAAATTCTTTTCAAAACCTAGTATGAATTCCTACTTGGTTGAAGGTCAGTAAGGAGTTAACATGAACAGCGGGCCATTACAAAGGGCATCATAAGAGGAGTATGTTGGCTTTGATCCCTGCTGTGAAATGAACTTTCTACCAGCAGTATCATCACTTACAACATGCAGTATGCTGTTGAGAAGAGTGACGGAGAAGAGACAGTCCCATGTTAAAGGACACTGCCCTAGAACAGTGAAGATCCTTTCAGCACAGGCAACATGACTTGAATTGTATTGCAGGGGAGTATGGTATGTAATGTCAATTTTTTCTCTGTATTGAACCCCTTGTGGTATAAAGAGGAGAATCTAATCACTGACTTTGGCATGTCAGTTATCAGGTCATTTCTGGAAATAATTTGCAAAATTTATTCAGTGTCCTTAACCTTTGATCCTTAGAAGCCACTCGGCAATTCTCCCTACTCCCAAAATAGTCTTAACTACAACAAAGCCAAAGACATGAAAGTGCTCGTATTAATTACATCATGACTAAGAAGACTTGAAAACAAGGGTTCTACCTGGTTATACAAACTTTCCCAGGCAGGGAGCAGGACTTGTCAGCTCACTGGAGTTCACGGTCTGATTAGTACTGATTAGATGAAGGTGGCCTCTCCTACTGACCCATTTCTGTTCTTGTTTCACACTGGCCCATTCACCAGTTTCACTGATTTTGTGAAATACAGTGAGAGCAAGTAGATCACAAACAAACAAGTAAGGCCCAAAATGCTTGCTACACACACTGCAAAGATTGTCTGGGCTGTCCTTCAGCAGCTTTCGAATGCTTAGTGGGTGAAGCTGGGAAGTTTGTTTAAAGATACAGAAACTTGATGGATAATGTGGGAGTCCTTAGAGGGGAAGTCAGATTCCCTTGGGAAGGAACCTAAGACACTGTCACATGTTTAATAGTAGCTCCTCCTCCTAGCATAGCCTTCACAATTTGCATTTGTTTACTACAGAGACTATGCATCAGGGGAAGGGGACAAGCTAGTTCTTCTTGAGGATTATCCAGCATTGACCCTGAGCTAACATTCAGACACCTAAGGATCGAGTTCCACTAGGATATACTAATTCTACTAGTGAGGCAGGGCAAAGCTTTCTGGCAGCCAATGATAACTGCTCTTCCTTAACAGGACAGCCAATCAAAATTACCACAATCCTGGAAGAATTGCAGGGACCACCACGACCTTTCATGATTTACAAGGTGCAGGGGTGAAGACTCCTACCACAGCCTCAAGAACAATCTCAGCAAATGAATGTTCATATGAGATGGAGAGAGTCAGGGCAATTGCAACTATAGCTACTATTCCCTGAACAGTCCTGGGGAAGGGGAAAGAATTTCTAGGAGACAAACTGAACTTGTGGCCAAATGTAATATTTCAGAAACCTAAGTAGAAGTTGTCTCTGCCTCTCTGAGAACCTGGCAGCCAAGATGAGCAAAAAGCCTGGTCAATACGTAGTGATGAAATTATGGAGGAGACGTGGGAATTCCCTGGCAGTCCAGTGGTTAGGACTCCATGTTTTCACTGTCAAGGCCCTGGGTTTGATCTCTGGTCAGTGAATTTAACTTCTATGCAAAGTACATCATGCCAGAATACAAATGCCAGGCTGGATGAAGAACAAGCCGGAATCAAGAATGCCAGGAGAAATATCAACAACCTCAGATATGTAGATGATACCACTCTAATGGGAGAAAGCAAAGAGGTACTAAAGAGCCTCTTGATGAGAGGAAAGAGGAGAATGAAGAAACTGGCTTAAAACTCAACATTTAAAATAACTAAGATCATGGCAACCACTTAATGGTAAATGGATGGGGAAAAAATGCAAACGGTCACACACTTTATTTTCTTGGGCTCCAAAATCACTGTGGATGATGACTGCAGACTATAAAGAAAGCTGAGCACCAAAGAATTGAGCTGAGCACAGCTTTTGAACTGTGGTGTTGGAGAAGACTCTTGGGAGTCCCTTGGACAGCAAGGAGATCAAACCAGTCAATCCTAAAGGAAATCAGTCCTGAATATTCTTTGGAAGGACTGAAGCTGAAGCTCCATTACTTTGACCACTTGATGCAAAGAACTGACTCATTGGAAAAGACCCTGATGCTGGCAAATACTGAAGGCAGGAGGAGAAGAGGACAACAGAGGATGAGATATGTGGATGGCACCACCAACGCAATGGACATGAATTTGAGCAAGCTCCGGGGGTTGGTAATGGACAGGGGAGTTGGTGATGGACACAGAAGCTTGGTGTGCTGCAGTCCATGGGGTCAAAAAAGAGTCCAACACCACTGAGTGACTGAACTGAACTGACTTCTCTATCTGGATCTACAGGACACAACCATAAAGCTCGATGAAATACTAGATTTAGAGAAAAAAAGTCTTTTTAGCCTCCAAATAGGAGATTCCTAAAGTGAAATCTCTTAGTCGGGTCCAACTCTTTGTGACCATGTGGACTGTAGCCTGCCAGGCTCCTCTGTCCATGGGATTTTCCAGGCAATGGTACTGGAGTGTGTTGCCATTTGCTTCTCCAGGGGATCTTCCCAACCCAGGGATTGAACCCAGGTCTCCTGCATTGTAGGTAGAGGCTTTACCATCTGAGCCACTAGGGAAGTCCTAGGAGATCCCTAAGGCCATGATAATTGATAAACTGATTAAAGGGTTTGACTCCAACCACTGTTTCTCCAAGGACTTTAAGGACTTTGTAACAAGTCCTAAAACCTTGTTTTCCTCTAAAGAATGACCTAAGCATGAGGGTGAATGTAGTTACTTTTTTTTTACATATAATGAACCATTTATCACTTTTCCAATATCCAAGTTACATACAGTACAAGTTTCAGGTTAGGATAAAGGTCAGTGTTCAGCGTTCTCAGCGAAAGAACTTGAGGAGATTCCAGAGAAATAGAGAAGTATACTTTGTGATTGGGGTGATTTATTTAGGGCACCTTAGTTTTTAGTCCTCATTCCAAAATGGACTCATCTCACCATGTAATTGGTGAAGGAAATGGCAACCCACTCCAGTATTCTTGCCTGGAGAATTCCATGAATAGAGGAGCCTGGTGGGCTACAGTCCATGGGGTCACAGAGTAAGACACGACTGAGTTGGAGTTCACTCGCTCAGTTGTGTCTGACTCTTTGCGACCCCATGAATTGCAGCACGTCAGGCCTCCATGTCCATCACAAACTCCCAGAGTCCACCCGAACCCATGTCCATCGAGTAGGTAATGCCATCCAGTTATCCCATCCTCTGTCGTCCCCTTCTCCTCCTGCCCCCAATCCTTCCCAGCATCAGGGTCTTTTCCAATGAGTCAGCTCTTTGCATGAGGTGGCCGAAGTATTGGAGTTTCAGCCTCAACATCAGTCCTTCCAATGAACACCTAGGACTGATCTCCTTTAGGATGGACTGGTTGGATCTCCTTGCAGTCCAAGGGACTCTCAAGAGTCTTCTCCAATAACACAGTTCAAAAGCATCAATTCTTCGGTGCTCAGCTTTCTTTACCATCCAACTCTCACATCCATACATGACTTTACTAGCATGCGCATTCTTTGTCATTGCCTTTCTTTTGGATAGGAATGAAAACTGACCTTTTCTAGTCCTGTAGCCACCACTGAGTTTTCCAAATTTGCTGGCATATTGAGTGCAGCAATCACTTTTAGGATTTGAAATAGCTCAACTGGAACTAGACACGACTGAGTGACTAACAATTTCAGTTTTGTCATGTAATACCATCCCACCATTCAAGCTGCTCGGACTTCACTTGTGGCTCAGCTGGTAAAGAATCCACCTGCAATGCAGGGGACCTGAGTTCGATCCCTGGGTTGGGAAGATCCCTTAGAGAAGGCAAAGGCTACTCACTCCAGTATTCTGGCCTGGAGAATTCCATGGACTGTATAGTCATGGGGTCACGAAGAGTCAGATATGACTGAGTGAGTTTCACTTTCACTTCATTCAAGTGGCAAGATGGACACTCTGATGGAACAGATGTGCACTCTTCTCAGTAATTACTTTCAGCTCTTGCTTTTTGCCCTTTACTGTCTGTTTGAAATTTAACCTTAATGGAATCTGAATGGCATTTACCCAGGGATCAGTTCCAGATTATGCAAAACTCACAAAAATAAAGGTTATGGCATAGTAAGTCTACTAATCACTTTCTTGTGATTGGGATTGGTTATCTCTGAGTAGAAGAGATTACGAATGTCAGATATTTATCCTGAAGCAAGAGAAATTAATCATTCCTTTACTCACTTTGCCCCCTGCCATCAACCACCACATGATGAGCCTATGCTGTGACCCCAGAGTGACAATCCAGAGCTCCAACATAGCATCTCATAGAGAAGGGTCCATTCTGTTGAAACATAAGTGACATAACTGTGAGAAACCAGTGTAAAGTGAAAATACCTCCTGCCATATCAATTAACAAGAAATGTCACAGCCATCAGCAGTTTCTGCCTCCAAATGTGAATAAGGGTTCCCAAAACTGTGATCCAGCAGATGCCACCACTCCCTACAGTGATTGCTGAGGATCTGGGGGAATGCAAGAAGAGCCATCTGTCACTCCTTAAGGTGAGCAAGAAAACAGGATTGGCCCCAGATAGCTGAGGTGCATATGAAAGGAATGAATTCAGTGAGCCAAGAGGCTTTCATCTTCCCATACATAGAATGCTAACTTTCTTAATTTGATATCTGATCTTTGATGTTCAGACTGCCTGCTCCCTTTGCTGCAAACTTGTGTATACCCTGACTCCCCTTCCAGTTCCTTGGATCACTTTTCTCAGAGCTACTGAGATACTGTCTCCAGGGCTCAGAGTCCTAAACATTCTCACCAAATAAAATAACCTTTCAGGTGGTGACTATATTTTTTAGTCAACACCAACCAGACATCTAGATATAGAGGCTAAATTGGCCACTAGAAAAGGCAAGGCTGGAGAGTGGGAGAAAATTTCAAGTTTCCAAATATGGCAAAAATGGAATCAAAAATGCTCTAAATCTCCCACACTGCTTCCAGAGCTCAGGTTAGAATGAGGTGCTTGTTTTCCTTTTAATAATAGTATAGCTAGATTTGCTAATTAGGGTACTTTGCAAATGTCATAGGATGAAGAAAATTTCATTATTTAAATAGTTGTCTCCTGAATTCCTCTTAGAAGAACTGTCTTCTCTAAGAAGGAATATCTTGATAAATGATTAGGGGGAAAGCCCTGATTAGGGCTCTATTTTTAAATGTCTTCTAGACTTTAGAGGAGAGAGAAAACTTCCCTGTATAATCTACCATGGTGATTTGACTCCTGAAAGTAAATAGTAGAGAAAGGAGAGTGAGAAGGAGTGAGGAGAAGCAGCATAGAGACTCAGGACTCAGAAAAAAAATGCAATATGGTAAAGAAGTAGTACAAAAGTGCCACCAACTCCTCTCCAGGATTGTTGAAATTGCTGATATAATCCCTCTTTCAACTTCTCTCTTTTCCCAGCCAGTTGCCTGTTAAAATCATTGAATGATTTTTTAATCATGTCTTTTTAGTTTTACTTTAATTTTTTTTCTTTAAAAAAAATCTTTTTATTTTGTATTGGAGTATAGCCAATTAACAATGTTGTGATAATATCAGGTGGACAGCAAGGGTATTCAGCCATAAATATATATGTATCCATTCTCCCCCAAACTCCTCTTCCAGTCTGCCACATAACATTGAGCAGAAGTACCCTGAGCTATACAGTTGGTCCTTGTTGGTTATCCATTTTAAATATGGTAATGTGTACACATTCATCCCTAAGAAAAGTTTTCTTGAAGAAGTTACAGAAAGAAGAGAGATCCTCACTAGAGCTCGTACAATGTTGGATAGAAGCAGCTAAGGACCACTCAGCAAGAAGCCAAGTGGCCCCAGAATGTAAGATCCTGCAGGATACAAGAACTTTGGGGAAAACCTTCAGACTTTTGCAGACTGTTAAACTTGGCAAAGATTTAAGCCAGCTTGCCCTTGCCCTGGGAGGTGGACTTCCCTGGTAGCTTAGATAGTAAAGAATCTGCCTACAATGTAGGAGACCTGGGTTAGATCTCTGGGTTGGGAAGATCGTCTGGAGAAGGGAATGGCTACCAACCTGAGTATTCGTGCCTGGAGAATTTTACAGACAGAGCAGCCTGGTGGGCTACAGTCCATGGGGTCATAAAGAGTCAGACATGACTAAAGCAACTTGGCACACACACATAGGGTTTTGAGCTTAGAAGTTTTGCTACCAAGCCTCTGTTTTGAAAGGATTACTCTGAGTAGTATATTCAGCATGGATGTAAAGAGGCAGGGATGAAGCAATCAAGGATTGAGCAATCAAGAGGCTTTTGCAGTTATCCACACAAGATGTCACATGGTTCGGACAAGGATGGAAATCGTGAGGCATGAGAAGTTGTTGGTTCCCTACTATGTTTGGAAGTTATATACAATAATATTTCCTATAAACTAGACATACAATATGAGAATTAAAAGAGTTGAGGACACTCAAATCTTTTGAGTTTAGTATCTGGAAGAACAGAGTGTCATCAACCGAGATGAGGAAGTCTATGGGTAGATAATATTGAGGAGGGAGGAAGTGTCAAGATGTCAGTTTTGGACTTGTAAATTGTGAAATATCTGTTACGCATCTAAGTGGATATATCAAGCAAGTAGTTGAATGTACAAGTGTGTATTCAAGAGAATGGTCCACACAGAAGATAAAAGTTTGGGAGACACTAGGATATCACTGGGGCTTCCCTGGTGGCTCAGATGTAAAGAATCTGCCTGTGATGCAAGAGACCCGGGTTCAATCCCTGGGTCAAGAAGATGTCCTGGAGAAGGGAATGGCAACCCACTCCAGTATTCCTGCCTGGGAAATCCTATAGTTCTTAACATAATGTCTGAGTACAGAATAGGTAAATATTGTGGGCTTTCTGAATGAATGATTGACATTTAATTAAATCCTGTCGTTATGGTGATTGAAGTCTACATTCATATCCTGGGAGCTCAGTTACATGAAAATTCCTAAAAATAGCAATTCTTTGGTAGTTCCCAAATTATATAGAAAACTGTTGACACAGATAAAGTACAATGGATGGGTTTCCTTCAGCTACAACAAGTATTTGGCTCTTGACTCAGTGACTACCTTTCTGGCAACTGAACAAAATTGCTTTTCTACATTGAGTTTACATGAACCAAAGGAGCACATTTGATGACTGAGATAAAATACCAAAGCTCTTAAAATGAAATCTATTTTTTTCACAAGCAAATTGCCTAAGGTTATCTTAATTATGTGATAAATTTGGCAAAGGACACCAGAGAAGGAAAACCTCCAAACAAAAGGAAATAAACATCGCTTTGATGTCAAGCAAAAAAAGAATTAAATTCTCTGACTTTGTGCCATTGCCTAATTGCAGCAAATCACCTTCACTTACTCAGCCAAAGGTTCTCAGCTTCCAGCGGCCCCTCCCGGCCACCTAGTCACAACAGAGCTGTGACATCTGCTGCCACGAGCCCAGCTGCCCTCCAGCAACAGCTCCCCTGTTTCTGCCTTTCTCTTGATCAAGACTTGCTGCAGGATTCCAGTGCAGGGACCAGTTGTGTGTGTGTGTGTGTATGTGCGCATTCAGTCACGTCCGCCTCTGCAACCCCATGGACTGTAGCCTGCCAGGTTCTCTGTCCAGTGGAGATACGAATAATCTAAAATATTCCCTCTAGATCAACAAGTGCAATATATTATCAAAAACAAGAGAATGAGAGAGTATCTAATGGCAGGCTGTTAAGGTTTATTACTGGACCTTCATTTGACTTCATTCACCATCATGGGATGTCTGGTTAGCACGTGCCTGACGCAGAAGACATAACAGAAAACGCAGAAGCTGTGCAGCGACTGAAAGTGTGCGGTTTAGAGTCAGGCAGCTCAGCCCCGACTCACCACCCCCATTGTTGCCTGTAGTGACTCAGCCTGTCTGAACCTGGATTTCTTCCTCTCTAAAATTGAGAAGATTATGTCTCCCAGAAAGGGCTATTGTGAAGAGGTACTGAGATGACACACAGAAGGCACCTCGTAAAGAATTTGAGAGTCAACAATAAAGGAGACCTGTTCTTCCAAGGAATGTACAATCTGCTGCGGAGACATAAATTTACATAATTTACCATAGTAAAATATTACAAATATTATTAAGCAAACTCTATGGGAGTAGAGACAGAATAATTTTTTGTGTGTGTTTTAACCTTTTATTTATTTATTTTTAATACTAAAAGCGTTTTGTATTAGAGTATAGTCAGTTAACAATGCTGTGGTAGTTTGGGTGAACAGCAAAGGGACTCAGCCATACATATACATGTACCCATTCTCCCCCAAACTTCTCTCCCATCCAGGCTGCCACATAACATTGAGCAGAGTTCCCTGTGCTATGCAGTAGGTCCTTGTTGGTTATCCATTTTAAATATAGCAGTGGGTTCACGACCTTTCCAAACTTTCTAACTATCCCTTCCCTCCACAGCCATAAATTCATTTCCTAGGTCCCAGTCTCTTTCTGTTTTGTAACTAAGTTCATTTGTAACATTTCAACACAAAAGAATAATTAACCTTGCTGGATGTGGGGGTAGGAGGAAGATACAACCAAGCCTCTGGATTTTGCCCTCTGACACGAGCCAAGTTGACCTCACAACCATCAGCAGACAAACAGGGTCTGGTAGCTTTATCATAAAAGTAAATAAATAAATCTTCCTTTAACTTCACATCCTCCTCCAGCTAACTGTCCATTTCTCTCTGCCCTTCACAGCAAGACTTTTGGAAATGTTTACTGCCTCCACCTCCCTTTTTCTCTTCAACCTGCTCCCATCTGGCTGATGTCCTTTCGTGGAAATGACAAGTTGTTTCCACTCTGGCCATCTTTTCAGGCATTGTAGCATCTCCTCCTCTGTTGTCATGGCCCAGGGCAGGCCCACTTCTTTCCTACCTGCATTTTTTTCCTTTAGATGATTTCAGCTAGTCCCTTGACTTTAAATACAATGTATTCCCTGATGACTCCCAGATCTATATCCTTAGCCGAATCTCTTTCTCAGTTCAGTTCAGTCACTCAGTTGTGTCCAACTCTTTGCAACCCCATGGACTGCAGCACACCAGGCCTCCCTGTCCATCACCAACTCCCGGAGTCCACCCAAACTCATGTCCATTGAGTCGTTGATGCCATCCAACCATCTCATCCTCTGTCGTCCCCTTCTCCTCCTGCCTTCAATCTTCCCCAGCATCAGGGTCTTTTCAAATGAGTCAGCTCTTCACATCAGGTGGCCAAAGTATTGGAGTTTCAGCTTCAACATCAGTCCTTCCAATTAACACCCAGGACTGATCTCCTTTAGGATGGACTTGTTGGATCTCTTTGCAGTCCAAGGGACTCTCAAGAGTCTTTTCCAACACCACAGTTCAAAAGCATCAATTCTTCAGTGCTCAGCTTTCTTTATAGTCCAACTCTCACATCCATACATGACTACCGGAAAAACCATAGCCTTGACAAGATGGACGTTTGTTGGCAAAGTAATGTCTCTGCTTTCTTATATGTTGTCTAGGTTGGTCATAACTTTCCTTCCAAGGAGCAAGAGTCTTTTAATTTCATGGCTGCAATCACCATCTGCAGTGGTTTTTGGAGCCCAAAAAAATAAAATCAGCCACTGTTTCCACTGTTTCACTAAAAATTTTTTCTATCCAATTGCTGGTTCAGCATGATCATACAGATGGACTTTCCGAACTTAACAGGTCTGTGTATGCAAGCTAAGTCGTTTTCAGTTGTGTCTGTTTCTTTGTAGCCCCATAGACTGTAGCCTGCCAGGCTCCTCTGTCCATAGAATTTTCCAGGCACGAATACTGGAGTGGGTAGCCATTGCCTTCTCCAGGAGATCTTCCTGACCCAGGAATAAAACCTGAGTCTCTTACATCTCCTGTATTGGCAGGCAGATTCTTTACCACTAGCACCACCTGGGAAGCCCTGAACAGGTCTAACACAACTATTGATTCCACCACACTGCCCTCACACAACAAAAGAAAACAAACAAAAAATGCCTGTTCCTTTCTTATTCTTTCCTGTCCTGTAAATGTCAATACCAAGGTCGGTCACCTTTGATCGCCTTTGTTCCTTCACCTCCTGTTTCTGATCCATCATCAAGTTGCTGTCTCTACCTCCTTGTTCGTTTCTCTCCGTGTCCACTGCAACCACCATCATTCAATCCACAGCACCCCTCACCGAGCCCTCTGCAACAGCTCCTACCCATCTTGCAGCTTCCAACTCTGCCTCACTCCTCTCTCCACAGTCTCCACAATGTCTTCACAAAGCAGCTCACGTGATTTTCACAAAATGCATTCTCCTTTTCACAGCCTTCAATGCCTTCTCATTTCACTTGGGAAGAAACCTCAGTGCCTTCCCATGACCCAGGAAGCCTCACATAGTCTGACCCCATGTACTTCTCTGCCCCTTCTCCTGCCTTTCAGGTAACTCACTATACCCCCTGGCACAAAGGGCTTTTTTCCATTTTTCAAATGCCCCAGTTTATTTCTTTATAGGGGAAAAATAAAATTTGTTTTTGCTCTATGCCACACTCTCCTCCCAGTCTCTGAATGGCTGTCTTCCTCAAGGTTAGGTATCAGCTCAAATGCGCCCCCCTCCCTCAGGTGCAATAAAGGCAACTGCCCACTGTCCATTATAGAGAAGCCCTGTACCCACCCCCATCACTGTCTAGTATGTTACCCATTCCATCTTCTTCATAACATGAATTCCTTTTCAAATCTGTGTTATTCGAATGCTTGTTGATTGTTTACATTTCTCTAAAATCTAAGATTCAGGAGAGAATGGATTTTGTTAAATCAATTTTTATTGAAGAGAATGGATCTTGAGCTGCTTTGTTTATTGCTATATACCCAGTGCCTGGATCCATGCGTGGGATTTGACAAACATTTACACAATATTTTGATTAAATTAACACAGCTTTGAAAATGCTTGGTAAGAAGAGTTATTGGATTTATTAATTAACTTTAAGGGATCAGGGAGAGATGAATAGGTAGAGCACAAAGGACTTTTAGGGCAGTGAAACTATTCTGTATGATACCATAATGGTGGACACATGTCATTGTACATCTCTCTAAACCCATAGAATGTATGACATCAAGAGTGAAACTGGGAGTTCCCTGGTGGCTCAGTGGTAAAGAATCCACCTGCCAATGCAGGAGACATGGGTTCAATCCCTGATCCAGGAGGATCCCACATGCCATGGCAGCTAAACCTGACTGTCACAACTACTGAAGCCCTAGTGCTCTAGGGCCTGTGCTCCACAACAAGAGAAGCCACGGCAATGAGCAGTCTGCACACAACCAAAGAGTAGCCCCGCTCACTGCAACCAAATGAAAGCCCGCACAGCAATGAAGACCCAGCACAGCCATAAATTAATTAATTAATTAAATTTTTAAAAATATTTTTCAAGAAAGAGAGTGAATCTGAATCTAGAAAAATGGTATAGATGACCTTACTTGCAAAGCACAAACAATGAAACAGATGTAGAGAACAAACGTATGGATACCGAGGGGGAAGGGGAGTGGGATGAATTGAGAAACTGGGATTGATGTTCATGCGTGTGCTGGGTGACTCAGTTGTGTCTAGCTCCTTAAAGTGAAAGTGAAGTCGCTCAGTCGTGTCCGACTCTTTGCGACCCCATGGACCGTAGCCTACCAGGCTCCTTCATCCATGGGATTCTCCAGGCAAGAGTACTGGAGTGGGTTGCCATTTCCTTCTCCAGGGGATCTTCCCGACCCAGGGATTGAACCTGGGGCTCCCACATTGCAGGCAGATGCTTTGACCCCCTAAACTGTAGCCTCTCAGTCTCCTCTCTCTGTGGAATTCTCCAGGCAAAAATACTGGAGTGAGTTGCCATTTCCTACTGCAGGGGATCTTCTCCACCCAGGGATTGAACCCGTGTCTCTTGTTTCTCCTGCATTGGCAGGTGGATTCATGTACACTGTTGATATTATGTATAAAACAGATCACTAATGAGAACCTACTGTATGGCACGGGGAACTGTACTCAGTGTTCTGTGGTGACTTAAATGGGATGGAAATCCAAAAAAGAGGGATATGTGTATATCTATATATGTATAGCTGATTCACTTTGCAGTACAGTAGAAACTGGCAAAATGTTGTAAAGCAAATATATTCCAATAAAAATTAATTTTTAAAATAGTGAAACCTAATGTAAACTATGAATTTTGGATGGCAATGATGTGCCAACATAGGTTCACCAGTTGTAAAAAGTGCACCCCTCTGGTAGGTGATGTTGATAATGCAAGAGTTCTATGGGTGTGTGGGGGCAGAGAGTATATGGAAAATCTTTGTAGCTTAGGCTCAATTTTGCTGTGAAGTTAAAACTAATTTAAGAAATAAAGCCTATTAAAAACATTTGAAAACTTTAAAAATCTTTAACTATAATATTCTTTATGGTCTCACACATTTATGCCCCTTGTTCCACTAGTAAGTGTAATTGAAAATCTGCTGAATGTAAAAAGCAGCAGTTAAGCTGAAGCGATTTTACTCACAGACCATCTTTGCACTTTTGCAAGAGTAGTCCTCAGTTACTGTAAGCAATAAAGGCATGGTTCGGGCTGCCAGGGTACCTGTCCTGCTCTGAAAGACATCATATACAAAACGTTATCTTTGGGGCACTTCTATACCTTGAGTGAGAGTGGTGTTGTTCTTGTTTAGTTGCCAAGTCCTGTCTGATTCTTTGTAACCTCATGGACTGTAGGCTGCCAGGCTCCTCTGTCCATGGAATTCTCCAGCAAAAATACTGGAGTGGGTTGCTATTTCCTTCTCCAGGGGATCTTCCTGAATCAGGGATCAAACCTGTGTCTCCTGCATTGCAGGTGAGTTCCTTACCACTAGTGCCATGAGGGGGAGGGCACATGTTATCCTGAAACTCTTCTCTCCTAGACTAATTAGAAGTTTAAAGTCAAGGAGAATATTTTCTATCTTTTCAAATGTTAAGGAAATCCATACCCATTTGATAGGGAAAGCTCTGACAATCAAAGGGGTGGAAGAAACTGAGAGACAATCTAAAGCAGTCATTTCTACAAAAATATATGCTAAGTAAATCAAGAATGCAGAGTCCTTTCTAAGTTATTCACTTCTCAGGAGGCTTCAAATGCTGTCACCGGACATATCTGTTCAAGGAAAGTTCCAGGCAATGGGAGCTTGAAGGCCAGACTCTCTGCCGCTACAGGAGAGGATTAGTGAAGGAGCAAGCACTCTAGCTTTCCTCCCCTATTGTCTGGGCACTAATGGTTTTTAACAGTCTACTCACACTGTTATGATTCACTCTGTGCTGAAGGTACTTCATTTGTGATCTTGTGAATTCTAGAAAACTAAGTCCCTCATATCTCTGCTTGCAAGTCTGAGATTAGGAAGCACAGCAAGTGCAGATCCCAGGTCTCTAAATCAATTTCCTGAGGTTTTCTCTAAATTCTTCAGTGCAAAGATGCCACTGCATCTGCAGGTCCCGCTTCTTTTGGGTGGTCACTGGCAATGATGAAAGAAGTTAAGCCAGCGTGGGAAACTGTGTCATCACCGGCCAGTCATACAACCAACTTGGCGTGTGATCATTCTTCAACACTTTGCCTCCTATACTAGGTATCTGATCATTTCCATATTGAAAATTGATGCAACAGAGAAGTAATTCATGAATCTGCCTTCCACATCCTATTATGCCAAGTCAGGTCACCCCCCCACCACCACCCCTCTTGGGTCCTGGGACACAGAGTATTGACAAGCCAGGTGAGGTTCCAGAGAGTCCAGTTTGTAACATCTATGATACTATCACTTTAAAGCAATAAGGTAAAACTCTTTTATTAAATTTTGACAACCCTCAAAGTGAATGCAATTCAAGGTGACACTTACTGTCAAGAAAATCTTGCCTCTCCAGGGAGAGTGTTTTTTCGACGCTCTGTTCACATTAGAATCACCAGGGGAGCTCTTTTTAAAAATGTCCTGAGAGGTTATGATTTAATTGGTCTGAGGTGGGCTGACTGTAATGAACCATCATGGTTACGAACCACCAACCTAAGGCAGTAAGTGGGAGCCTCCAGATTTCTAAAACCCCAGTGGGGCTCCCTGCATTGCAGTGATGACCTGTGTAGCTAATAACATACAAATATGAAACAATCAAGTGAGTGAAGAAACACAGCTCAATTAGCACTGAAAATGAGGTAAGGAAGATCCATTCTACAGCTTAAAGGTCTCCATCACAATTGTATCCTGTTTACAATTAGTTTTGGTAAGTGAAACTGAGTGAAAACGCTCTGTTGTTAGTAGCTTGTATTGTATTTTATTTCTTCTGATGAGGTACTTTCACTTTGCGAGTTTACCTTTTCCAAATTGACTTTCATAGGACTGAGTTATCCCTCTGCCTGTGGCCCTGCTTTGATGTGTTTAAGGTAGGGGAAAATCCTTTTAAATGAATTTCAAGGCTATGTCAAAAACAGTTTAAAAGTTAGAAAAATATTGTCATAAAATTGCTCTAGTCAGTAGTGTTTTGAGATTTCACAGCAGTGCATTGAACACTTGAAAGTACTGCTCAGTTTGTATTTTGTGGTTCTTTGCAAGCTATTGACTTTCCAACTTAATCCTCTCAGAATCCTGGAGGGGCTGTGCTATTTTGTTTCTGCCATTTCTATATCCAGTTCCTCTGGTTCATTGCTGAGATGTGCGGTTTGGTTGCCCGCACACACTCCGGTGTCTGGGTTCACCCACTTGCACGCAAACATAATGGGCTGTCCACTTAGAACCCAGATATCACTGGCCAGCCTTGGCAGTCACTGAGTTCTCCCCAGGGGCAGATGGGAGCTAGGGGGGAGGATCTGTCAATGAGCCTTCCAAACTCAGCCCTCTTGTCCTTAGAACTAATGAAAATACATGAAGACCAATCAAAAACGGCTATTCTGAACTTGCCATTACAAGAGTATCAGCCATCATCACCTGTGTTTTGGTAGAAGCTCAAGACAGGCCAAGGAGTAGGGATGCTTCATAGTGGGAAAAAAATGGAAGACTTCACATGTGCCTGTATTGGAGGCTGTTTGCACAGAGAAGTTGTAGGTGGAATAAGGAGACGTGTCTGTGATTGGTTATCAATAGGTGGGATAAGCATATATGCTCTATGATAGGTAGGGTACATATCAAGCTTCCTCTGGCTAGTCCTGAGTTGAACATGGCAGTAAAAGTTTGGAAAGCTGTCAATTATTTATCATGTCCTGGCCATTTGGGGCTAATTGCTATAGAAGTCATTGTTTAGCTTTATGGCCTGTCACTAGAGCTAGAAATCTGGCTTCCTTCAAGTGTGACTTCCAGCAGGTTGGTCTTCCTGCATGGTTTACTGATGATAAGGGGTTGGTTTATCTAGGCAGGTTGCTGCCGGTTGTGGGTCAATGTTATATTTTTGTCTGTGGTCTGGCCATCGTCTGCTTCTATATTCAGTCTCTCAGAACTAACAGAACGTGGGTTAGGGGGGCTGTTTAATCCTCTGCTTTCCCGTCTGTCCCACATCCTGAGTGTAGTGATTAGCCACAAATACACTGATAATTTTAGTTATTAAATATAACTTATTTTTATATGCAGAATAACCAAGGAAGGTCCAGAAGTATCCTATTAGCTACCTATTTTAGTGTCCTTTCTATTGGTGGGTAATCCTAAACTTTGGTTTAAAAGAAAAAGAAGGGCCTGTGCCCTACAACAGGGCTTTCCTTTATTTGCTTAGTGCCATGCACTGTAGGAGCTTAATACATATTTAACAATAACTTGGAAATAAGAGGAAAGCAGATATGGCAAAATCAAGATGCTTGGGCAGTAAATTCTTACTTCTTTGAATGCAAATCAGAGAGTACTCGCAGCTCTTCATCAAGGGCTCTTCGTGGCCCCAATCTGCACCGTCTCTCTCCAGCTCCTTGAAGCACCACTTATCTGATGAAGAAGCCTGAACCACAATCAGCAATCCTGGTTCCCTCAGGAGGAGCATCTCATACCATCAGGCTTGATTGCCCCCCCCCCAGTTCAGCTCAAAAAGTTTGCAACTGACAAGAACAGGAGCCAACATGTATCTGAAATGCAAATCTCCATCCAATCTCTTTTGTCCTTAGGATATCTGAATGTTGTAACAAATACTGTGCCCGTCAATCAGTTGTGGACACATGAAAGCCCTGATTATGCTGAGATTTAGGTTGTAATTGCACTTGAGATTAATTTAGCCAAAGCTAAACCTCCAACAGCACTAAACTTGAGGCTAAACACTTTTAAATACATTCTTCAGGGTAGTTCACGCAGTCATGTGATCCAGACGTTATTCCCATTTCTCAGAGGAGATTGTGAGCCTCTGTCAGGTCCAAGAGATGCAGAAAAATGGCACAGCTTTTATTCCAAGGACCAGGGATCCTCGCTCCTGGTTACTCATGTATGACTCAGGTTCTCCTGAGAATCACAACCAACAGGGAACTGGAAAAGCAGGGTGTATAACCCAGTTTGAGTACAAAAGCCTGAGAACTGGGAATACTGCTTGTCCCAGCTTGGAGAGCAAAGTTGCCTGCCTGCCTTTCTGATTTTTTTCAAGCCCCCAAAGGAGTGGATGATGCCAGTTTGTAACCACAAGTGGGATCTATCTGCTCGCTGATCAAAAGGCAATAAAAATGTGAGTTTGTTGGAAAGGAAAGCTTGCTTTATTTTGGATGCCAGGGACACCTGTCCAAAGCCTGACCTCCACCCCCCCATGACAATCAGGAGGCAAGAGCTTTTATAGACAGAAGGAGGGGGTTATAGGCAGAAACAACACAGTCAGCTCTGACAGTCATCTTGAAATTGGTCATCGGTGGTCTGTCCTGCATCATCTTGATTGTTTTAAGTACAGTTAGTCCTCAGTTCCAGGGTCTGTTTGTTACCATTTCCTTGAGGCCAGTTCTTAGACTTGTGGTAGCTTATGAGTACAGTTTGATTATCACGTAGCTAACTTCTTCCACCTGGAGGGGGTTTCAATATCTATAAGACAGCTCACAGGAAATGGCTCAGAATATTAGGGTTGCAATGAATTAGACATGACTGAAGTGATTTAGTACACATGCACTCACACACCAGGCAGGATTTTTATGCTCATGTTGTCCAGCAAACCATCCTTGATTCCCCCAAAAATAGTAACACAAATTGCATTATAATAGTGTTAATCATTCAGTCGTGCAGACTCTGTGGTTTAGTCGGTAAGTCATGTCCGACTCTTTGGACCCCATGGACTGTAGCCTGCCAGGCTCAGCTGTCCATGGGATTCTCCAGGCAAGAATACTGGAGTGGGTTGCCATTTCCTTCTCCAGGGGATCTTCCTGATCCAGGAATCGAAACCGGGTCTCTTGCATTGCAGGCAGACTCTTTACCAACTGAGCTACAAGGGAAGCCTGCATTATAATAATACAATCACATAACAGTAAATTCCTTCTACAAAAGTTCACAGACCACAGCCTGTCTCAGGGAGCAAAGTTATGATATTTTTGTCAACACTGCTGCCCAAACTGTCACTATGGAGTCAACAGCACCACATTCTGCACCTTTACTTTAACTTCGTAGTTAATTCAAAATCACTTCTTGCTTTTGTTATTTTCAGTTCTCCTCCATCCATCTTATCAGAGTGATGTTTATATATGTTTTGATGTTATCAGTAAGAGATAGGGAATTTTTATTTTCTTAGCAGTTGACAGAAGCATTTATCATAAGGAGAAGAGGTCTACCAGTGCTCAGAAAATTATTTGAAACCCCAATTGTAAAAAAAAAAAAAAAAGAAAGAAAGAAACCCCAATTGTAGCCGAAACTAAGACTTTGGATGGCCTAAGGGTAAGAATTTGCCCTGCTGGAGGGAAGGAGTGGGAAATCATTATTTACACTGGACAGAGGAAGAGCTAGAAAAAGACAGTTGTTTATAATTCCTTGTAACTTTCCTTCCACATGTTAAGGCCTAAACTAACAAAATTCTTGGTGTGATGAGGACTTTTGTGGAAACTGATGAAAGGGATATCTAAACTTTTGGTTCAGGTCTTGATGGGGAAGTACCAAGATAGGAAGTTGGACCTAGATGTATTAACTGGCTTTTGTTTTCAGTATTCTGATGCTCTGACATCTGGGGTCTTTTGGACCCTTCAGAGTTAGTCAATTCCTAGACATAGTCAACAACTCGGGCTTCCCTGGTGACTCACAAAGTAAAAAATCCACCTGCAATGTGGGAAACCTGGGTTCGATCCCTGGATGGGGAAGATCCCTTGGAGGAGGGCATGGCAACCCATTCCAGTAATCTTGCCTGGAGAATCCCCATGGACAGAGGAGCCTGGCGGGGTAAATTCCACAGGGTCACAAAGAGTCAGATATGACTGAGCGACTAGGCACAGCACAGGAGCAGACTTTTCAAATGTGAACCAACTGAGCAGAGCCCACAACCCCAGCTACCCTCATTATCAGACTCTCTCACTCTGGGACACTATCCACCTGCTCTCTCACCCCAGTGTCAGTTACCAGACAGCTAGAGATAGTTCCTAAGCCCCAGAGCCCGCTGAAATTGTTTAACTAGCCAATCTTAAGCCTGCTTACCCTCCCTCACCTGTTCTTTCTTGCAAAAACCCCAATAAAGACCCTTGCTCACACAACCCCTACTTTGCCTCCTGCGGACCTTAATGATTCCCCAAGCGGCCTCCATGGCTTCACATGACTCTTTCTCTCCGGAACTGAGAGTAACTATCTTTGCCGTGGCAACCATCTCCTGACCTGTGGACCTTACTATATCCTTTCTATTAATGCAGTATATTTTAAAACACTAATGGGGAAAAGTCCAGAGGAAAGCACAAGGAAAAAAATATGTCAGAAGTTACTGACTTGGTGAGAAGGGCTCTAAATTCGCAAACACTCAGGCTGGAGTTCAGCCAAATTTCCTTGTCTCTGAGGGTCAGAAAAGCCCCACACTTGCTTCAGAAGGATATATCTTTGCTTTATTCTCAGCACTAGCTACCTCCGTTCTCCTTTTACCTGGTATGAATTTGTATTTCAATAAATCAACCCATAGCAATTTTCTTTCATGACACCAGGGGTTCTTATATCTCTATCAGAATCACAAGGTAGGGAGAGATCTTAAAAGTGCATATTTTCAGCTTTGAACCAAAGCAAGGATCTCCAGCCTATGTCCCTGGTCAAGTTTGATCTGAACTGAATGGTGAGTAAAGAATAGAATGCTTTTTCTTTTTAGGGAAATGTGTCTTTTATGAAATAAGGACACAATGTATAACCCAAACTTTATACAAGAGAGGAAGGAAAGACTTGAAAAAAAATAGTATGAAAACATTCATTCTTTCATAAGATCTCTTAACTTCTAGCTAAACATTTAGGTTTTTAGAAATTCCCTTAACACACATTCATAAGGCTTAAGAAATGTACTAATCAAAATTTAAAAGTAAGCAAACAGTGAACTCAGAATCTTAAAATCAGTTAGAAATGTGGATAATTTAGAAGGCAGGTGTATATGATAGAAATTATTTTCAATTTCCACTTAAAAGAATGTATCAAAATTTAGAATAACTATGCACAATCTGTTCTTATTTCTGATCTACAAAAGGTAAAAATAAGCAATTTAAAATCAGATATAAGCTTTTGTCAGTAATAGACAGAACTAGAAGTCCATTGGACTACATGTGGGGGTGCAACATGCACTAACACATGCATGTATGGGTGCACACATGCACACTCAATTTTTTCTAATTTAAAGGTATGTGATGAATTTCTTGTGACTGAGAAATTAAGCATGTATGAAAACAGTTTTAAGAAGAACTAAAAATAATTTTAAACAATATTTAAGAATTTATACATTCCTAGATATTGAAATATTGAATATATCCATGTATGTATTGGTTGTTCTTATTGGAATCAATCTTTAATGGTAAGCCAGTGTAATAGATGAATATACTTTGGCCTATTTTTATTCCTTATGCCCAAAGGACCTTCTGGGCCCATATTTTCATGCAAAGAAGCTATGTCATTCACATAGTAAAAATTAGAGATTTCATACGCACTTGACTTAATTTTCAGAAAATGCCTCCATATTAACCAATTGAAGGAGTCAAAAAGAGTCAAGAACTCAGGATTTTCATCTTTGTATTCTCAGAAATGGCAGTGTCTGTCATATTTTAACTATTAAATAGATGTTTTTAATAAATGAATGAAACAGAATTAAGGATACAGCCATAATAATGGTCACTAAATGCTAAAGAATCCCAAAGAAAGGCAATGCCAAACAATGCTCAAACTACCGCACAATTGCACTTATCTCACACGCTAGTAAAGTAATGCTCAAAATTCTCCAAGCCAGGCTTCAGCAATACGTGAACCATGAACTTCCAGATGTTCAAGCTGGTTTTAGAAAAGGCAGCGGAACCAGAGATCAAATTGCCAACATTTACTGGATCATTAAAAAAGCAAGAGAGTTCCAGAAAAACATCTATTTCTGCTTTATTGACTATGCCAAAGCTTTTGACTGTGTGGATCACAATAAACTGTGGGAAATTCTCAAAGAGATGGGAATACCAGACTATCTGACCTGTCTCTTGAGAAACACGTATACAGGTCAGGAAGCAACAACTAGAACTGGACATAGAACAACAGACTGCTTCCAAATAGGAAAAGGAGTACGTCAAGGCTGTATATTGTCACCCTGCTTATTTAACTTATATGCAGAGCACATTATGAGAAACGCAGGGCTGGAAGAAGCACAAGCTGGAATCAAGATTGCCGGGAGAAATCAATCACCTCAGATATGTAGATGACACCAACCTTATGGCAGAAAGTGAAGAGGAACTAAAAAGCCTCTTGATGAAAATGAAAGAGGAGAGTGAAAAAATTGGCTTAAAGCTCAACATTCAGAAAACTAAAAACATGGCATCTGGTCCCATTACTTCATGGCAAATAGATGGGGAAACAGTGGAAACAGTGAGATACTTTATTTTGGGAGGCTCAAAAATCACTGCATATGGTGATTGCATCCCTGAAATTAAAAGACACTTACTCCTTGGAAGGAAAGTTGTGACCAACCTAGATAGCATATTAAAAAGCAGAGACATTACTTTGCCAACAAAGGTCTGTCTAGTCAAAGCTATGATTTTTCCAGTAGTCATGTATGGATGTGAGAGTTGGATGGTCAAGAAAGCTGAGCAGTGAAGAATTGATGCTTTTGAACTGTGATGTTGGAGAAGACTCTTGAGAATCCCTTGGACTGCAAGAAGATCCAACCAGTCCACCCTAAAGGAGATCAGTCCTGTTTGTTCTTTGGAAGGACTGATGTTGAAGCTGAAACTCCAATACTTTGGCCACCTCATACAAAGAGGTGACTCTGGATAGGAGGCAGGACGAGAAGGGGACGACAGAGGATGAGATGGCTGGATGGCATCACCAACTCGATGGACATGGGTTTGGGTAGACTCTGGGAGTTGGTGATGGACAGGGAGGCCTGGCGTGCTTCGATTCATGGGGTTGCAAAGAGTCAGACATGACTGAGTGACTGAACTGAACTGGAATGCTAAAGTTCCTCCAAAGATAAGCACTGGTCAAATTAACATAAATTTCTCTAACTGTGATACATTAGAGGACATTATTGTACACAAAAGGGTACTCAAGGGAACTAAGATGG
>ML660777.1:3795010-3847586 GCA_007570785.1 Antilocapra americana | reverse complement strand
TTAGACTTTTTTAAAACACTCTTCTTTAAAACCTTGGTTTCATATATGAGAAACTAAGGTAAATAAACTAAGGTTTCTTAAATAAAGCAGAGTTGCTTCAAAGAAATCTGAAGCAAATATGCAATTGGTGGAAAACATTATCAGACTACAAATACAAAAAGGAAAACAGTCAGAAAATCAAAATCTACACTGAAACAAGGATGTAGTTACCAAAGGAGGTGACAACTTTCCAATTATGAAACTTGTCTGCTAGCCAATTCCATCTGGGATCATTGCATTCCACCTTCCTGAAATTCTTCTGCCATTGCAGCTATACAGATTCCTTTCTTCTTCCCCTTTAAAAGGTCACAGTCAGGGCTTGCTATCAGAGGGGCTCCTGGCCTTCTCCTGGCAGGTAGGTGGATTTTAGATGTAAGGAGGAAAACAAAAAAAAACCCTTTTCCTCTATTTTCAAGTTCAGTAGCTGGGGCCTATGAATTAAAATGACAAAATACAGGTTAACAGAAGGAAAGACATACAACTTTTACTAACATTTGTTTAATTGTATGTGCACATGGGATATCACAGTAAAGAAATAAAAACCAAAAGAAACAGACTCAGGGACTTATATACATTTTTTTAAAAAGGGCAGTGCCTTATGGAGATGTGACTAGATAAATGAAGGGGGTTTGGGCTTCTGGGATGATGAATTGTGAGAAAATGACTAGGAAGTACATGGTGGAAGTGAATGGAAGATTATTTTAGTAAGGTTTGTTTATGCAGACTAATCTCAGTTTGACTCTCCATTCTCAGTGATAAGAGTCTCCTCACCCCAGATGGTTGTGGGGAGTGTATTTAGGTTCTGTTTTCAGGCAGATATGAAGAGGGCAGTGAATTCTTCATGTGTCTGCTATTTCTCAACTGCCTTTAGCTGAAAAAAAAAATCAAAATGGCATAATTTGGGTTAGTATATTATGGTCTCCTTCACAGAAATGGGTCAACAGCCACATATACTGGATGGAGGCTGCTGAAAGTCACCTTCAGTTCTTTCTAAAATGTCCCTCAAGACACTCAGATAAAGGGCAACTTAAGAAACAGTACTTTGGCCACCTGATGTGAAGAGCCAACACATTGGAAAAGACCCTGATGCTGGGAAAGATAGTGGACAGGAGGAGAATGGGCAACAGAGGATGAGATGGTTGGATGGCATCACCGACTCAATGGACATGATTTGAGCAAACTCTGGGAGATGGTGAAAAACAAGGAAACCCGGCATGCAACAGTCAATGGAGTCGCAAAGAGCTGGACATGACTTAGGGACTGAACACCAATAAGATACATACAGATGAGAGCAAGCTGTGAAGAGGATGCTGAAATAATGAAGCCAACTGCTAAGGCACAGAGATTTTAATAAAAGGCCAAAAGAGCTAGGGAATGAAACATTTTTTACAAAACCAGTTACATTGTCTTCAATTGATGTCATGTTGTGGGTAATTTAAATCACAGTTCCTTGCTAGATTCCTCTAAATCTAGCTTTGGATTTTTTAGCCTCTGGATTTATCCTTTACTTATTTATTTATTTTTGTTTAATTCTGTGTTTGATTTTGCCGTTTTGTTTTTGTTTTTTTGTGTTTGCATTTCTTAGCAATTCATTCCTAGACTTATGAGATTAAAAGGTTGAAAAATATAGCTTCAAAATATAGAATGGAGGCAAAGGATGTGTTTTTATCTTAATCATGAAAAAGGAATGGCACTTATTGTAATCAATATAATCAAAACAAATTACTATCATATCAAGTCAAAGAATGATTAGTGAATCCTGAGAGTTGTCTGCACGTACAAAAATATTAATATGAAAATAAGCTATCCAGGTTCATGTAAATTGCAACCCATGGAGTGAAGAACATAACCATTTGCCTAAAAACATCCTCGTGGAGGTCACCCAAGAAAACCATTTCATTTACGGGATGAAGATTCTGAAGCTCAGAAGTGTTACATTGACTTACCCAAGGCCATATAATGAATTATTGGCAAAGCCAAAGCTAGACAAATGCAAAGTTTATTGGTTCCAAATCCCTTGCCCTTTCTGCTGAAACAGTATCCTTGTTAAGAAAAAAGAAAAAGAAAAAAAAATACATATTTGTTTTGTATTTGGTTTTACATAGAAGAAGGAGCTTCCTTTCAGGACATAGGAGAGGTAAGGATGCTAAAAACATATTTCAGGTAATTTGAATAGTGAGTTGTTGATTATATTGATTATGTTTTTTAGACCTCTTTCTACATTAATCTTTGTCCTGTCCTTCCTCCCTCCATAAGCAGTCTTATTTCCCCGAGATTTTCAAGAACTATGAGATGAAAAACACGGAAATACACATCAGTCAGTATATATTTTAACATTTATTATCTGCTGCAACAAAAATCTTAAAGGAAAATTGAACATGGGAGCCAAAATGGAATACTGTATACCTCATCTTTTCCAAGTTATTAAGACACTTATTAAAGAATTAACTTCTAATTAATCTTTCTAATTCATCAAAAAATGAAGGTTTTGGTAATTCCCACAGTGGCTGAGCTCTGTTGAAAGAAGATCGACAAACCATTAAGCTGGGGTTAAATTTAGCAGAGGCGAATTCAGCCGGCAAAACCCAGAAAATCAAACCTAATAATTCAGATTGCCTGATAAATGAGTCACAGTGCTTCTGATCCTGTAACCTCCGTCAGAAAGGTCACAGCAAGCGTGCTGCTTACAGACCTTTACAGACACCTAAAGTCCCCTGGCTGCTGGGAGAGAACTAATGGAAGAATGAGTCAGTCTCTGCCTAGATCCTTGGCTTTTCTGATATTCACAACCGAATTTTCTCAACAACTGGGCTGCCAAACATTTATTTTCCCACAAATTTAATGAAAACCATGCTGTTTACAGCTCACTAACATTGGACATAAAATATTTCATTGCTACCTTGGGAAAAAAAAACAAAGTAAGAATTAGGATCACCCAGAACTAATCAGAAGATTGTGTGGAGGAAAGGACAGGCTATAAAACTGTGGATCCAAGTTCAAGCACAAAGTGTGCTTTCGGCAGAAAAGTCTGACAAGCACCCTGCACTAAAATATAATAAATGGGGTTTTGTTTTGTTTTTTTGCTGCCTTGTAAAGGTGATAGGTTTAGCACTTCTTAACGGCAGAGGCTGGCATGCCTGTAACAACCCCCAAACATTAACAGGACATCAGATATTAATCATGTCAGAGTGCAGGCTTTCAGCCCAGTGGCAACAGGTCCTCTGAAGCCTGGCCTGGCATTGCCTCCTTAGCAAGCAATGGTAGTAAATGCCCAGAAGCCTGGATCCTCCCCCACAGACTCCCAGGAGAAGGGACCCTTACTATTTAATTTTTTCACCAAAATAATACTCTCTATATTCACAAATAAAATGACATGCAGCACTTGAAAGCTCTGGGCATATTCAATAGTCTTTAGGTGTCCCCGAGGGCTCAAGCAATAAAGAATCTGCCTACAATGCAGGAGACACAGGAGACGCGGATTCAATCCCTGGGTCAGAAGATCCTGATAGCTTACAGTGAACGATGTTGGATTTGTAATCTCTGAAGAAGATTTAGCTTTGGGACCAGGGACCAGGCTTGATCACTCAAGAGTTTTTGTGTAGCAGAGTTTTATTAAAAAGGGGACAGCCTTGACATACTCCTTTCCCAATGTGGAACCAGTCTGTTGTTCCATGTCCAGTTCTAACTGTTGTTTCCTGACCTACATACAGATTTCTCAGGAGACACGTCAGGTAGTCTGGTATTCCCATCTCTTGAAGAATTCTCCAGACTTTGTTGTGATCCACACAGTCAATGGCTTTGGTATAATTAATAAAGCAGAAGTAGATATTTTTCTGGAACTCTTGCTTTTTCTATGATACAACAGGTGTTGTCAATTTGATCTCTGGCTCCTCTGCCTTTTCTAAATTCATCTTGAATGTCTGGAAGTTCAAGGTTCATGTACTGCTGAAGCCTGGCTTGGAGAATTTTGAGCATTACTTTGCTAGCATGTGAGATGAGTGCAATTGTGTGGTAGTTTGAACATTCTTTAGCACTGCCCTTCTTTGGGATCAGAATGAAAACTGACCTTTTCCAGTCCTTTCCAGGACCTTCCCAGGGATCTTTTCCAGGTGTTTCCAGGGAAAGGAATATGTCAAGTCTGTATATTGTCACCCTGCTTATTTAGCTTCTATGCAGAATATATCATGTGAAATGCCAGGCTGGATGAAGCACAAGCTGGAATCACGATTGCTGGGAGAAATATCAGTAACCTCAGGTATGCAGATGATACCACTCTTACTAAAGAGCCTCTTGAGGAAAGTGAAAGAGGAGTGTGCAAAAGCTGGCTTAAAACTCAACAGTCAAAAAACAAAGATCATGGCATCTGGTCCCATCACTTCACGTCAAATAGATGCGGAAATAGTGGAAAAAATGAGAGACTTTATTTTGGGGGCTCCAAAATCACTACAGATGGTGACTGCAGCCATGAGATTAAAAGACACTTACTCCTTGAAAGAAAAGCTATGAGCAACCTAGACAGCATATTAAAATGCAGAGACATTACTTTGCAAACAAAGGTCCATCTAGTCAAAGCTATGGTTTTTCCAGTAGTCATGTATGGATGTGAGTTGGACTATAAAGAAAGCTGAGTGCCAAAGAATTGATGCTTTAGAATTGTGGTGTTGGAGAAGACTCTTGAGAGTTCCTTGAACTGCAAGGAGATATAACCAGTCCATCCTAAAGGAAATCAGTCCTGAATATTCATTGGAAGGACTGATGCTGAAGTTGAAACTCCAATACTCTGGCCACCTGATGCAAAGAACTGACTCATTGGAAAAGACCCTGATGCTAGGAAAGATTGAAGGCAGGAGGAGAAGGGGATGACAGAGGATGAGATGGTTGGATGGCATCACCGACTTGAGGAACATGAGTTTGAGCAAACTCCAGGAGTTGGTGATGGACAGAGAAGCTTGGCATGCTGCAGTCCATGGGGTCACAATGAGTCGGACACAACTTAGTGAACAGAACTGAAAAGAGGACAGAGAAAGCTTCTGACATAGACTTCAGAAGAGGGACAGAGAATGCCCCTCTTGTTAGTCTTAGAAAGCGAGCTATACACTTTTTCAGTTGGTTATTACAGTAAATCAAAAGAATGTCTCAAGATTGTAGACCCATTCCCACAATATACATTTTAAGATAATAGGATTAGAACTAATAATAGAAAGATCCTACCAGACCCACTCTCACAACATACATTTTAAGATGACAGGATTAGTCTGAAGTTTCTCAAGAAGGAGAAACATGTCCTAAGCAGGATACATTGTTGTCATATAATCATTAGTACAGAGTCTAAGGGAAAACATATCCTTGAGCAAGATGAGCTGTTTTGTTGTGCATCAGCTCTGGGCTTAAAGAAAAAAACATTTGTCCTTTTCTCCTCCTTGAGAACTCCATACCCCTATCTCCTTGAGAGCCCAGACCCCTTTCTCCTCCTCAGGGACCCTGGACTTCTTATCAACCTGCCTAGGAATTTATTCTCTCAGTCCCCTGGAGGAGGAAATGGCAACCCACTCCAGTATTCTTGCCTGGGAAATCCCATGGACAGAGGAGGCTGGTGGTTGAAATACCATCTGTGGTGGTTGCCTTTCCTATTACTTTTTCCTTCAGCCAGCCATATTACCAATTCCAAAGCCTAAACATCTCTGGAGTCTATTTTTTCTATCATCTCCACAATGCATTGTTGATTTTAATCCAATCCACCCTCATCTTTTACCTAGAACACTAGCTTGTTTCTTTGCTTTCATTCTTATACCTTCTAGTCTGTGTTAGCAGAAGCTGCAGTGAGCACTTAGCGGCTTACAGCAAAAGTCGTTTGTTTTGCTCACTCGAGGCGTGTGGGCCGGCTGAGTTCAGCTCTGTCTGTGTCTCTTTATGAGACCAGTGGCTGCAGAAGCACGTTCTTTTCATGACTGATGCAGAGGCCAGAGGCAAGACAAATCATGCCTGCACCTCTAAAGCTTCTGCTCCAGGCACACGCTAACATTTCATTGGCCAAAGCAAGTCACAAGGCCACCCTACGATCTAGCTGGTGAGGAAATATTGTCCCTCCAATCTTGTGGCAGTCACATGGCTGAAGTAAGGATCTATTATTCTGTAACTGTGGAGAGGAACTTGTTTACCACATTATTATTTCCTTTTTCACATCAAGCCAGAGAGGTCTTTTAAGTAAACAAATTTAAATAAACTTTTCATTCCCCTTCCCAGACTCTTTTAACAGCTTTTTTACCCATAACAATAAATGTGCCCTCTGGTAGCTGCTCCAGCCAATGTTTCACCATTTTCCTCCCCCATTTCTACCCTTCGTCATTCTGAACTTCTGCTGGGCCAGCCTCTCTCTTGCCTCAGAGATTTGCTCAAGATATTCACTCTGCCTAAAATAACTTCCTCTTCCTTTTCTTTAAACTTATATCTGAAGGATGTCACTTCCCTCACCATTAAGATCCCCTTATTAAATACTAATTCCTTCTGATGCTTCCCTATCACACATCACAATCGTAATTAATGGATACTTAGTAGCCTAATGAGCCAGAGACTACTGAGCGGCTGACCTGAACTGAGTAGTCTAATGATTGTTTCCGTTGCTAAAATGTAAGCTTCATGATTACAGAAACATTGTTTAGTATAGGGATATGTTATGTTCCTAACATCCCTGTGTGTGTATGTATTTAGATATATAAATATTAATAGTTGTGTACTTCTGTTAATGATCTCCCCTACTCTGCCCCTTCAACACTTCTTTGCTTAGCAAAACAGAAAGAGTTTTGGACAGTTTAATTCTCAGTTCTGCCATTTAGTAGCTGTGTGGGTTAATGATGTAATCTTGCTGAGATTTACCTATAAATTAGAGATGATAAATTTTACTTTGCGAGGTTGGGGGACTTAAATGACCCATACATGAAGAAACACTCAGGCTATTGTTCCCTTCTCTATGCCAGTCCTCAAGCCTAGTCACCATGCCTGACTGGTCCTGTTTCTACTGGACATTTTCACCCAGATTTGCTGACAGCCATACATAGCTCCAATCGAACTGTCAACTTTCTATCAAAACTGTCAACTCATCCTTGCTGTCTACTTCAGTTAGTTTTTCAATAGGTTCAAGTTGAAAATCTGGAAATTACTGTCCACTAAACCCTCCTCTGTCCCCATTTTGCCCCACCAGCCTACCCACCAGCTCTCTGTGGTCAGTCCCAGTTTCTCTGTACTGACCCTGACATTACCTCTCTTGAGATGTCTCCTGGGCTTTGCCAGTTATCTAGGCTCTGGTCACTACAGTCAAGCACTTCATTCCACCATATTTATTCACATAGGGTAGCTTTCCAATCAAGTCTTCAATGATATGCAAAGTGCAGTAGCTGACAGAGCAGTATGTGAATCATACTGACATTTTTAGTTTTTAAAACCTGTGTCTGTACAAAAGAAAAATATCAAATCCAGAAAGAATACAATAAAATATAGGTGCTAGGATTACCGAAGTGTCTATGTTCCTTTTTTATGTTCTATGTTTCTTGGCTTTATATGACAAAAAAGGCACTATTTTTAGAAGTAATAAAAAGACTTATTTTATAAATCTAAATTATCACCCAAAAACAAATATTCTATGACACTTTCTTTCTAAAAAAGATCCAAGTACTTAATTCTGTCATTCAGATCTTTTGTACATGAAAAGTCTTACATGCTTTGGCTCCAGATTATTTTTCCAGCCTTGTCTCTCACCACTTTCCTTTATATTCCCCCATATTACAATCAAACCACACTTTATTTCTCTCTCTACGTAGAGCTAAGATGGCCCCCCATTCCTGTAAGTCTTTGACAAGACTCCTCAATTTCCACAAAGGCACAGCAGTTTTACTCTGTTTTGTGCCCTCTTTAACACTTTAATGAACTCTCAGTCAAGGACCCACTTTATTTGCACTTTAAGCACTCGAAGATATACAGCCTCAAGCATCTGCTGTCTAACTTCTATTAAGAGCCCAAAGAAGAAAAGTATTACCCTCCACAATCCTATCTGTTAGGAATGTGTTAAATCTGTTAAACCACTATTTAATTCACAACAACCTTAAATCATGGCATGGATAGATCTAATTCTAAAAGATGTTAATAAAAAGTAGATATATAATATGTATTGTGAAAAGAGCAGGGGAAAGATTCACATAGTAGCAACACCCACACAAAACCCACTGTGATTGCCCATTCACTTTCTTCCTCCTCCCCTAAAAGCCTGAGATACCCTGAGACACCTCATCTGTCTTCCACATCTGCTCTCTACTGCCTTTAAAAATCCTCTTTATTTTCCTAAGAGCTAAATGCAGCTCACACTCACTTTGCTTGCTCTACTCAGTAAGTCAAAAACCTGATACATAAGCCTGCACTTTGGTGGTCCCTGGACCTCAGCCCAAAAAAGAATTATGAGAGCATCCTTCAGACAAAATAAGGCTCCTCCTAGAAGGAAATTCTTTTAGCTAAGAAAATATGGTTTTTCCAAACTAGCACTGCTCTGCCTAAATAGAATGAAATAGTGAGTTAAATAATACACTCTGTAAAATTATGTTAAGAATTTTTTTTACTGCATAAACTACACCAAGGAGTAGAGACACCTGTACCTGATTTGGCATCTCCTTAAATAGGACTTTAAGTTCTCTCTGTTATTGTACATACAAATCCTCCAAAAATAACATTAAAACCTTCTGGGCAAAATTGCATAGCAAGAGGTCATGGCCCTGAGACATGATGGAAGTACATGTGTATGAGTTATAGACATTCAGATTCTTCCTCCCCTGCTCAGTTTTTTAAATGTTATTAGTTGCCCGATTTAAAGAAGACAAAAAGCAATTTTACTTCAAGTGCCATCCTTAGTTTTGCTTTGAAATGTACAAGCCTGCTTGACATTGCAAAGTTGTATACAGCAATATGACATTTGTTTTGAAGAATTAGAATCCTAAAATTGTTTTTACAGTTTAAACAAGGTATTTTATCAGCAGTGATGTAATTCCATGTCAGAATTTTCCTTACATGTGCTGGCTCCAGACTCAAGTAATTGGAACAGGATTTTCATGAGCAGAAGTGAGCTCAGAGCAAGGGAATATTTTAGTCTTCAAATTCATGGAAAATAAATTGTCACACTTCTTAGTTCCCTCCCAAAAAATAAATAAATCCTAACACTATTCACACTGATACTACAAAATATTCCCAAGGAACAGATGACAGAAATCTATCCATTAGGGTAATAGAGCCAACCATAGGAAAATTGCATCTGGATAAGTTGTCCCAGATGGTGTCTTATGATGAGCAGCCTGCCCTTCTTAGCACAGAATTATGGTCAGAGTCCTCCATCTCAGAGACAGTATGTGTGTGTGGCATGATAGTGTTCGGAAGCTTTGCAAAGCCATACAGCACTGTTTCTGTGCATCTACCTCATTACCATTCACTTCAAGATTCTCCATCACCTGCCCTGACATCTATAATACACAGGTAAGAGCTAATGGTAGGCAAACTGAGTCCAGGAGCCTTCTATTTTGAATTCATGTGAATTCTCCTATATTCATACATTACAAAGTCTAGTACAATGGGAAGCTCATGAAGTGGTGTTTGCAATTGTAGCTTTCAAACCCCAAGCCAGAGAGTTCCCCTCAATACACTCAGCCAGCTCTCCTGATGGGGGGTTCTGTGTGAGTGAGAGTTCATGCCTTCAAGTCAAACGGCCCTTGAAGAAGTCTGAGTAAAAACATGATGTAATAAAATTGGATTTTGACTTCTGCTTTCAACATGGTAACCTTACATAACTTGAATAACTTTTCTGATTATGACAAATTATTTCTTTGGAATTATTTTAAATGCACTGCTGAAGTAGCACAAACACACAAAAACTGATGAATTCAAAGGCCTCAAATATCACATGGGCAGTAATCCTGGGAGGTAAGTAAATACCAAGACTGGCTTTTGCTCCAAGGATTTTTTGCTGAACTACGAATAACTAGAGTTTCTGATGTATTAACTTAATACATGGGGACAGTGGAAAAATCCCAAGGCCTGCTGAAGATAGAAAACCTAACAGGAGACCCTCATAAAGTGGGGACCCTTAATGACACTAAAGGGAAAAGTAAGGAACTTCGCCTGTCTTGGATTTGACACTAGTTGAAGAGAGAAAAATCTGCTCTGAGAATTTGAAATCTCAACCTGGTCTTCAATTGGGTTTTGGCCCAAATTCATACTTTGTGGGTGAAAAATCCTAAGTTAAGAAATAAATTTAAGTTGATTTTAAGTTAGATGTGTAGTATAGAAGAGAATAAATGTCAACTGTATTTGATAGTATCGGCTTCAACCTTTCTTTTAAATTTATTTTTGGCAACATCAGGTCTTCATTACAAGGCATGGGCTTCTCTCTAGTTGTAGTGCATGAGCTTAATAATTGCAGTCTGTGGGCTTAGTAGCCTCATGGCAGGTGGGATCTTAGTTCCTCCACCAGGGATTGAATTCATATCCTCTGCATTGGAAGGCGGATTCTTAACCACTGGACCACCAAGGAAGTCCGTGTCAATTTCAACTTAGCCAAAACTTTGATGCAGATATAGACCAGAAAATAAACAGTTTACAGTACAAAATTTAACAGTTCACAAGAATAAGGTACCATAAGAGAAAAACCATAGAAACAGATTAAAAATAATATCAGAATTAGAATTATCAAATAAAGGGCGCTAAACTGTTATGTATAATACACTTAACTAAATTTTACAAATAAGAAGCTTGAAAGCATAAGCAAGGAACAAGACATGATAGAGATTTGCCACGTTTAATAAACCAAACAAAACTATGTTTAGATAATATAGCTAAAATAAACCAAATCAAATTATATTCAGATAAAAACCAAACAAGTAAAAATTTAACAATGAAGTTAAGAATTTGAGATCAAAGAGCAGATGAGATGCATGTTCATAGAGAATCAGAGAACTGGAACATAGCTATGAAGAAATTAGATGTAAAATGTGAAAAAAATCTAGAGAAAAGAGTGACAAGCATTCTCATAATGCCTAATCAGAAATTCAGAAAAAGGTAAAGAATTGAGAACAGACAGACAATATTTGAAGGTAAAATGGTTAAGAACTTATAAGAACATTGTAAGATCTTTAGATCCGAAAGGGTGATACATCTCAAATATGATAAATAAAAACAAATTCAATCTTAGACACAGAGAGACTGAAGAATGAGAAAGAAAAGATATATTTAAAAGCTTCCAAGGAGAAAGAGCTGATTACCTCAGAGGAATAACGATTGGACTGATCGCTGACCTCATATCCTAAAGAACAGATGTCAGCAGACTGCAAAAAACATCCTGACAGAAAAATCACTGTCAACTTGAATTTCTATACCATGAAAAGCTGTCTTTCAAGAGCAAATAGGAAACCTGGAAAGCCCCTGGGTCTGCAGGAGACACAGGAGACTCGGATTCGATCTCTGGGTGGAGAAGATTGTCTAGAGTAGGAAACAGCAACCCACTCCAGTATTCTTTCCAGGAGAATTCCATGGACAGAGGAACCTGGTGAGCTACATTCCAGGGGGTCACAAAGAGTTAGTCATGACTGAGCAACTTAGCACACATGCACAGAGGAAACAAAGAAACTGTCAGACAAAACAGACAGTTAAGTGTGTTTGTCACTTAAAGATCTAAAGTGATTTCTAAGGAATCTATGTATTTCATAAAGAAGAAAAGCCACTTCAGATGGAAGGTTTGATGTGCAAATAAGAATGATATGCAAAGACATTGATAAATATGTGAGTAAAAGTAAGCAACCAATAACTGCTTAAAATTATGAAGTTAATGTCCAGTTTGTGGGGACATAAAAGAGAAAACTGAAATACTCCCTAACAGTAATAGATATTTCTATCCTGGTATTGGCTTTAGACTTAGACCATGATGGCTAATTCTCCTGGTCCAGCAAACATGCTCCTAAAAGGATTGGTTAATTTGATTTTATATGATTTTGGTGATTAAGGGGAAAAATGATGGAATATGTATGTTAAAGACAGCACTGAATAGATTGACCTTCACCTAGACAGGAGGAATGTTTTACCTGTGGTTCAAGGAATTTATTCTAGCTTCCTTTTAAACTGAAGCTTTATTCCTTTCCTTCTCAACAGCAAACTTCACTAATTCAAAAAACACCAAGAGGACTGGCCTTCTATTTCTTAAATCAGGGCAGGGAACAAAACATCACTCTTGCTGCATTCACCGAACCCTTTGGCCAGGATGGAGCTTGCTGGTTAATCAGGGAGCTCTTTGCTGAGGGCCCATCTGCAGTCTCACAATCTTCTCAGGTGCTGCAGGCAGTCACCACCAAAATCAATCAGAACTAACAATTGACATCAAACCTGGTTGCCTTTCTGAACACAAGGCTGCCAACTTTATCCTGCATGGAAATGGTCTGTGATTCCTACTTCTTTCCTCAGTTGTTAGGGAGAGAAAAGCATTTTTTTTTTTAATCCCAGAAATATTCTTTCACCCCTGGTTGCAGTCAAAGGCTAAAAAGAGCTTATCAAGTAATAATACTGGCTTAAAGTTTCACACTGCCTTATGCACATAGTCAGGCTTTTAGATATACACATTCTATATTTGCTTATAAATAACTGTACAAGAATGATGTGTTTGCCACAGAGGAGAAAGGTCTCATATTTTTATAGTGCTTTGCAGTTATCAAAGCACATACCATAAATATTTTCTTCCAAACAAATGTGTGCAGAGAAGTGCCATGTGACAGGCATGGTACTGGATGCTGGGGTCACAAGTCCTTGCCCACTTGAGCTTATAGCTTAGAATGGGGAAGCAAACACATAAACAGATGGTGCAAACAGAGGATGACACCTATAATGAAACAGAAGGGGACGGCATGATGCAGTGATTAAACGTATGGACTTTGGAACCAGGAAAACCTGAGTTCCTGCATCTACTCTACAAATTATTGGCTGTATATTAGTGAAGGATCTTCAGAGAAACAGAACCAACAGGATGAGTATATCTGTATCATATACATATATATTGAGAAAGAGAGAAAGAAAGAGATATTTTAAGGAACTGTCTCACATGATGATAGGGGCGGCTGGCAAGTTTGAAACTGAAATTCTGGCAGGCATTAATGTTGCAGTCAAGTCCAAAGACAGTCTAGAGACAGAATTCCTCTCATCAGGAGACCTCAGTCTTCCTCTTGAGGCGTTCAACTGATTTCATTATGCCCACCCACGTGATGGGGCTTCCCAGGTGGCGCTAGTGGTAAAGAATCCACCTGAAAATGCAGGAGACATAAGAGACACAGGTTCAACTCCTGGGTCGGGAAGATCCTCTGGAGGAGGGCATGGCAACCCATTCCAGTATTCTTGCCTGGAAAATCCCATAGACAGAGGAGCCTGGCTGGCTACAGTCCATGGAGTTGCAAAGAGTCAGACATGACTGAAGCAACTGAGCACACTCGCATGCCCACTGAGGGAGGGTAATATGCTTCACTTGAAGTCTAGTAGTTTATATGCTAATCACATTGTTTTCCTCTCCTTGCAGACAATGTGCACGAGGCTTCCTCCAGCTGGAGCACTTAAATCAGTCTCTGTGCCTGAACTAGCTAACTCCATATGTGAGATGGACTATAATTTATGTTGAACGAGGAAAAATCAGCAATATTTGACATACAAAAATCAGCAGTTTTATATGGTTCAGCTTAGTTATCAATACTAAGTTATCAAAACTAAGTCATCAATACTTTGTAGCACCATCAGTGGGTTTTCCAGGTGGCACTAGTGGTAGAGAACTGGCCTGCCAATACAGGAGACATGAGAGACATGGGTTCGATCTCTGAGTCAGGAAGATCCCCTGGAAGAGGGCATGGCAGTCCACTGCAGTATTCTTGTCTGGAGAAGCCCATGGACAGAGGAGCCTGGAGGGCTACAGTCCATATGGTCACAAATTGTCGGACATGACTAAAGTAAGTTAGCATATACGCACAGCAGTGTAGTTTAAAAAGAAACCACAGGCCAACATTAAAAAATAATTCAAAGGAAATAAGGGAATTAAATTTTTAATCCAAAAATGAAATCTCTAAAACTCCTTTTCTTTTTCTCTCAACACACACACACACAGACACATAGACAGAAAACTGTGTTTATGTGTGTGTATGCAAAAGAGTTGGACAGGACTTGGCAAAAAATTAAAGTAAATATTTCTAAACAAAGAATCCATGCTTATGTGTATGTATTTCTGTATCACACGGACTGCTAGGCCAGTAGCTCAGTCTGTTCCTCTGACTGGGCCTTGGCTCAACGCTCTGATCTTTCTTTTTTCTCCCCTCTCACCTTCTGGATTTATTCTTTTGCTTTCCCATAAGTAGTTGACCTTTCTGCTGTAAACAACTCAGACTTGTTGTGCTTACTTAATAAAGGTGCAGCCCAGCAAAGACAAAGGTTCTGTAATGGAGGAAATTAATTAAGTTACACATTAACCTTTTTTCGTAGTTACAGCATGCTATGCATGCATAATCTATGTCTGAATTCCATTACTATTGTATATGCTTAACGCTGTGTGCTCTACAACTAAAGTCACTTTATTAAACACAAATGTTTTTAAATGAACTTAAATTTTTACAAATTAATTTGTCCCAGCACTATGTTTTTAACAAATAATGCTTGCTGTAAATATAACAAAAGCATGTCAAGATTCTCCAGGCCTCAAATTGCACCAGAGATATCTTCAACTGAAAAATTGCTGAACACTCCCTTCAGCTCTGCAGAAGGGTGGTGGGGGGGTGACCACAAACTATTTTCATATTTCCTCATGCAAAGGCAGAAGTTTCTAATTTGTTTTTATCTTTCAGCTTGACCCTGATGTGATAAATTTTTCTGAGCTTAGAAAATGAGTAGCCCTTCCAAATTCTCCTACTGGCCTCCTCATAGCTTGAGGGTTAAAAAGGAATATTTAGATGGAAGCAAATATTTAGAGCTCTGGGGACTGAGATAAGCAAAGGCGAAGGAGAAGCACTTATAAATATAAGGTAATAAATGGGAAAGGAGAGTCAAACCGTTTGGCTACTGGAGAGTAGCCTTTGGCATCAGGCTCTAGGAAGGCTTCCTGGAAAACAGAATTTCAAGGTCTCAGCTTATCTTACAAGGTAGTATTCTCCTTGGAATAATGGTTACCTATTTGCTGAAGAAATCCAACTTTCAGGCATGTCTAGTAGTTCAGCGGTAAAAAATCTGCCTGCCAATGCAGGAGACATGGGTTTGATCCCTGGTCCAGGAAGATTCCACATGCCTTGGAGCAACTATGTCCATGCGCCACAACTATTGAGGCTGTGCTTTGGGCTTCCCAAGTGGCGCTAGTGCTAAAGAATCCCCCTGCCAATGCAGGAGACCTAAGAGACAAGGGTTCAATCCCTGGGTTGGAAAGATCCCCTGGAGAAGGGCATGGCAACCCACTCCAGTCTTCTTGCCTTGAGAATCCCATGGACAGAGGAGCCTGGTGGGCTATGGTCCACAGGGTTGCAAAGAGTTGGACATGACTGAAGCGACTTAGCACACAGCACATAGTGAGTGGTGGGGAAGAAACTAAGGTTTAGTTTAATGAGGTTTATTTCTTGGCCCCAAATTCCCCATCTCTGGTGACAACCATCTCTGAACTGACTGAAATATAAGTACAATTGTATGCCTGAAAGAAGTAGAGAGAAGACAATAGGAAACAGATAAAAATCTCAAGATTGAAGGGTCACCTGACCTCTTGCTTTACCAAAACTGTGATTCTAAATATTGCTGGAGAAAAATAACTTGTTAGGCTACATTAGAGAACTTAGATTTGAATAAGAGATAAAATGTGATAAAGTTCCAAATTATTAAATGGTAAACACGGTAGCAGTTTAAAATGGGCTGTTTCTTACAGGTCCTGGGGCTCCCTAGACCCTTCACACCATCCCTCTTTAACAGTTTATGAGGCTGGCAGGCTGGTGCTTCAAGTTTCATCATGACAACTCTATCCCTCTTAAAATAGATACACCACACAGGAGAGATACTATATGGTCAATATTTGTCCAGTAGACATGTCTGTGAGTAAGGAGCTCCCCAAGGTCAGGGATGTTGTCTTCATTTTTAGAATTCAGAGGCAGGCAAGATGCATGGTATAAATGAACTAGTTCCAATCAGTCCCACTGTGAATTAACTTATCTCTGACAATTAGCAACCTATCTGGGAGCTAGCTGTAGTAAGAAATATAGAGGAAAGATAAACAGGCAATGCCCAGAACTTAGGGAAATATTAAAAAAAAAAAAAAAAAACAGGATTGAGTAGATGGTCCTGGCAAGTCAACAGACAACAGAGGCAGAGGATTTGGGAAAATAAATAAGGCTAGGATTCATCCCAATTTCTCTTTCTTGACTATGTGATTTGGGCCAAGTCTCTTAGCTTTATTAGACTCAGTTTCTATTATAAAAAATAATAGAATTATGTAAATGAAAGATCAGTTCAGTTCAGTCGCTCAGTTGTGTCCAATGCTTTGCAACCCCATGAAGCATGCCAGGCTTCCCTGTCTGTCACCAGCTCCCGGAACTTGCTCAGACTCATGTGCATTGAGTCAGTGATGCCATCCAACCACCTCATCCTCTATTTTAAATGATTTATGATAATTATCTAGTTATCTTCACATCATTAGTGTCGATTAGGACAATAATCACTTACAGGAAAGAGAAAGATTTTTTTCAAATGATGGTAGGAGGAAAAGAGAGAAATTTCCTCTTTCATAATTTTATCTGGGGATGGTCCCTCTTTCCAAAGATACTTTCTCCCTAAAAATGATGGATTTTTAACATGTAAACTATGTGCATGCATTCTCAGTCATGTCTGACTCTTTGCGATGCTATGACTATAGCCCACCAGCCTACTCTGTCCATGGGATTTTCTAGGCAAGAATACTGGAGTGGATTGCCAGTTCCTCCTCCAGGGGAACTTCCAGACCCAGGAATCAAACCCACTATCCTGCATCCTCACCATTGACAGGTGGATTCTTCACCCCTGTGCCACCTGGGAAGCCCGTTTAACATGTAAACACCAAATCAATAAGGTAAATTAGCTGATCCAAGCTTCCTAAGAAGCAAATCCCTTCACCACAATTAATCTAATTTGCACAATCACTACTTTAAGAAGACATTATCCACCTTAAGCTCTGTGGTCATAACCCAAACTCCTAAGGTGTGCAATTCATAAAACTTTGCAATCGAGTTGTTGTAATGAAAGAAGGAAAGGAGGAGGAGGAGGAAAGGGAAGCTTGATTGACTTGTCTCTGAGCAACACAAGGTCCTGAAGTTGGAAAGGCAACTGAAAGCCACTCCTAGAACATTTAAATCCATTTGGTAGAAGAAGCTAAAGGCAAAGGAGAAAAGAAAAGATATACCTATTTGAATGCAGAGTTCCAAAGAACAGCAAGGAGAGATAACAAAGCCTTCTTCAATGATCAATGCAAAGAAATAGAGGAAAACAATAGAATGGAAAACACTAGAGATCCCTTCAAGAAAATTAGAAATACCAAGGGAATATTTCCTGCAAAGATGGGCACAATAAAGGACAGAAATGGTATGGACTTAACAGAAGCAGAAGATATTAAGAAGAGGTGGCAAGAATACACAAAAGAACTATACAAAAAAGATTTTAGTGACCCAGATAACCACCAAGGTGTGAGCACTCACCTAGAGCCAGACATCCTGGAGTGTGAAGTCAAGAGGGCCTTAGGAAGCATCACTATGAACAAAGACAGTGGAGGTGATGGAATTCCAGGTGAGCTACTTCAAATCCTAAAATATGATGCTGTGAAAGTGCTGCACTCAATATGCCAGCAAATTTGGAAAATTCAGCAGTGGTCACAGGACTGGAAAACATCAGTTTTCATTCCAATTCCAAAGAAAGGTCATGTCAAAGAATGTTCAAACTACCACACAACTGAACTCATCTCACACGCTAGCAAAGTAATGCTCAAAATTCTCTAAGCCAAGCTTCAACAGTATGTGAACTGTGAACTTCTAGATGTTCAAGCTGGTTTTAGAAAAGGCAGAGGAAACAGAGATCAAATTGCCAACACACTTTGACAGAAAAGCATAGAAAAGCAAGAGAATACCAGAAAAATGTCTACTTCTGCTTTATTGACTATGTCAAATCCTTTGAGTTTGTGGATCACAATAAACTGTGGAAAATTCTCAAAGAGATGGGAATACCAGACCACCTTACCTGCCTCCTGAGAAACTCATATGCAGTTCAGGAAGCAACAATTAGAACTGGACATGGAACAGCAGACTGGTTCCAAATAGGAAAAGGAGTACATCAAGGCTGTATATTGTCACCCTGTTTATTTAACTTATATGCAGAGTACATCATGGGAAATGCTGGGCTGAATGAAGCACAAGCTGGAATCAAGACTGCTGGGAGAAATATCAATCATCTCAGATATGCAGATGACACCACCCTTATGGCAGAAAGTGAAGAGGGATTAAAGAGCCTCTTGATGAAAGTGAAAGAGGACAGTGAAAAGTTGGCTTAAAGCTCAACATTCAGAAAACTAAGATCATGGCATCTGGTCCCATCACTTCATGGCAAATAGATGGGGAAACAGTGGAAACTGGCTGACTTTATTTTTAGGGGCTCCAAAATCACTGCAGATGGTGACTACAGCCATGAAATTAAAAGATGCTTACTCCTTGGAAGGAAAATTATGATCAACCTAGACAGTATATTAAAAAGCAGAGACATTTCTTTGCCAGCAAAGGTCCATCTAGTCAAAGCTATGGTTTTTCCACTAGCCACGTATGGATGTGAGAGTTGGACTAGAAAGAAAGCTGAGAGCCAAAGAATTGATGCTTTTGAACTGTGGTGTTGGAGAAGCCTCTTTAGAGTCCCTTGGACTTCAACGAGATACAATCAGTCCATCCTAGAGGAGATCAGTCCTGGGTGTTCATTTGAAGGATTGATATTGAAGCTGAATCTCCAATACACTGGCCACCTGATATGAAGAACTGACTCCTTGGAAATGACCCTGATTCTAGGAAAGATTGAAGGCCAAAGGAGAAGGGGCCAACAGAGGATGAGATGGCTGGATGGTATCACCTACTCTATGGACATGAGTTTGGCTAAGCTTCTAGAGTTGGTGATAGACAGGGAAGCCTGGTGTGCTGTAGTCCATGGGGTCGCAAAGAGTCAGACATGACTGAGCGGCTGAACGGAACTTAACTGTGTACATCAAGTAATTGTACAACAGGTGCATGATGCTACAGATGGACCTTAGCCTTGGAAATCAGCCCAGAAGACAACAGTGAGGTCAGCGATGAAATTCATTTGGAAAAGACAATTTGCTGCAAATGTAACTCTCCTCTTAGTAAATCATTTTTGCTCAGGGTGGATTCTACTGACTTAGAATCTTCAAATGCAATTCACACTTTTCTAGGAACTGAAATCATCAGAGATATCTCAAAATTTATGAGTCATAAAGCACTCATCATAGACTAAACTGAATCTTATTTTTTCCAGTTATTTAGAGGATGTTCAAGCCAATGTTCTAAATCAGGGTTGGGTAAAATTTTTTTATGAAGGGCCAGATAGCACATATTTCAGGCTTTGAAGACATTCAGACTCAACTCTACCTTTAGCACAAAAGCAGCCACGAACAGTACATAAGTGAAAAGTCATAGCTGTGTATTTACAAAAGATGGAGGGCAGGTTTGGGGCCACAGGTCATAGCTTATCAACTCCAGCAAAAAATCCAAAACAGCATCTAAATTATACTATGCCATAAAATTAAATACCAGTTAATCAATTTTTCTGGTTGGAAATTTTATCAAGTCACTGAAATTTTTTTACCAGCTTCAAGTAACTTCAGTGATTTAGAGCTAAAACTATAATAGGTGCTCATGGTAAATGATCAAAACTGCTTCTTGGGTTGATAATGGGGTGTATGAAAAAGCAGCACCTCAGTCATGCTATATCTCCAGATACTCCAAGTTTTTTTTAACTCTCTGAACCACATCTTCCTTTGTGTTATGCCGAAGTTTTATTGATTTTCTCATGTTGATTTTCTCACTTTTGATCATGATGATGAAACTAGCTTATTTAAGAAAGCACATGCAAGTACTACAAGGTACATAATTGCATATCCCCAAAACTGAAGGACAGGGCTTCCCTGCTGGCTTAGTGGTAAAGACTCAGCCTGCCAAGACAGGTGACACAGGTTTAATCCTCGATCCAGTGGATTCCAACACGCTGTAGAACAAATAAGCCCACATACCACAGCTATTGAGGCTGTACTCTAGAGCCCAGGAGCCATAACTACTCAAGCCCATGTGCTTTAGAGCCTGTGCTCTGCAACAAGAGAATAGCCCCCACTTTCTGCAACTAGAGAAAAGCCCATGCAGCAAGGAAGACCCAACACAGCCAAGAATAAATTTTAATAAAGCTTTTTTTTTTTAATTTTAAGGACAGAATTTGGGGCAGAGTTTGAAATGTTTGATTGTTTACAAAATTTATGCAATACAGACACCATATTATATGTCATGTTCCCACATCCCTCAAAGTTTGCAGTAGCACCATTAATCAAAATAGCATTTCTCTAGTGAAACACATGAATATTCATATTAAATGAGATAAATATAGATTATAATAATCCAGCCATTGTCGAAGTATGCTTTATGGATCCTTGGAAATCTTCATGAAGTCAAAATTATTTTTATAAAAATACTTTACCTTTTTCACTCTTAATCTCTTATGAATGTATAGCAAAGTTTCCAAGGGGCTGCATGCTGTGTGATAGTATGGTAAATTAAATATAGAAGCAAAAATGAGAATCTGGCTGTCTCCATTAAGCAAGAGTGAAAAGAGATTTGAAAGAATATTAAATAATGCCACTCTTATTACTAAAATTTGGTTTGGAAAAATATAGTAGAAATTTTCATAAACTATCACTTATGCTAATATATAATGGTCTTGTTATTTTTAAATAAATAGAAAGTAATACTTTTTAACTTTTCATTTTAATTTCTAATGTGGTAACTGGATAGATACAACTCACATCAGCAAAAGAACTTTAGGGTCCATGATAATTTTCAAGAATGAAACTCCCGAGACTAAACTGAAATGTCTTATAACTGCTATAAAAAGTTAACATCAGTTCAAGGCAAATTTATCTGCCAAGTGAAGTGAAAGTCGCTCAGTCAGGTCCAACTCTGCAACCACATGGACTATAAAGTCTGGAATTCTCCAGGCCAGAATACTGGAGTGGGTAGCCTTTCCCTTCTCCAGGGATCGAACCCATGTCTCCCACATTGCAAGCAGATTTTTTACCAGCTGAGCCACAAGGGAAGCCCAGCTGCCAAATGAGTTCTGCAAAAACTTTCAATTTTCTGAGCATATGGATGTCGCAATTACAGTTGCAGGACTGCTGACTTTTTTGGAAGTCTGATATTAGAGGTTGGCTGATGTTTATTCTAAAGCAAAGTCCAAACTCTGGTGTCTTCGGTTTAGGAGGCTTTTGTAGGCTGGAAATCAAATGCCTGTGGGATCCAGGCAAATAAATGAACTGCCTGAAACAAGACAGTTGGAGACTGTGACACTCAGCCTATGCGGTGCCTTACAGAAGAGCCTGGTTTTACCAAACCTTTAGAATTCAATAGGGCTTCCCTGGGGGCTCAAACAGTAAAGAATCTTGCCTGCAATGCAGGAGACCCAGCTTCCGATACCTGGGTTGGGAAGATTCCCTGGAGAAGGGAATGGTTACCCACTCCAGTATTCTTGCCTGGAAAATTCCACGGACAGGAGTCTGGCAAGCTACAGCCCATGGGGTCACAAAGAGTCAGGCACGACTGAGCAACTAACACAGACCAACTGAATAAAATTCAATAGAAACTGGAAATCTAGTATTTTTAAGTAAAAGTTCCTCATTGTATTTACCATCTAAACAGTTTTTCAAAAGAACGCTTGATAGATCAGAAACATCTACTGGTTCCTGTCCATGTAATGCTCAAGCACTTATGTTAGGGGAAACACACCGACTGGAAACTCCCCACCCTGGCCAGGCACCATAGAAACCATGTGTGTGGGTTATTTTATGCCAGGAGGTCCTGGTAAGGAACACAGAACTAACAAGATACCACCAACCAGAAGAGTTTTGGAAAAGTCAAAAGGCGATGTCATATGTCCTCTCAGCTCCCAGAATCCTTCTCATTGGCATCCATCCTGGCTAAGCAATGAATGAGCCACCTGGAAGGACCTTTGACAGAGTGATTGGCCAGAGACAACCCAGAAACTAATCCCATCATCATAAAACCAGGGTCTGCGAGCCACGTAACAGAGCTCTTCTCCTGGGTTCCTTACCCTACTGCTCTCCACCCAGGCACCCCTTCCCAATAAAGTCTCTTGCTTTGTCAGCATTGTGTCTCCTCAGGTGATTCATTTCCAAGTGTTAGACAAGAGTCTCCTTTCAAGCCCTGGAAGAGGCCTCCCTTTCTGCAACACTTACATGGACTCTGGGCCACATAAGTCTCCTGCCTGTCCTTTAGAGATGCTGACTGAAAGTTAGGTCACTTTCTCTCAAGGGCATGGACAGATGGAAATGGTGACCAGATGCGGCAGCAAAAGGCGTGGGGAAGCTCCACCACTGACTTCACTCTTATTGCTGGCTCAGCTCCAAGATCATACAGTTTGAAAAGTCAGCTTTGTCAAATTCCTCGACCACAGTTTTCATTTTGAAACAATCTGAATTTTCTTTCACATATTAGTTACAGAGATATAAACAAACTGCTATACCTTCTGAACATTAGTTATTGATTTCCAAATGTTAGTAACATGATTCAGAAACATCTTTCACTACAAATATTCTGAGGAATACAGATCATGGGATGATAATAATTGAACGTGTATAATTATTGTTATTCTCTTCTCAGTTCCATGTCATACTGTGGATAAATACTGTGCTAACTTGGTAATAAATATTCATCAAAAAAAGTATGCATTTTGCCTCTCTATCCATTTGCTTTTTAAATAATTGAACCATTTCCTGTTTTTTATGATTAATAAACAATGCACATTCATTGTGGAAATTTTAGAAAATAGAGAAAAATCTCACCATCCAGAGATAACTAGGGATACATTTACAGGGATAATTACAGGTATAGATGTATTTACACATGTGTCCAAAAAATTTTTGCATATGTGTGTATTCTCCAAATACATACATATGTAGATATACAATGGGGTAGGAAATTGAAGGGTTGCTGTTGAACCACGAAAGATGCTGGGATTCTTGGCCTCCAAAGGAGAAGAATTCGATCCAGGGCCAGAGAAGAGGCTTGATTGCTCAGAGCTTTTGGGTAATAAAGTTTTATTAAAGTATAAAAGAGAAAAGGGAAGCTTCTGACATATAGCCCCCTTCGCTAGTGTTAGCAAGGGAGTTATATACTTCTTAATTAGTTATTGTAATGTATCAAAAGAACGTCTGGAGGTTGTAAAGATCTTACTAGACCCACTCTGATAATTTAAATTTTGGGATAACAGGATTAGCCAGAAGGTTTTCAGGAAGGAGACACTGTCCTCAAGCAGGATACATTACTGTTATATAATCCTAAGGAACGTAGAGGAAAAAAAGCTTGTCTTTTCCTCCTCCTTGAGAATTCCATACCCTGATCTCCTCCTCCAGAACCCCAGACCCCTCTCTCCTTCGGGACGCCCGGACTTCTTATCACCCTGCCTAGGAATTGACTCTCTCAAAATGACAACCCATTTCAGTATTCTTTCCTGGAAAATTCCATGGACAGGGAAGTCTGGCGGGCTACAGACCATAGGGTCACAAAGGAGTCAGACACATCTGAGAACACAGGCATACATGCACACAGATATTCAGTTCAGTTCAGTTCAGTCACTCAGTTGTGTCCAACTCTTTGTGACCCCATGGACTGCAGCACACCAGGCTTCCTGTCCATCACCAACTCCTGGAGCTTGCTCAAATTCATGTTCATTGAGTCAGTGATGCCATCCAACCATCTCTTCCTCCGTCATCCCCTTCTCCTTCTGCCTTTAATCTTTCCCAGAATCAAGATCTTTTCCAATGAGTCTGTTCTTCCCACCAGGTGGCCAAAGTATTGGAGCTTCAGCTTTAGCATCATCCCTTCCAATGAATATTCAAGACTAAGTTTCTGTAGGATTGATTGGTTTGATCTTCTTGCAGTCCAAGGGACTCTCAAGAGGCTTCTCCATCATCACAGTTCAAAAGCATCAATTCTTTGGCACTCAGCTATCTGTATAGTTCAACCCTCACATCCATATATGACTACTGGAAAACCCAGTAGCTTTGACTAGACGGACTTTTATTGGCAAAGTACTGTCTCTGCTTTTTAATATGCTGTCTAGGTTTGTCATACAAATGGTAAAATTAGGGTAATATCTTGTATTCAATTTCGTCTTCTGCCTTTTTTTTTTGTTAATGAGCACTTGTAGATTTTATTTTGAAGAGGGATTTCTCATTTTACTGACATACAGCTCTGAAACAAAGCAAGGGAAGACTGCAGCAGAGCCCATCTCAGTAAGGACACACAAATAGGAGCTATTATTATAAATGATAGTCATGAGTCAGGCGAGCCCTCACAACTGTCTGTTTTTCCTCCTTCTCTCTGACTCACATATCTTCTCTTATTTCTATAATATCTGATGGGTTACTGAATGCATGTGAACTACTTCCCAGCACTTGGACTTTTATGAGGAAATGATTACCAAGAAACTAAAGTCTGTCTTCCAGTGTCCCTAGCCTTCCTGTCACAGAAACCTGGTTGTTATTTACATGCAGCAAATTCTACTAGAGTCTGAAATGACCCAGTCCTCCAGGAGCTTCTGACATAGCTTGGGTGATATAATGCAAATACAAAGGAGGATGAATATCAGTGATAGATATCATGTTAATTTAATAAGTTAAATAAATCTCTAGAGTAGCTAGTATAAAATAATAGGTGTGCAAGAACAGCACATATGTTTCTTCTCTAGATCAACCTTATTCTGGCCCAGACTGAAAAGAAATTCAACTTGAGTCAATGCCAAGGGCTCCCCTTCCTAAGTTAATGCAGCATCCAGGTCTGGGTAGTTCACTAGTCACCTGCTCACATGACTTATTTTGAGATATCATTGTTTGGTCTGCATGATTTCTTCAGAATCAAGGACTCTGACACTTTGAAGCTCTGTGTAGGGCTTGACAGTTCTTGGAGAGGCTGAATTCTGGAATCTAGGGTGCTGCCTCCCTTGGCATAACTGCAGCTAAGCCCTAGTCGTTTGCCCCGGACTCTGGGATGTTGCCTTAGAGTTGCTACCCAGTCTCCACTCTGTGTGAGCCTCAGCACTCCCTCCCTCCTGTCCTATATCAGAGGACACTTACCTAGCTTACTCTCAAAGACAATCTCCTCTCTCTATTGCTACTCCAGGACACTAACATCATCAACTCAATGGATTATGTTCTTACAAAACACAGGAAAAGCTGTCGACTTCTCACGAGGCAAAATTCCTGAGGGTCTGGCTACCAATTTGAAATGAATGAAGGAACATACAGGGAGAAAGCATGCCAGCAGGTATTTCTACAAGAGTTGAGACTCAGCAGTCATCACTGAGCTTTGAAATGATTTAGCAGGGTTCATGGAAGAAATAATCCTAAATCTGAGACTTGGTGTATGGATCAGTCTTGAACAAGTAGAGAGGAGTCGGGGCTTTCTAAGTAAGCCGAATTGCAATGAGCAAGAAGGTAGAATGGGAACAGTTATATCCTAGTTGGGACCTGCAAAAACTAGTTAGTTGGGAGCTCATAGAACAGAGTAGACATGTGTAGAGATGCAATGGTCAGTTTGTAGGAAGCATTGAATGTCAGATTACTGCTACTGCTATTTCACTTGTTTTGCAGACAACAGAAAGTAGTAAAGACTTCGAAGGGCTATATCATTGAAAATGTGATGATAGAGAATCAGGGACAAAGTCATCTTAGGGTGATTGCTAGAGAAGGTCTCTCTGAGGAAGTGTGTCTTGGGGTCGCACCGTGGAGGTTAAGGTCAAGCCCCCTCTTCAAAAGTGGACTTTAAATGGAGATTGATGAAGCCACACAGGCACTAGGAGTTTATTATTCATATAATGAGGCTTTGTGGGGAGAGCCTAGAAAGATATGAGAGCAAAAAATATCTAAGCCAATTTAAACGCTCAAGCAAAGAGAGACCATGTGGCTTTGTTTTGGTTGTGGTGGGGATAGGGCGAGGGTTCCCACATGCAGGTTGGGGCTTGCATGATTTGAACATCCCACCTATAAGTGTGCCAAGGGACAGAAGGTATAGGCTTTCTTATTGGCTTACCCAGAGGAGCAGAACTTTATTTATTTAAACTCAGACTCTTTATTACATGGTGATATTTCAGCTGAAAGCAGAGGATAGAAGAGGCAAGAGAAGAGCTAGAGGAAGAGCCTTCCAGACAGAAGAAATGTAAGCAAAAAACCCAAAGTTGGGAAAGGCCTTGAATGGTTGAAAACAGAGAGGCCAGTGTACTTGCAACATGGAAAGTAGGGAAAGATGAGATTCAGTTCAGTTCAGTTCAAGTCGCTCAGTCATGTCTGACTCTGCAACCCCATGGACTGCAGCATGCCAGTCTTCCTGTCCATCACCAACTCCTGGAGTTTACACAAACTCATGTCCATTGAGTCATGATGCCATCCAACCATCTCTTCCTCTGTAGTCCTCTTCTTCTCCTGTCTTCAACCTTTCCTAGCATCAGGGTCTTTTCCAATGAGTCTGTTCTTTGCATCAGCTGGCCAAAGTATTGGAGTTTCAGCTTCAGCATCAGTCCTTCCAATGAATATTCAGGACTGATTTCCTTTAGGATCGACTGGTTGGATCTCCTTGCAGTCCAAGGGACTCTCAAGAGTCTTCTCCAACACCACAGTTCAAAAGCATCAATTCTTCACTGCTCAGCCCTCTTTATAGTCCAACTCTTACATCCATACATGACTACTGGAAAAACCATAGCTTTGACTAGACGGACCTTTGTTGGCAAAGTAATGTCTCTGCTTTTTAATATGCTGTCTAGGTTGGTCATAGCTTTTCTTCCAAGGAGCAATCTTCTTTTAATTTCAAGGCTGCAGTCACCATCTGCAATGATTTTGGAGTCCAATAAAATAAAGTCTGTCAATATTTCCATTGTTTCCCCATCTATTTGGCATGAAGTGATGGGACCAGATGCCATGATCTTAGTTTTCTGAATGTTGAGCTTTAAGTCAACTTTTTCACTCTCCTCTTTCACTTTCATCAAGTGGCTCTTTAGCTCTTCTTTGCTTTCTCCTCTTTCTACCACCAATGGTGGTGTCATCTGAATAACTGAGGTGATTGATATTTAACCTGGCAATCTTGATTCCAGTTTGTGCTTCATCCAGCCCAGCGTTTCTCATGATGTACTCTGCATATAAGTTAAATAAGCAGGGTATACAGCCTTGACATACTCCTTTTCCTATTTGGAACCAGTCCGCTGTTCCATGTCCAGTTCTAACTGTTGCTTCCTGACATGTATACAGGCTTCTCAAGAGACAGGTCAGGTGGTCTGGTATTAGGGAGGCCAGATCATGCTAAGAGTTTAAATTTAAAGCGAGAATAATGAGAGGAGGTCAAGAAGCAAGAGTTAGAACTGGACATGGAACAAAAGGAAGATTCTGAAGCTGGAAATTCATCATATGTACCTGCTAAGGGAAATCACCTACCTTGGCTCCTTTTTTTCTGACAAGAAAGTAGGATTTATTATGGGCATGAATACAGAAGAGACAGTGCCAAAGCTGTCATGATTGCAGGGCACACCATTGGGCTAGAGGGCCAGGAATAGGGGTATATTTGACCCCACAGCCATCTGAGATGAACCACTTTTCTGCCACCATGTTTTCAAATTCATCTGCATTAAATTTAGAAAATCTCCCTTCTTGGAGATGTGGAGCTTCTGGCTGACAGGGAACTTGAACTTGACCCTGTGGAGGGCCTCAGTCACATGCTCCTTGTCCTGCAGGTTGGTGCAGATGGACATTATGACTTAACCAATGTGGACCCTGGCCACTGCCCTGGGGCTTTCCAAAGGCACCGCACATACCTGTGTGGAGCCTAGATTGTGGACAGCATGCTGTTCATGAATGTCCACTCTAAAGGGCTGTATTCAAGTTCCTCAGGGCAACTCATGCGAGCAACAGGCTGTATACACTACTGAGGAGGCTGCTATTTGCAGCCAGGGGAAAATAGCATCGTTGGCTTGCTTCGTTCATGCCAAGTCGCTTCAGTCATTTTTGACTCTGTGCGACCCCATGGACTGTAGCCTGCCAGGCTCCTCTGTCAATGGGAGTCTCAGGCAAGAATACTAGAGTTGGTTGCCATGCCCTCCTCCAGAAGATCTTCCTGACCCAGGGATCGAACCTGCATCTCTTACATCCCCTGCATTGGCAGGTGGGTTCTTTACCACTGCTGCCACATAGGAAGCCCACAGTTGGTTTAATTAGCTGCAAACTGTTGCTTCTTTATTAGGAATCCCTGTATCAAGGCTCACATCACTTATTTTTAGCTAAGAGAGTTAGCTTTAGTGATAGATTTGAAATAACTGCCCATTTGTTTTCAAAAGCAATTGTTGTTCAAAACACCCATCCCTTTAATAAGAGTATAATGTAATAGTTTCCTGTTCATTTAGTTTATGACCAGAGTGATTTCTGGAACTTCCGAAATGATTGCACCCCATATTTCTAATGAGCATCACATTGCCTTTGCATTCCTGATGTAGGCAAGGTGACAGGGAGTTACCAAATGTTAGTATTACATTCATCATTAGGACCTGAAAGTGCACAGGACCTCAGTGGGGTGGAATGTGCCCATGGTGATGTGGGTCCCTGGGAATGTTAAGAATTTTGTCTTTAAAGTAGTTAATCTATTTGAGAAATATACTTGTGTCTTTGACTTCATAAGATTTATGTTCTTGATTATCTAATTTTATATCTTAAATGTATCCTTTTAATATCATACTATTTCAGAAGTTACACTCTACAAAAATAAAATGAAGTCAGTGCCAAATCAGTATTATTGTGCACCCAACTTTTTTCCGTTGCTATTTCCCAGAACCTTTTTTTCTTTTCTTTTTAGCTGTTTGTAAACTGTTATGCACTAAAGATATATCTTGGAACTTCTCTGGAGTCCAGTGATTAAGAATCTGCCTGACAATGGAGGATTGATCCCTGGCCAGGAAGATTCCACATGCTGCGGGGTAGCTAAGCTTCTCTGCCGCAAAGACTGAAGCTTGTGCCCTAGAGCCTGTGCTCCTCAACAAAAGGAGTCATCACAGCGAGAAGCCCGTGCACTGCAATGAAGAAGAGCTCACACACGACAACCAAAGAGCCAGAGCAGCCAGAAATAAATAAATAGAATTTTGAAAAAAGAAATACCTTGACAAATTAACATATATGATATCTTACATTTTGACTTAACAAATGAATTTAACACTGAGATGTCCCCAAGTAAATACTTAGAGCAGGCAGATAGCTATGGAATGTGATTTTGGAGACAAGGATGTTCTCTGTTCTTGCTCATCATAAAGCTTTACCTTTCTACCACCTGGGCCTGATTGTCAGGAACAAGAGGTGGGTCCCATGGGATCCACACAGTCCTGAAAGAAGGATGGGTGTCAACCTGTCTGATTGGTCCTGAAAGGACTTTCCATCTTGTCCCTGATGAGTTCTGGAGAAACCGAATAGGTGAACTGAATCCTCTCTTCTCATGAGGCAGAGAGACAGGTATTAACCATTGTTGCTGTTGTTCAGTTGCTCAGCCGTGTCTGACTCTTTGCGACCCCATGGACTACAGCACACCAGGATTCCCTGTCCTTCACCATCTCCTGGAGTTTGCTTAAACTAATGCCCATTGAGTTGATGATGCTATCCAAACATCTTATCCTCTGTTACCCTCTTCTCCTGCCCTCAATCTTTGCCAGCATCTGAGTCTTTTCCAGTAAGTTGGCTCTTCACATCAAGTGGCCAAAGTATTAACCATTATACCCCAGGAAACAGAAATCAGGACATGGGGGCACATTGTGGATTGTAACTGCTTAAGACTCAAACCCTGGCAAACACTTAATAATTCTTAATAAGCAGAAATATGCACATCTCTCCTTTATGTCAATGTCAGGGAATACATTTTATGTAAGCATGAATGCTCTTTGAAACCAGAAACAATGAATGAATGAATGATTGCCATAAAACTCTACAATCTGAGGCCCTCTTTTTTTAGGTGGTTAAGTTCTGCCAAAACTTAACTGCATAGTACATCTCTAAGGAATGTATCAGAGATACAGATACCAAAGGCAATGATTGGAAAGTTGGGGACTTGAGTGTTAGTCCTGCATTGGCATGACTTTGTCTGCCAGGAGTAAGCAAACTCCTGAAAAATGGAGCATTGGGAACTTAGAAGAGTTCTAAGCTCCTTACTTTTATTTCTTTCTGAAAAAATTGTTTTGGTTTAAAAAAGAAACTCTAAATAGCCCTCAGGACAGTCTCTGTGTAGTTGGCAGCCAGTTCATAAGAAGATAATGTTGTGTTTAACAAAATAACTAACTTGTTATCTTGAATTTTTCCACTTCAGTATGCAGGTCCCAATTTCAATCTCTCACTCACCTCCTTCCCCTGACACTTCTTTTAAGGTGAGAACCACAATCTACTGAGTGGTGATTACCTTGGCCACCATATTACCTCTTGTCCTAAGCATAAACCAGTGAAGGTTATTGAAGGTGAACTGCTTTTATGGGGCCTGAGATTAGCAAAACAAAGAGCCATTGACAACATCTTAAACAGCAAAGAACATTCTGGTACTACAGGCCACCTTTCAAAATGTTAGGCAATCTTTCACTTTTCACTGGGGTCAAAAGAAACTACTCAAGTTTGACTCTTAAAAGATGAACTTTTCTGTGGTGTTAGACCAAGTGCTTTAGGCTGTTGCCTGGCAACAATCATAAAGGCAAGAGTAGGCTAAGTCCTGAAAAGATCTAGTAAATTAGGAAAGAAAAGTGTCTGCCGCCCTAAAGTATGTCAAAGTCATCCTGCTTTAGGAGTCTTGTAAAATGACAGTGAAAATCCAGTAAGTGGAGGCCGAAGTCTTTTCTTCCTTAAAAATCGCAGAACAGTGAGTTGACTTTGACAAAGGGAGACATGCTCGGGACACTTTTAATAAACCCATCATTAATGAGTTAACACTGTCTTAGACTCACATAGCCTTTCACAGGTGGCATCTTAGCAAGTCTCTTGATAGTCAGGGGACTAGAAGTGGGAGGAAGATTCCCAGCAGCTACTTAACAGCATCCTTGCCCACAAGCTCTTCTTAAACCCTGTCGTGTCCCAGAGCTCACTGTCTCACTGGATGGGTCAATTTTTTTTTTTCTTGACCAATCTATTTTTGTAAAGTTCTCTGAAAATATTCTTCCTTAAGAGCTGGAATTGTTTCTAGGTAACTTTCAAATACTGGTTCTCACTCATATCTTTTACCCTGGAACAATGAACACTCACTACTGTAACAGACAAGTCCCCAAATGTGGATGCCTTAAAACAACAAAGGTTTACTTCTTGCTCAAGTCCAGTCCAGGACAGGTTGGACAGCCAGCTCCTTCTTAGAGCTCACCAACCTGGAACATGTTGCCAAGCCAGATAACGGAAATGTGGTGGAAGCAGGCTAGCTCTTAGTGCTTCATTTGTAAGTGGCAACATCACATCTGCTCCAAATTCATTAGTCAGAATTGCAACTGACAAGCCCCCGAATTTCGATGACTGAGAGCCTGGGAAATGTAGGGCAGCATAAATGTAGGAATTCAGTTGGTGCCAATTGTGTCTGCCACACCCTGTTTCCCCAACCAAGCACACTGATGGGAAGGGTGAGGCAGGTACCAGGATCTGACCCATCACAGTGACACTGAATCCTGAAAGCAGGGCCATGCCAAGGAACAGCTGGTGTTTCTATGATCCAGACGGGGCCCAGCGGTCATTCCTTCAAAGTCTGACATCTGGCCTTCTGTCTCTGTGCAGTGCCCCGAGTATGTGACTTTATCTGTGTCCAGGCTGGGTGTTTAGAGGGCTTAGTGGTGTGAATCCCAGCTGTTCACACTTGCTATTACTGCAAATATTTGTACTTCTGTCTCAAATCCACCTGCCAATGCAGGAGACACAAGAGACCCAGGTTCGATCCCTGGGTCAGGAAGATCCCCTGGAGAAAGAAGCGGCAATCCACTCCAGTACTCTTGCTGGAAAATTCCATGGACAGAAGAGCCTGGCAGGCTACAGTCTATAGGATCACAAAGAATCAGACACGACTGAGTCAATGAGCACAGTTCAGACTCAGAGATTAAGAATTTGACAGGATGGGGAAGGGGGTTCTGGAAGGGGAACACATGTATACCCATGGCGGGTTCATGTCAATGTATGGCAAAACCAACATGATAATGTAAAGAAAAAATAATTAATTAATGTATAAATAAATAAAAGAATTTGACAGGATGAAGGAAGGATGTCACATAACTATGTCATTTTAGGTTAATTAAAATCTGTATTTCAGATACTCCCAAGGGGCTAAAAGTGAGATGATATCTAGGAAAAGGACATGAGATTCTCTAACGGGCTGAAAAATTATGTTGTCATTCAGACTCTGAATTGGGAAACTGAGACTCAGAAAGGTTGAGTAAATTATCTATGCTTACATGACCTGTAAATGGCAAAGTTAAGATGATCCTGGGACCTGTGATTTCTCATCCAGCACCAAATGCTCTGTTAAGGGTGTGCCAAGAACTAAATTACAATCACCTCCATGCTTTCTCTTTTCAAATGTCAGAATACCCAGCTGACACTGCAGGAAAGAAAAAGATAGACAGCCAGGCCCTCTCTGATCATGGCACCTGTGGTGGCAGCACCAGGCAAATAATAGGTGGCGGCAAATGCACATTTAAATCATGCAGAAATTAGTGGCGTGATGAGGACAATAAGAGGCCTCTGATGGAATAATTGCTTCCCCATGGGGTGTTCCAGCAGCTCAAGGTTGCCAGTGCCCAGACTAAAAATGAGTTTGCACTGGAGGTGTCACCGCAGCCAATACAACGGAATATGAAGAGGGAGGAGGCAACCACAGGCATGCAGTTTCTGAAACCAAATGATATATGAATTGCTGGAATGCTGTTCAGGAAAATTTACACCTCTGTAAAAGCTTTACACTTTGAGGAAGAAAAGGTAAAATGGCACTTTAGCACTGACTCCATCCTGACTCCTGCAAGGTTGGTGTTGTCAACATTCACTTTTGTAATAATAGCCTCGACAGGTATTTTAAAAAACTATTGTTAGGCAACCATAAACTTTTCAGACATGTTTTATTCCTCACTGGTACTAGAATTTTTCCATGACAGCATCTGGCAGTCCATGATGATGTGGATCACGACTACGAAAGGGACAGAACACTCATGACAACACGAGGGATCTCGCAGCAGGCGGTCCTGAGTAGCAGTTTACAGAAGCTTTTAATGAGAATTCTCAGGACCATAGTGGCAATGGCAAATGCGTTCTAGGAAATAAATGAATTGATTCTCATCTCTGACATTTGCATGGTACTCTTGCAGTCTCATAAAGCTTCTTGATCATTCTAGAAGGCAAAGTAGTTTCATTTGTCCCCATTCAAAAGTATATATTCAAGGGTACTATTTACAAGCCCCTTCTAATTTTTGTAGTCCCTATTCTCTTATGCTTCCCTAGAGGCTCAAAAGGTAAAGAATCTGCTTGCAGTGTAGGAGACCTGGATTCGATTCCTGGGGCAGAAGAGTCTCTGGAGAAGGAAATAACAACCCACTCTTGTACTCTTGCCTGGAAAATTCCATGGACAGAGGAACCTTGCAGGATACAGTCCATGGGATCACAAAGAGTTGGACATGATTGAGCAACTAACACTTTCACTTTCATTTTCTTATGCAGAGAAATAATTATTAACATTTGATAGTTTTTGCATGCACACAGCCAGAGTTTAATAATGCCTTATTCAAGCCTCATATGGCAGTTGTAAAGTAGATTGGACAGACATCATTTTTCTAAGATTTATTTGTTGCTGTTGTTTAGTCACTAAGTCGTGTCCGACTCTTTGCAACTCCATGGACTGTAGCCCAAGAGGCTCCTCCGTGCAAGGGATTTCCCAGGCAAGAATACTAGAGTGGGTTGCCATTTCCTTCTCCAAGGGATTATTTATTTATATGGCTGTGTCAGGTCTTAGTTACCACACTCAGAATCTTTGTTGTGTCATGCTCTGCATGGACTCTAGTGGTGGTGTAAGGGCTTAGTTGCTCCCTGGCTTGTGTGATCTTGGTTCTCTGACCAGGAGTCGAGCCACACCTCCTGCATTACAAGGCAGATTCTTAACCACTGGACTGCCAGAGAAGTCCCATGGACAGGCATTATTATCCCCACGTTTAGAAGTGAAGTGTGAGATTCAAGATGTTAGGTATTGAGACTTTGCCCATGATTACACAGCTAGCATGAAATAAAACCAAAATTCTTCATTAGGACTCACTTCCTACTTCCTTTCAAAAGGCTACAACACCTGTAGAGTCTCATTGTTCCCAAGTTTACCATTCAGACTCATTTAAAAAATAGACCCTGGAGCACAGATTGTGTCGAGTCCCAGTACCCTGAAACAGCCCTGAGGGCATTGGAAGCAAAGTGGTTGAAGATACAGGCTCTGGGTCTGGAATCCACAAACAGCTGAGGCCTGACACTTTTACGAAACACTAAGTCATGTTCATCTTCCTGGGGGAAAAGGCTCTGGCTTTCAAAAGTCTTCAAAAAGTTAAAAACCAATAATGCAAAAGTAATAGGAATATCCTAAAATAGCATTTCTCAATCTTTATAAACCTCCCTCTCATGAATCAAAACAAAGAAAAATCCTAAATAGGACATAGATCTGCTTTGTTTTTAAACTACACACATCATCCCATCCTCCAAAGACTTTAATATACTCTTGTTCTCCATGCCTCTCTCTCTCACCCTACATTTCCTTCCCTGGAATAAGTTCACCCCAGGCTGATTAAAACTACTGTCCTTGAACTTAGAAGCAACGCCTGATGGGAATGGAAAGAATTCATAATTATGGATCTCTGGGGAACACTGCCCTCTTCTGTCTCTCATTTTTCTGTCATTTGTTGTCCAGTTAATTAGTTGGAAAGAGACTAGGGGTCAGATTTAAGAGTCAAGAAATATCCTCATTGAGACAGCATAGCAGCAGTTTACCCTAATTTATGAAATAGCCAAAGTAAAAAGGGAGCAGTTTAAAAGCCAATGGACAAGAATAAATAGCGACACTTTTTAAAAAAAATTTTTATTGGCGTATAGTTGATTTACAATGCTGTGTTACTTTCTGATGTATAGCAAATTGAATTAGATATTTGTTTACATATATCATCTTTTGGCGATTTCTTTCCCATTTAGGTGACCACAGAGCACTGAGTAGAGTTCCCTGTATATCCAGTAGGTTCTCATGAGTTATCCATTTTGTATATAATATCAACAGTGTATGTATCTCAATCCCAGTCTCCAAATTCATGCCACCCTCTTTTCCCCCCTTAGTGTCCATACATTTGTTCTCTAAGTCTGTCTTTATTTCTGCTTTCCAGATAGGTTCATCTGTATCATTTCTCTAGATTCTACATATATACCTCAATATATATTTGCTTTTTTTCTGACTTACTTCACTCTGTATGACAGACTCCAGGTCCATCCAAGTCTCTGCAAATGGCACAATTCTGTTCCTTCTTATGGTTGAGTAATATTCCATTGCATATATGTGCCACATCTTCTTTATCCACTCCTCTGTCAAAGGACATTTAGGTTCCTTCCATGTTCTGGCTATCGCAAACAGTGCTGCTGTGAACACTAGGGTGCATGGATTTTTTTGGAATTAAGGTTTTATATATATATATATATATATATATATATATATATATATTCCTGGGTATATGCTCAGGAATGGAGTTGCTTCTTTTTTAAAAACAATTTTATTAAGGTAACATCGACATATACTGAACATATTTAAAATGCACAATTTGAGAAGTTTTGATATATGTAAACTCATGGAACCATCACCACAATCAAGATAGTGAACATATCCTTCATCTTCCAAAACTTCCTCACTTCTCCTTTGTAATCTTACCTCCTGTTCTTCCTCAGCCACAGTAATCCAACTCTATGCCCCGACCAGTAATGTTGAAGAAGCTGAAGTTGAATGGTTCTATGAAGACCTACAAGACCTTCTAGAACTAACACTCTAAAAAGCTATTCTTTCATCATAGGGGACTGGAATGCAAAAGTAGGAAGTCAAGAAATACCTAGAGTAACAGGCAAATTTGACCTTGGAGTACAGAATGAAGCAGAGCAAAGGCTAATAGAGTTTTGCCAAAAGAACATACTGGTCATAGCAAACACTCTCTTCCAACAACACAAAAGAAGACTCTACACATGAACGTCACCAGATGGTCAACACCAAAATCAGACTGACTATATTCTTTGCAACCAAAGATGGAGAAGTTCTATATAGTTAGCAAAAACAATACCGGGAGCTGACTATGGCACAGACCATGAACTCCTTATTGCCAAATTCAGACTTAAATTGAAGAAAGTAGGGAAAACCACTAGACCATTCAGGTATGAACTAAATCAAATCTCTTACAATTATACAGTGGAAGTGACAAATAGATTCAAGGGATTAGATCTGATAGACAGGGTGCCTGATGAACTATGGACGGAGGTTTGTGACACTGTACAGGAGGCAGGGATCAAGACCATCCCCAAGGAAGAGAAGAGCAAAAGGCAAAATGGTTGGCTGAGGAGGCCTTACAAAAAGCTGTGAATAGAAGAGAAGTGAGAGGCAAAGGAGAAAAGGAAAAGATATTCCCATTTGAATGAAGAGTTCCAAAGAATAGCAAGGAGAGATAAGAAAGCCTTCCTCAGTGATCAATGCAAAGAAATAGAGGAAAGCAATAGAATGGGAAAGACTAGAGATCTCTTCAAGAAAATTAGAGATACCAAGGGAACATTTCATGCAAAGATGGGCACAATTAAGGACAGAAATGGGATGGACCTAACAGAAGCAGAAGATATTAAGAAGAGGTGGCAAGAATACACAGAAGAACTATACAAAAAAGATCCTCATGACCCAGATAATCACGATGGTGTGGTCACTCACCTAGAGCCAGACATCCTGGGATGCGAAGTCAAGGGGCCTTAGGAAGCATCACTATCAACAAAGATAGTGGAGGTGATGGAATTCCAGGTGAGCTATTTCAAATCCTGAAAGATGATATTGTGAAAATGCTGCACTCGATATGCCACCAAATTTGGAAAACTCAGCAGTGGTCACAAGAATCGAAAAGGTCAGTTTTCATTCCAATCCCTAAGAAAGGCAATGCCAAAGAATGCTCAAACTACCACACAATTGCATTCATCTCACATGCTAGCAAAGTAATGTTCAAAATCCTCCAAGTCAGGCTCCAACAGTACATGAACTGTGAACTTCCAGATGGTCAACCTTGATTTCCAAAAGGCAGAGGAACCAGAGATCTAAATGCCAACATCTGTTGGATCATTGAAAAAGCAAGAGAATTCCAGAAAAACATCTATTTTTGCTTTATTGACTACACTAAAGCCTTTGACTATGTGGATAACAACAAACTGTGGAAAATTATGAAAAAGATGGGAATACCAGACCACCTGACCTGCCTCTTGAGAAATCTGTATGCAGGTCAGGAAGCAACAGCTAGAACTAGAAATGGAACAACAGACTGGTTCCAAATAGGAAAGGGAATACATCAAGGCTGTACATTGTCACCAGCTTATTTGACTTATATGCAGAGTACATCATGCAAAATGCTGGGCTGAATGAAGCACAAGCTGGAATCAAGATTTCTGGGAGAAACATCAATAATCTCAGATATTCAGATGACACCACCCTTATGGCAAAAAGTGAAGATGAACTAAAGAGCCTCTTGATGAAAGTGAAAGAGGAGAGTGAAAAAGTGGGATTAAAACTCAACATTCAAAAAACTAAGATCATGGCATCTGGTCCCATCACTTCATGGCAAATAGATGAGGAAACAGTGGAAACAGTGGCTGACTATTTTGGGGGGCTCCAAAGTCACTGCAGATGGTGACTGCAGCTATGAAATTAAAAGACTCTTGCTCCTTGGAAGAAAAGTTATAACCAACCTAGACAGCATATTAGAAAACAGAGACATTACTTTGCCAATAAAGGTCCATTTAGTCAAAGCTATGGTTTTTCCACTAGTCATGTATGGATGTGAGAGTTGGACGGTTAAGAAAGCTAAGCAATGAAGAACTGATGCTTTTGAACTGTGGTGTTGGAGAAGACTCTTGAGAGTCCCTTGGACTGCAAGGAGATCCAACCAGTCCATCCTAAAGGAAATCAGTCCTGAATATTCATTGGAAGGACTGATGCTGAAGCTGAAACTCTAGTTCTTTGGCCACCTGATGAGAAGAACTGTCTCACTGGAAAAGACCCTGATGCTGGGAAAGATTGAAGGCAGGAGGTGAAGGGGCAACAGAGGAAGAGATGGTTGGATGGCATCACTGACTCAATGGACATGAGTTTGTGTAAACTCCAGGAGTTGGCGATGGACAGGGAGGCCTGGCCTGCTGCAGTCCATGGGGTTGCAAAGAGTTGAACATGACTGAGCAACTAAACTGAATGGCAAATTATATTTAACATCTTTTCATATGCTAATTTTCCACTATCTTTGAATGATCTTCTTTGGTGAAACATCTTCCTCAAAATTTTGCTCAATACAGTTGAATTCTTTTCTTATTGATTAAGTGTAGTCTCTATATAGATCCTCTTATTACATATATAATTTGAAAATATTTCTTCCAGTTTGGAGACTTGTGTTTTCATCCTCTTAAGAGTATCTTTCAAAGAGCAGAAGTTTTAAAATTGATGAAGTCTAATTTTCTTTTTCTCCCTTTTACAGATAGTGAATTGGTGTCATATATAAGATTTCGTCTAGCCCAGTGTCACAAAAATTTTTCTCCAATATTTTCTCTCAAAAGTTTTATATATTTAGTATTTCTTTGGCCTATTGTCCATTTTCTGTTAATTTGTTTTACAGTGTAAGCTATGGATCAATGCTTTTTGTTGCTATTCTGGAATTTTTTTGCCTATATACACCCAATTTTTCTAGCACCATTTGTTGCAAAGACCATACTTTCTCCCCTGAATAACCTCTGTACCTTGTTGAAAATCAGTTGTCATTTCTATCTGAATCTACTTCTGAACTCAATATTCTGGTTCACTGATTTGTTTGTTCTTTTCTATGCCAGTACTACACTGTCTTGAAAACTGGAGCTTTATAGTAAGCATTCATGTCAAGTAGCCTTTCAAATTTGTTCTTATTTTGCATTTCCTTATGAATTTTAGAACCAGCTTGTCACTTTCTACTGGAAAGAAAAGCATGCTAGCTTCTGAATGGAATTGCTTGAATCTGTATATGGAGAATTGATATGTTAGTAATAGTGACTTTCCCAGACCATAAACTCTGTACATCATTCTATTTATTAAGGACTGTTTTAATTTTTCTCAATTTTGCACCTTTTAGTATACTAGTTTTATACCTTTTTTCAGATTTATCCCTAAATATTTCATTTTTAATACTATTATAAATGAAACACTTTTTAAATTTAATTTTTGGCGGTTCATTGCTTGTACAAAGAAACACAATTGATTTTTGTATTTTGATTTTGCTTTCTATAGTACACTATTACTAAGTTATTAGTTCTTGAAGCTTTTTTGTAGATCTCATCAGATATTCCACAAGGATGATCATGTTGTCTGCAAATAGCAACAATTTTACTTTTTCCTTTTCAATCTGTAGTATTTCATTTAAGTGTTTTTTAAAAAACACTGTCCTTATTGGACTGACTAAACCTTCCAGTACAAAGTTAAAAATAGGGAAAGTTCTTGTACTTGTCTTGTTCCTGAACCTAAGGGAAATTTATTAAGTCTTTCATCATTAAGTTGTGATAGTAGCCCAAGTTTTTGTAAATGTCCTTTTTTTTATATTCAAGATATTCCTTTATTTTTATGTTTCTGACAGTTTTTTATCAGAAATAAATTTTGGATTTTACTACAAATATTTTTTCATCTATTAAAATAACCATACAGATTTACTTTTTAGTTTCTAATATGTAATTTTCAAATATGTCAACCAAACTGGAATTCCTGGAATAAACTTTACTTAGTCATGATACATTACTTTTATATATTATTAATTTAATTTGCTAAAATTTTAGTTAGAAATTTTGCATCTATGCTCATGCAGGATATTGGTTTATAGCCTAATTTTTCTTGTTAGATCTTTGATTGTTCTTGGGGTAATGCTGGCCTCATAGTCAGAAAGTAATTCCCTCCTCTTCAATTTTCCCAAAGTGTCCTGTAAAATTAGGAATATGCCCTTAAAATTTGGAGACAGTTTGATCTTTTAGGGTCTTGTGTTTAAAATATATCAAGCAGGATAAGAACAGCTTTGGTCTAAGGCTAATTTGGCCTCATTACCAATGCAAATTTTTTCTCTGTATTTACCCAATTTTCCATGAATTATTAGGTTTTCCAGTCTGGTTGGTAGGACAGTCACAATTTCCAATCCTGCATGAATGCTGGAAACTTTCACATCTCTTCATTTTCTCAGTCTAGTTCTCATCTCTTTAGTACTCTGTCTTGCAAACTCTAGCTGCTTTGATGATCCTAAATCCTCAGTGTGTGTGTGCGTGCTAAGTTGGTTCAGTCATGTCCAACTCTGTGTGACCCCTTGGACTGTAGCCCTCCAGGCTCCTTTGTCCATGGGGATTCACCAGGCAAGAATTCTGGAGTGGATTGCCATGCCCTCCGCCAAAAATCCTCAGTCCATCTCCTCAACTCAGGGCATCTGAGAATCCCCCTCCCTGGGCTTCATCCTGAAAACTCTTTGAAGGTGGTATTTCTTTTTTTTTTTTTTTTTTTTTTTTGAAGGTGGTATTTCTGAGGCAGTCACTGAGCTCAAGCCACTTGTTTCTCATCACTCAGCATCAGTTTCCTTCATTATCTGATGTATAGCGTCTTAACCATTTATTCATGTTTTTTATCTAGTGTTTTGTTTTAATGTGGAATGATAAATCTTTTTGTTCCTATTATATCATATTCACAATCCTTTAAAAAATAACTTTAGTCTTTTTTAATAGAGATCTTATATTTTCTATGCTTTTTCTGAGCTAAACTTTGGCACTCAGAATACAGGCTTGGCCTCAGGAAAGGAGCAAGCAGCATAGATGTAATAGCAAGGTATTATTAAATACTATAATTCTTAAGATCTATCTATGCTTTGAACTTATATTAACTCTGTGTTATTGAGACTACAGCCCAAGAAACTTTTTTTGAGCAGCAGTGAATGCCATTATATTTAAAGATAAACTGATGTGGTAAGTTATATACAAGTTATATACATGATGCACACTCAAAATGTGTTTAGATTTTTTAATGATGTGAGGATAGTCACTTGTACCCCAAAATTATCTTTCCTATTTGTTGTTGTTTTTCAGTTGCTAAATTACATCTGACTCTTTGCAACCTGATGAACTGCAGCATGCCAGGCTTTCATGTTCTTCACTATCTCTCAGAGTTTGCTCAAACTCATGTACATTGTGTCAATGATGTCATCCAGATATTTCATCCTCTGTCATCCTCTTCTCCTTCTGCCCTCAATCTTTCCCAGCATCAGGGTCTTTTCCAATGAGTCGGGTCTTCACATCTCGTGGCCAAAGTATTGGAACTTCAGCTTCAGCCTCAGTCCTTCCAGTGAATATTCAGGGTTGATTTCCTTTAGGATTGACTGATTTGACCTCCTTGCAGTCCAAGAGACTCTCAAGAGTCTTCTCCAGCCTCAAAATTTGAAACAGTTGATTCTTCAGTGATCAGCTTCCCTTATGGCCCAATTCCCACATCCATACATGACTACTGGAAAAACCATAGCTTTGGCTATACAGACCTTTGTTGCCAAAGTGATGTCTCTGCTCTTTAATGCAGTGTCCAGGTTTATCATAGCTTTCCTTCCAAGGAGCAAGCATCTTTAATTTCATGGCTGACGTCACCATCTGCAGTAATTTTGGAGCCCAAGGAAATAAAATCTGTCATTGTTTCCATTTTTCCCCATCTATTTGCCATGAAGTGATAGGACCAGATTCATGATATTTGTTTCTTGAATGTTGAGTTTTGAGCCAGCTTTTTTACTCTCCTCTTTCACCCTCATCAAGAGGCTCTTTAGTCCCTCTTTGCTTTCTGCCATCTTCCTATTTATTTAAGGATAATTTCTAAGCATCCTCCACAAACCTTATCCAACTTCCAAACAGAAAATTTTAGAAATTAATATTATGGGAATATTTTCAGATTATTCCCAACTGAAAGAAATGCATACTGCCTACTCTATCTGAAACAAAACTCTAAATGAACTCTACTGGTCTTTAATGCCAATCTCTTTGAAAGAGTCATCAGTCTCTACCCTTTGCAGTATGGTTCCCAAGTATACTGAAATGTTACCAAAACCTTTCTAACTGCCAAATTTAATGACTGTTCTTAGATTGGAGGGATTTTTTTCATTTCCTTTTATATATGATCTTTTTGAAGTTTCTGAAATACTTGAAAACTTTTATCTTATTGAAATATTCTTAATCCAATCACTGTTCCTCTGGTTCACTCTCATAATATCTCACTTGGTCTACTGCAATAGTTGTATAATTATAAAAGGAATGCAATAATTGGTAACAACATAATACATTAGAATATAGAAACAGCTAAATCAGGGATTTGACTGCTTTGAAAGAAATAGTCCCATCTTAACATGATGTTCTTAAGATTAATGAGAAAAGTAAACCAAATCCATGCTCCTATTTTGTACTCATTTTGCTCAATAAAGAACTGCATTGCACATGGCTCAGAATATATGAATTACTAATGTGCCTCAAAGTGTTATTCCTCATGTAGTGAGAGGAAGAGTGATTGCCTGATGTTTACTCTCACATACACACTTTATAATCCACAACAGAGGACAAAATATTAAGAAACAAGTTGCTCAAGAGTGAAAAATATCCTCTGCCCAGGCTGCTGTGTTTATTCTCCTGCTGTGATCCATTAGTAAACAGCTGTTCCTTGACTTCTTCAGATAAGAATTCTCTCAGTGCAGCAAGTTGGGAAGAGAAGGGACTCATTTTTTCCAAACAGGTAAAGCTGGGACCAGAATATTATTTGCAATTTCTTGCAACATACCACACAAAGTGAATACCCCATTCATATATTTTAATTGTCATTACCGAGTATAATTCTCAATTTACTCCATTCTTTAGCTTTTGGGTTTTTTTTAATATTTTAATATTTATTTTTTAACTGGAGGATAATTGTTTCACAATTTTTCCATAAAACAACATGAATCAGTCATAGGTATACATATATCCCCTCCTACTCCTCACCCCATCCCACCCCTCTACGTTGTCACAGAGCACTGGGTTGAGCTCCCAGCATCATACAACAAATTCCCACTGACTATCTGTTTTACACATGATGGTTGGATGGCATCACCGACTCAATAGACACGAGACTGGGTTAACTCCGGAAGTTGGTGATGAACAGGAAGGCCTGGCTTGCTGCAGTTCATGGGGTCGCAAAGAGTCAGACATGACTGAATGACTGAACTGAACTGAACTGAACATATATGCCTCAATACTACCCTCTCAATTTGTCTCACCCTATCCTTCCCTTGCTATGTCCACAAGTCTGTTCTCTGTGTCTGTGTCTCTATGCACCCTGCAAATAGGTTAATCAGTACCACTTTTCTACATGCCATATATATGCATTAATATATAATATTTGTTTTTTCTCTTTCTGACTTATTTCACTTTGTATAACTGGCTCTAGGTTCATCCACCTCACTATAACTTACTCAAATTCATTCCTTTGTATGGCTTAGTAATATTTCATTGTATATATGTACCAAACCGTCATCTGTTCATCTCTTGATGAACATCTAGGTTGCTTCTGTGTCCTAGCTATTGTAAATATCATTGCCAAGAGGAGAAAAAAAAATAAGAATTTGAGTTAAAAGAACTTTTGATAACATATAAAACATACCAAAATATCTAATATCTTGGAAGGTGTGCCATTTTTCTTAAACAAATCCACCTTATTCTCTATAATTCAATTTATCATCAAGAGACTTCAAAATGAAAATTTAGTGTTGGTGAAATCTCATAAATAAAGCTTCTGAATTAAATATAAGTTATACATGCACAAATCAGATAGTAGTCTGTTTGGAAAACTGCTTACAGATTTAGCTGTCATTCATTCTGCTGCAAAATGTATTGAGGGCATGCTTAACTGCTGACAATGAACACCAAAAACCTCAGGATAAATTTCTCTGATGAACCATAATGAGTTATACAGATGATTGGAATGCCTTAATAATGAGTCTTCATTGCCAGATACAGAATTTTTTAGACTTCATTGAATATAGTATTGACATGTTTATCTTCTGGGAAAAAATATAATCTCAAAGTTTAACATCCCTTAATATTGGAAAGAACCTAATAAAAAGACGAATACTACAGGAAAATAAATTAGCTTTACTTTACAGGCTTATATATTCTTCACTTAACAAGAATGGACAAATCATGCATTTCATGAATTAATACCTTAGAGAACAGAATTTAAATTTCTCATGTGGGGAGAACTGAGTTATTTTTGAGAAACGTCCTTCAGGAAATTTTATTCAATTTAAACTAATTCAAATTTGGGAAAATATTGAGGCATTAAAGTTTAAAAACAATCATACTGTCACTCATTGCTGTAAGTTGTTTTTCCTTTTGTATCATAGATATATATAAACACTCCCAGGTTATTGCTAAATAAATTATCACTATTATTCATTTATTTATTCACCAAACTATTTTTGAGTAGTTACAACATGCCAGAAATAGTGTAGGATATTAACTATTAAAAGAGGACCAAAATGTAGTCTGTGATTTATGTTTTATAGTCTATAAACTTAAACATTTTGTATCAAAAAGAAACAGGTAAAGACTCAGAAACAATGTATTGACAAATGGATCTGGTCCATCAGAATAAAGAAACCATGCTGATATTTGAACAGAAAAACTGTACTACAAGGAATTAGTTATTAGTTATGAAAGAGAACTCCAAAGAGTCCAAAGGCAGCAGATCCAACAGCTGCCACTTCCTAACTAAGGACGAGTAGAAAACATGGAAACTACTGATAGGAGAGGACCTTGCCCTCAACTAAGGCTGACATACCTTGAAAAAGGTATGTCTATGACAGGAGCACAAAATCTGAGGGTGACAAAGAAACTGCCCAGAGGGAAAGGGACAGTGCTATTCTGTAGAAACAGCCCATGTTCCTGAAGTTCGAGGGCAGCCGGGAGTTGATTGACGGACACAGCCCACCCCTGTATTAGATCTTCTTGGAACTGGCTACTGGTGAGGAAAAGATGATCAGAAATGCAACTGGACAGAGTATTTCATTATTTCTCTCATTTACAAATGGGTATATTTCCACAAAATGCATTCTGTGTAGAACCCAACTTTTATTTGAGAAGTGGAAGCTGAGCCTTATTGCTGAGGAGGGTACGTAGGGCATCCAGGGCATTGGGAAGTAGACTACCAAAAGCAGCAACAGGACAGAGAGATTTTGAAAGAGTTGTGTTCAGTGGGGATTTGTCTAGGGGCAAGATGTGTAGTGTGTGAGTGTCATCCTTTTCAGTGCCTCTATAAATCTTAAGTAGAACTTACAAAAACAAGAAAAAAAGAGAATAATGATGAATGGTAAGCACAATTGGATTTCATGTGAAACTAAGTGAAGGGGCTCAGTTTCATGTACCGATTGATGTTAGACCAAAAGTAGGGACGAGAAGACTGCTAATAACTGGGTTACTCAAGCAATGCGTGGTCACTGTACAATTCAAATTTTTAAAAGAAAGAAACATGACAAAAGCAAAGCAAAACTTTTGAAAAGCATTCCCAACTTTGAGTTTCCATTCTGACATATAAAGAGCTTGGTAATTGTTGCTCGCATCCTCTACATGAGAAAAAGAAAGCTACACAAATGAAAAAAACAATGACCTCCATTAGAAAACTGAGGTTATACGGCAAACTGCCGCTCTGAAGTCTAGGAAGACAAGAGAATACAGAAAATCATAGCTGAGATCTGTTTACCTAGAGCAGAAGTTGCTGGAGCCATCTAATGTAGGAACATGTAATTGTAATTTTGACAAATTTCTGGAGGCTGAGTGTGGACTAGACTAAGAATGAAAAACTCCTGGGGGCCACCTTCTAAGGGAAACCCTCACATGAAGGGGTTTACTTCCAGAAATCTCACAAGATTTTCATGGAAAAGAACAAAGAGAGATCTCCTCATGGTTCTGGCAAGGGAAAGGAGAGTAATCATATTGAAATATGCCCAGAATGTTCTCCAAAACAAACAGGACAGGGGCAGGATAGGAATAGGGGATTAAGAGGTACAAAGTATTATGTATAAAATAAATAAGCTACAAAGATGTATTTTACAGTGCAGGGAATGAATATAGCCAATATAATAAGTATAAACAGAGAAGAACCTTTAAAAATTGTGAATCACTATGTTATACATCAGTAAATTACTTCAACTAAAAATATGTTGAACTCTAATAAAAAATTTAGAGCAGAAATCAATAAAATTGAAAACAGGTAAATAAAAGAGAAAATCAATAAAACCAAAAGCTGGTCCTTTGAAAATATCAATAAAATGACAAGAGAGAGAGAGAGAGACAGATGAAGGAAGGGAGGGGGGAAAAGGGAGACAAGAAGAGGGAGGACACAAGTTAACAACATAAGAAATAAAAGATGGGTTGTTACTGATCCTATGAATATTAATAACATAAGAAAAGAATCCTATGAAATAACTCTATGCTCACAATTTTGATAATTTAACGGAAACTGATCAATTCCTTGAAAGGTATAAACGGCCAAAACTCATGCATGGGGAAATAGTTTTATAAATACATTCATTAATAGGTTGTTTATTAATAGATCTATTAGATGAATTGAATTAAAAATTAATAACCTTAAAGAGGAAAGTACCAAGCCCCAATAGTTTTACTGGGGAATTTTTTTACATTTTAAGTAAGAAATGATAACAATTCACCATAAATTTATTCTACAAAAAAAAAACAGAGGAAACACTTGCTAACTTGATCTATGATGGTAGCATTACCTGAATACCAAAATCAGACTGACATTAGTAAGAAAGGAAATACATAAGCCAACATTACTCATGAATATACATGAAGAATATTTAACAAGATATTAGCAAATTGAATCCATAAATGCTTTTAAAAGATTTATACTAGGATATATATTGGGAGAAAGTAGAGAAAACCACTAGACCATTCAGGTATGAACTAAATCAAATCCCTTATGATTATACAGTGGAAGTGAGAAATAGATCCAAGGGAATAGATCTGATAGACTGAGTGCCTGAAGAACTATGGATACAGGCTCATGACATTTTACAGGAGGCAGTGATCAAGACCATCCCCAAGAAAAAGAAATGCAAAAAGGCAAAATGGTTGTCTGAGGAGGCCTTACAAACAGCTGAGCAAAGAAGAGAAGCTAAAGGCAAAGGAGAAAAGAAAAGATATACCCATTTGAATGCAGAGTTCCACAGAAAAGCAAGCAGAGATAAGAAAGCCTTCCTTAGTGATCGATACAAAGAAATAGAGAAAAACAATAGAATGGGAAAGACTAGAGATCTCTTCAAGAAAACTAGAGACACCAAGGGAACATTTCATGCGAAGATGGGCACAATTAAGGACAGAAATGGGATGGACCTAACAGAAGCAGAAGATATTAAGAAGAGGTGGCAAGAATACACAGAAGAACTATACAAAAAAGATCTTCATGACCCAGATAACCATGATAGTGTGATCGCTCACCTAGAGCCAGACATCCTGGGATGCAAAGTCAAGTGGGCCTTAGGAAGCATCACTATCAACAAAGATAGTGGAGGTGATGGAATTCCAGGTGAGCTATTTTAAATCCTGAAAGATGACACTGTGAAAGTGCTGCACTCAATATGCCAACAAATTTGGAAAAAATAACAGTGGCCACAGGACTGAAAAAGGTCAGTTTTCGTTCCAATTCCAAAGAAAGGCAATGCCAAAAAATGTTCAAACTGCTGCACAATTACATTCATCTCACAGGCTAGCAAAGTAATGCTCAAAATTCTCCAAGCCAGGCTTCAACAGTACATGAACTGTGAATATGCAGATGTTCAAGCTGGATATGGAAAAGGAAGAGGAATCAGAGATCAAACTGCCAACATCCGTTGGATCATCAAAAAAGTGAGAGACTTCCAGAAAAATGTCTACTTTTGCTTTAAAGACTATGCCAAAGCCTTTGATTGTATGAATCACAACAAACTGTGGAAAATTCTGAAAGAGATGAGTATACCAGGCCACCTGACCTGCCTCCTGAGAAACCTGTATGCAGGTCAGGAAGCAAAAGTTAGAACGGGACATGGAACAACAGACTAGTTCCAAATTGGGAAAGAAGCATGTCAAGGCTGTATATTGTTGTCCTGCTTATTTGACTTATATACAGAGTATATATGATGTACTGGGCTGGATGAAGCACAGCTGGAATCAAGATTGCTAGGAGAAATATCAATAACCTCAGATATTCAGATGACACAACCCTTATGGAAGAAAGCAAACAATTAAAGAGACTCTTGATGAAAGTGAAAGAGGAGAGTGAAAAAGCTGGCTTAAAGCTCAACACTCAGAAAACTAAGATCATGGCATCTAGTCCCATCACTTCATGCCAAATAGATGAGGAAACAAAGGAAACAATGAGATCCTTTATTTTGGAGGGGCTCCAAAATCACTGCAGATGGTGACTGCAGTCATGAAATTAAAAGATGCTTACTCCTTGAAAGAAAAGCTATGACCAACCTAGAGAGCATATTAAAAAGCAGAGACATTACTTTGTCAATCAAGGTCCATCTAGTCAAAGCTTTGGTTTTTCCAGTAGTCATGTATGGATGTGAGAGTTGGATTATAAAGAAAGCTGAGTGCCAAAGAATTGATGCTTTTGAACTGTGGTGTTGGAGAAGACTCTTGAGAGTCCCTTGGACTGCAAGGAGATCCAACCAGTCCATCCTAAAGGAGATCAGTTCTGAATATTCATTGGGAAGACTCATTCTGAAGCTGAAACTCCAATTCTTTGGCCACCTAATGCAAAGAACTGACTCATTTAAGAAGACCTGGATGGTGGGAAAGATAGAAGGCAGGAAGAATAGGGGATGACAGAGGATGAGATGGTTGGATGGCATCACGATTTGAAGGACTTGAATTTGAGCAAGCTCCGTGAGTTGGTGATGGAAAGGGAATCCTGGTGTGCTGCAGTCCATGGAGTCACAAAGAGTTGGACACAACTGAGCAACTGAACTATGAACTGTGATACCAGGATCATGTTGGATAAACATCTTGGCATGTATATTTTTGTGTGTTTATTTATTCCCTTGGGATAAAGTTCTAGAAATAGAATTTCCAGATTATAGGGTGTGTATATCCTAAAGAATTTTAATGACTATTATTAAAATTACCTTCAAGAGAGCTGATCTGATTTTATTTCCACTGCAAGAACCTATGACAGCTGTTTGATTTTATATATATTCTTTTTTGGTGATTTTGTTTTGTTTTTGTTAGATTTTCTCTAAAGTTTTAAAACAATGATTCATAAAGAGTTTATGAGAATTTTTCATATTTTTACCTTTTTTTTCCTGTTTTGTCATTTATCTTCTAGCTCTAGTCTTGGCATTTTGGTCATAGGAATTTATTTTTTTTAACATGTATGTAATTTAAAATCTGAATATTTAGTCCATTGTATGCTTTGAAATAGTAACTCAGCTGTATTCCCCACTGACTTTAATTTTTAAATTTATTGCTATTCAATTGTAAATTTAGGGATTTATTTTGCATTTTTTATTTTATTCTTTTGATATCTCTTTTTTCTCCAACATCAGAACCATCTTTAGTTATAGAAATCATGTTTTACCTTTAAACTTTCTTTAAACTTTACATTTACTCAAATTAATTTACTTTTTTTAGATTGAGTACAAAATCATATAATCAATTCTCAGAATGTATTACATTGATTTTCTGTTTAACTGAATTGCAATTTCGAGAGAATTAATAGCTTTAAATATACACTGCACAGATTACATCATCTCATTTATTCAAATACACAAAGATGTAACATGTGCATCTTAGGTTGAGCTTTATTTCACATTTTCGTTGTTCTTTTAAACATAAAACATATTTAAATCTTTGTTTTCTAGCCACTTATTATTCTAGGTAGGAAGCAAAACTACTGTTTTTTAATACTGACTTTGAAGCCAGTCACATTTCAACTCATTAATTGCCAGAAAAATTTTTGAAGCAGTTACATTATTGCAAATAACAGTGAGTTTTGCCTTCCTTTACAGTCATTTTTAGACCTTTATTTTCCTTCTTGTTTGCTTATCCTAGCTGCCTTGAATAGCATTTCCAGAAAAAAATGTACAATAGTAGCTACAACTGTTTTCGTCCCCATTTGCATCTTGGTTTTAATGAGAAAGCCCTCTGATCATGGGCTTCCCTTTCTATTAGAGGAAATCTGACTAATGATGCTGGCTGTTAGGATCTGTCCTCTCAGAACACAATGCAATGAAACAGGGTGTTAACAAAGAATGTTAATCCCGAACAGTAATAATATAGTGATTATAGAGTTATAACTATAACAGAAACTTAACAGCCCTAAACAACTAATAACATACAAGTGTTATGGTTGGTAGTATCTTTCTCTTAGTGTTCTAAGGCAACATATCAGTAATGTATACTATGCTTCATCAAATATGTTTATTAGTGCTGAGACTGACAAATGTTTTCTATCCTTTGATAAAGTAGATTAATAGATTTCCTGATAAAACATTCTTCCATGACTGGTCATTATACAATTTTCAATTTAGTGGTGCTTCAGTTAGGCAGTGTTACTGTTAGTTGCTCAGTTGTGTCCACCTCTTTGCGACTCAATGGACTGTAGCCCACCAGGTTCCTCTGTCCATGGAATTCTCTAGGCAAGAATATTGGAGCAAGTAGACAATCCCTTCTCCAGGGGATCTTCCGAACCCAGGGATTGAACCTGGGTCTCCTGCACTACAGGCAGAATTTTGACCATCTGAGCCACCAAGGAAGCCCAGTAGTGCTTTATATATTGCTACTTCTATATTTGCAAGTAAAATAAAGTCAGTCCTCTGGATTTGTATATGTGTGCATGCTCACATTTTCCATTTCAGTACTATTGTATGAAAAATTTTTCAATTCTTTTTATAAAAGACTTCCAATGTTCTAGAAATATTTATTCCTTGAAGGTTCCTAGAACTTCTGTATAATATAAGCCTAATGTGTGTTTCATCAGTTGTGTGTGTTTGTTTGAAGATGTTTTGAATGATAAATTTCTCCTTTTCTTTCAAAGTTACTTTTTCTTAATTTCTTATCTTTCATAATTTTAGTTTCGCTAGGAAAAGTGTTTTCATTAAAATTTTCAAATGTGTTTGCATATTACATAGTATTTTCATTTTTAAAAATTATTTTAATATATGTAGTTATATCCATTATTTTCCATGTTATAGAGTTGTGCTTTACTAGTTTTTTTCTTGATTAACATTGCCAGAGGCTTCTTTTGATCTCATATATATATATCAATTCAGCTTCTTTCTTCTAATTCATTTATTTCTGTCCTTCATGATTTTTCCATTTTCTTTATTTTTGCTTTTCTAGTTTCTCAAATTAAAGGCTTAATTTGTTTATATTTATTGCTTTTTTTAGAATAATACAATGGTGTTAGTGCTATGGTCTGCATCTGAGTACAGCTTTTTCTGCATCCTACATGTCCTACTTATTTTTTTTATTATTTTTATTAAAGAAATATAACAGTAACTTTCAGCTGTGAGTAGTGCCATTTCTCTTCAGAGAGCCTGAGAAAAAGTGTATATGTATTTATATTTCTCACAATGAACAACAGATTCTATTGGCATTAGATACCCAAAGATCAGGGCTTCCCAAATGGCTCAGTGTTAAAGAATCTGCCTGTCAATGTAGGAGATGCAGGTTTAATTCCTGGGTCAGGAAGATCCCAGGAGGAAAGGAAATGGCAACACACTCCAGTATTCTTGCCTGGGAAATCCCATGGTCAGAGGAACCTGGCAGGCTGTAGTCCATGGTACTGCAAAGAGCTAGACATGACTGAGCGACTAAGCACACACACACACACACACACACACACACACACACACACACACACAC
>ML660777.1:3691594-3795000 GCA_007570785.1 Antilocapra americana | reverse complement strand
ACACACACACACACACACACACACACACACACACACACACACACACAGACACAGACACACACACACACAGACACACACACCCAAGATTAGGTGTGCCAAATATGCTGCAACGCCTAAGTGTGTCCCACAGAAAGAAGCATTGCCACAGGATAAAGCTTGGTTGCCAGAGGAGCCAATCACAGGATTAAAGAGTTGGAAATTACAACCCTCCCTCTTCCTCCTGGCAGAGGGGAGGGGCTGGAGGTTAAATCAGTTGCCTGTAGCCACTGGTTTAATCAGTTGTGCCTAGGTAAGGAAGCCTCCATAAAAACCCTAAAGGGCAGGGTGTGGAGAGCTTCAGGGTTGGTGAACACGTGGAGGTGCTTCAAAATTGACACGTCCAATGAGGACATGGAAGCCCCTCCCCCTCCTTCCCACGTGCTTTTCCCTACACAGCTTATCTGGAAGAGAATCTGCTATTCCTAAATAAAAGAAAAACTTTTTTTTTTTTTTTTTTTGCTTAACTGATAAAAAAGTCAGTGAGCCTGATCCCTTTAATTTGTGGGTTATCCCAGTGACTAGATAAGATGGAAGACTTTCCTGACTTGGGAAGTCGGTCAGGTCCTTTTGTTGTGGCCCTTCCAGTACTGTATTCAAGCCACCAATTTCATTTTTTATCATACATTTTTATGTGAGCTGTTTGTTGACATCTGTCCCCCAAAAGACTAAGAATCCTGAGATCAGAGACGGTATCAATTTTACTTCACCAATATTTATCACCTGGCACTTCTTGTAGGGAACCATCAGGAACATCTCCTGGAGAATGAAATGGCAACCCACTCCAGCATTCTTGCCTGGAGAATCCCATGGACAAGAGGAGCCTGGCAGGGTACAGTCCATGGGGTCGAAAAGAGTTGGACATGACTGAAGCAACTTAGCACGCATGTATGCACCTAATAAATGCTAGTTGAAGAATAAAATCACTTATCAAGTGAATCCATTCTTCTGTTTTTATACTTTCATCATGCACTTGTCTTTATACTGTACTTAACACATTATATTGCTATTATCTATTTAGTGGTCTGCACATCCTAATACAGTATAAGCTCCTAGAAGGGCAACATTATTTCTCAATTATTTAAAAATCCTCAAGAACTACTCAATAAATGTTTGATGAACTGATCTGTACCTTGAACTGGGAATTAGTGTTTCTGCTATGTATATGAGATGCTTTACATAGCTTCTTTGAGATTCAATTTTTTTTAATCTGTAGAATGAAGAAGTTATTCTAAAACTAATCTCTTGGAATCCCTTTCAATTAAAAAAGCTAAAAGTTATGTGATTTTAAACATAAAATACATTCTCATATCCCAAATCACTAACAATATCTTAAGCAACTTAAATGAGAAAAAAAAGACCTTCAGGGTAAATTTGAAGGTGTGTGGAGAAATTTCATAAAAGTATATAGGATAGAATTTTGCCGATTATTTTCTTTTTACTCAACAGATTTATAAGCAATAAAATGTTTATTCACAGAAGCCAAATTGGATAACAATAAAGAGTTTATGCTCTTCTGGGGCCATGAGAAAAAAAAAAACCCTTAAAATGTGTGTGCATTTTTAAAACTTATCATTTTAAGAAATAAAGTAGTTTGTACTTCTTGGGAATTTGAGGAATGTGATTATGCCTGCTGGATAGTCTTACTGTATACAAAGAGTTGGAAGTTTCCTTTAGGAATTTACTATTATATTCAAGAACAATATATTAGATTTTGGGCACATTGGACCATTTATGATAATTCTCTTTTAACAAATGTGATTTCTGGTAAAGAATAAAAGATATATATTTGAATGATTCTGTTTTCTATATTGAATCTACAAAATATAACCATTGGAAAAAATCTAACCCAGACACAGAAGAGTATCTTGAAATACTCTATCCAACATGAAATAATGCTTTCCTCATAAATAAAACTTTCCCCACTTAGTTTTATGGTGGTGATGGTTTGTTTAGTCGCTAAGTCGTGTCCAGCTCTTGGGAGCTCATGGACTGTAGCCCGCCAGGTTCTTCTGTCCATGGGATTTCCTCAGCAAGAATACTGAAGTGGGTTGCTATTTCTTTCTTCTAGGTATCTTTCCCACCCAGGGGTCGAATGCATGTCTCCTGCATTGCAGGTGGATTCTTCACTGCTGAGTCATCAGGAAAGCCCATTAAGCTTACTACCAATCTTCCAAATAAATAATTTATTTAGTGGCATTTGTTCCAGAGCCTGAGAATAATTTTCATAAATCAAATAGTTCATCAAGTTGTTTCAAAGAAACAGAAAAGAAAGGTAGTTTGAAAACAATGGATAAATGAGAGTAGCTGCTTTCTTTCTCATATCATCATGCAAAATATACATCCCTTAAGCAACAATATTACTTCTTTTTGGAAAGCATCTGATAGAGTATATTACCTCCAACTCCTTCCAACCTTACTTTCAAATGACCATGAGGACCTTAAATATAAGTATGTAGAAAAAGGTCTGAGTTTGGGAAACACTAACGAGGTGCACTGACCTCACCTAGACTGTCAGAGTATCAGACATTTCACTACTAGGGATTCATTCCTTGGGGACTTTTGCCATGTGGAAACAGGTCCCTTTTTGTGTCTAATTTTGGATGGAGCACCAAATACATCAAAATTTTGCTATTCAATCATATTGCATCTGGAACTTAGAATACTGTCAGCCCAACCATGAGAGTAAGTCACAAGCAGGAAGTAATATTAGATAGAGGAGAGATGAGGAGAGAGGGGGCTTGTAACCACCTGCTTAGGGGCCAGGCGAGGTATGCCTTTTTGGCATCACTAGGGATGGGAAGAGGGAAGGAAGGAACATGAAGAGTAATGGATACTTAAAGGAACAGCTGGACATGCGTTTGAGCAAATTCCGGAAGATGGTGAAGGACAGGGAAGCCTGGTGTGCTGCAGTCCATGGGGTCGCGAAGAGTTGGACACTACTCAGCAACTCAACAACAACAACAACAAAAGGAACAGCTATATGATGGCAAAGATTAAATTTACAACTTTTCCAGTGACAGATTACATGTTTCATGGTCAACTTATTACAGAAATGTTGCTTCTGAAAGTCAGAAAGTGGCTTTAACTGCCAACCTTCTTTTGAGAGACCTTTCAGAATTTCTAATAACAACAACATGTATTCACCAGTTATAACAATTATATCAACACGTCATACATGGTAAGTCAAATATTTTTTGGTTTAACACGTTCTCATTTGAGTATTAAACGGTTTTTTCCCTGTTTTTTAACTCTCTTATAGAAACACAGAGAAACATACCCTGAACGGTTTGGGCACTACTCTAACTTTTGATATCACCAACCCCTGGCACCTGACCCTGTACCAGGACATGGGTACTTCACAAACTCAGGCTCTTCCATTAGACTCTTCTCTGAAACAGGGATGCTAAACAGGAATTCTTCATTCTGAATTTCAGCCACAGAAAAGGTAAGAGTATGATTATGCTGACTGCAAGCTTCAATAAGGAATATATATGGTTCCTATATACGGCTCAGAGGTAGACCAACATCACTGTAATTCAGGAAAACTGACATTCAAAAGATAAGGCTCTCAGGCAAAGACACATTGCTTATAATGCTGTTTCCCAGATGCAAAAAGGAGTGGTAACATTAGCATCAAATGTTTATATCATTATTTAACATTTATATCCATTAAAAATTTTAAAATAAAAAACTTCATGGTCAAAAAGAAACAAAAAATCTGCTTTCAGACTCAGATGAAATAACTCAAAAAGTGATATATCAAATGACAGCATATTTAATATGGTTAAGAAGAAATTGTGGGAACTTCCCTGGTGGTCCAGTGGTTAAGAATCTGCCTGGTAATGCAGGGGATGTGGGTTCGATCCCTAGTTGGGGAATTGACATGTCACATGCCTCAGAGCAACTAAGCCATGCATTGCAAGCTCTAAGCCCGTGCATCACATCAAGAGAGTCCGTGCACCACAAAGAAAGATCCCGCGTGACACAACTAAGATGTGGTGCAGCCAAGTAAATAAACATTAAAAAAAATTTTATTGAAAAAATTGTGAAAAAATAAACTACAGGAAACTATCATCACACCTTAGATTCATTGACAAAGAAGCCACTTATAACTCTACCTGTTCATCATACAGTTTTTTACTTCTGCTAATTGATAATTCCTTTAGAAACCATCTAAATTCTTATTAATTTCACATCCAGTAAACAGACAAAGAAGAAAATGAAAATCAAATCCAGGAACAAGAGTAGAGAAGTTTGACTCTGCATGAATAAAAGCCAAATTGCTTCTGGTTCTTGTGTCCCCTACTCAGCTCTTTCTGTGCCCTGCATGAACTTCTGGAAGCAGCACATATGTATAATTTAATTTTTCATTTCTTAACTGTGCAATTTATTTTATTTTTTAGACATCATCATTCATTTTCCCCACTGGTGCATTTTCTACAGGTAGGAAAAATAATACTCAATACCCTGGTGTAAATAAAAAAATATATATGCTTTTTAAAGCATATGTATACATCTTATATTAATTTTTCATATTTAAACATTAAGCTTTTATGCAGAAAGCATTTCTAAATTGCTAAGCAGAATCCATTTTAGCTATTCCAAGACAAAAATAAAGGCTTCATAGTTTTTTATTAACTATTTCAAATACTATTCTGCTACTTTAAAAAATATATACAGTTTGTCTTCAATGCAAATCTAAAATATATATCAACTATAATGGCAATGTGACACAGTGGTTAAGAGTGGGTTTGTGATGTCAGAAAGCCTGATTTTAACTCTGCCTCTAACACTTTCAAGCTGTTTTACCTTAGAAAAGGTATTAACCTCTCTGTATCTCAGTTTCCTCATTAGCAAATGAGAACAATCATAATACCTACATCAAAGAATTGTTATGAGCGTTACTCATTAAAACCATTACTGTTTTGGTTACCACAGGGGAAGGATGGGAGTGAGGGATAGTTAGGGAATTTGGGATTGACATGTTCACACAGCTATACCTAAAATGGGTATCCCACAAGGATCTACTGAATAGCACAGGGAACTCTGCCCAATATTATATAACAACCTAACTGGGGAAAGAAATTGAAAAAGAATACATACATGCATGTGTAAAAAAGAAAAAAAGAATTTGAACCTAAAAAAAAACACAAAAATTACTACTGTGTCTGGTGCCAGCCAAGGAGATAGATATCTTGACAATATCCTTTCATTGTCATCCCAAAGAATCAATTCTGTACCTATATACACATGAGTGTGTTTGCTTCACTAGACACAAGGTACACGAGTTCATCAATTGAGTCCTCTCAAAACCTGCAGACTCACATGTGTGCACATGCATATATACACACATCCTGCATCAGAATGACCTGTACCAACCTCTGAGATACCCAATTAAGAACATCACCTATGGATGTACTGGGTTGACATTAGAAACAGGGCAAAGGTAAATCGGAAGGGATATGCAGTTGCCCATGGACATCCCTGGGACGTATGTGTTTCATGAAGGAAAGTGCTGATCCCCTCTGGTTAATCTAGAAAGGCTTCAGGAAAGCCTAGTGACAGTGACAGTTTAATGACAGGAGAGGCATGCTTGGGTGGATTTGAAAGAAAACCTAATGTCGGCTTACAAGGTTGTTATCTTAAAGGCTTTGCATTTGCACTGGAATGACTGTATCATGGGAGTGTGAGATAAGTTTGTCTAACAAGGCATCCATCAGCCTCTGGATGGGGGCATGTGAGAGAAGCCCAACGGCCTCCCTTCACACACAACCCAGCCCACCATGATTGCTCCCAAGCCTGCGTGCAACCCCCACAAAAGGGGAGGGAACACAGGGTGTGCACCCAGCCAAAAATGCCAGTTCTCCATGGCAGGTGGTGAGGACAACAATGATGAAGCAGCACCTGGCCCCCCAAGTGAAGGGGCAAGGGGGACAGGCACAGCTCTCTTACCATCTCAAAAACCACAATCACAGAAAGCTAACCACACTGATCACATGGACCACAGTCTTATCTAACTCAGTGAAACTATGAGCCATGCCATGTAGGGTGACCCAAGAAAGACGGGTCATGGAAGAGAGTTCTGACAAAACATGGTCCACTGGAGAAGGGAATGGCGAACCACTTCAATATTCTTGCCTTGAGAACCACATGAACAGTATAAAAAGGCAAAAAGATAGGAAACTGAAAGATGAACTTCCCAGGCTGGTAGGTGCCCAACATGCTGCTAGAGATCAGTGGAGAAATAGTTGTAAAAAGAAGGAAGAGATGAAGCCAAAGCAAAAACAACACCCATTTGTAGATGTCACTGGTGATGGAAGTAAGCTCAATGCTGTAAAAAGCAATGTTGCATAGGAACCTAGAATGTTAGGTCCATGAATCAAAGCAAATTGGAAATGATTAAACAGGAGATGGCAAGAGTGAACATCAACATTTTAGGAATCAGGGAACTAAAATGGACTGGAATGGGTGAATTTAACTCAGATGACCATTAAATCTTCTACTGTGGGCAAGAATACCTTAGAAGAAATGGAGTAGCCATTATAGTCAACAAAAAAAAATCCAAAATGCAGTACTTGGATGTAATCTCAAAAATGACAGAATGATCTCTCTTCGTTTCCAAGGCAAAGCATTCAATGTCAGAGTAATCCAAGTTTATGCCCCTACAAGTAATGCTGAAGAAGCTGAAGTTGAAAGGTTCTATGAAGACCTACAAGATCTTTTAGAACTAACACCCCAAAAAGATATGCTTTTATTATAGGAGACTGGAATGAAAAGTGGAAGTCAAAAGATACCTGGAGTAACAGGCAAATTTGGCCTCGGAGTACAAAACAAAGCAGGTCAAAGGTTAACAGAGTTTTGCCAAGAGAACGCACCGGTCATACCAAACACCCTCTTCCAACAAAACAAGAGAAGACTCTACACATGGACATCACCAGATTGTCAACACAGAAATCAGACTGATTACACTCTTTGCAGCCAAAGATGAAGAAGCTCTATACAGTCAGCAAAAATAAGACCTGGAGCAGACTCTGGCTCAGATCATGAACTCCTCATTGCCAAATTCAGACTTAAACTGAAGAAAGTAGGGAAAACCAGTAGACCATTCAGGTATGACCTAAATCAAATCCCTTACAATTATATACTGGAACTGACAAATAGATTCAAGGGATTGGATCTTATAAACAGAGTGCCTGAAGAACTATGGACAGAGGTTCACAACATTGTACAGGAGACAATGATCAAGATCATCCCCCCAAAAAAGAAATTCAAAAAGGCAAAATGGTTATCTGAGAAAAGAAGAGAAGCTAAAGGTCAAGGAGAAAAGGAAAGATATACCCATTTGAATGCAGAGTTCCAAAGAATAGCAAAGAGAGATAAGATAGCCGTCCTCAGTGATCAATGCAGAAAAATCCTGTAAAAGAACAGAATGGAAAAGAACTGAGATCTCTTCAAGAAAATTAGAGATACCAAGGGAACATTTCAAGCAAAGCTGGGCACAATAAAGGACAGAAATGGTATGGACCAAACAGAAGTAGAAGATATTAAGAAGAGGTGGAAAGAATACACAGAAGATTTATACAAAAAGTTCTTCATGACCCAGATAACCACCAAGGTGTGATCACTCACCTAGAGCCAGACATCCTGGAATGTGAAGTCAAGTGGGCCTTAGGAAGCATCGCTATGAACAAAGCTAGTGGAGGTGATGGAATTCCAGTTGAGATATTTCAAATCGTGAAAGATGATGCTGTGAAAGTGCTGCACTCAATATGCCAGCAAATTTGGAAACCACAGCAGTGGCCACAGGACTGGAAAAGGTCAATTTTCATTCCAGTCCCAAAGAAAGGCAATGACAAAGAATGTTCAAACTACTGCACAATTGCACTCATCTCACATGCTAGCAAAGTAAATCTCAAAATTCTCCAAGTCAGGCTTCAACACACACGTAAACCAAGAACTTCCAGATATTCAAGCTGGTTTTAGAAAAGGCAAAGGAACCAGAGATCAAATTGCCAACATCCATTGGATCATTGAAAAAGTAAGAGAATTCCAGAAAAAACATCTATTTCTGCTTTATTGACTATGCCAAAGCCTTTGACTGTGTGGATCATAACAAACTGTGGAAAATTCTTCAAGGGATGGGAATACCAGATCATCTGACCTGCTTCCTAAGAAACCCATATGCAGGTCAAGAAGTAACAGTTAGAACTGGACATGGAACAACAGACTGGTTCCTAATAGGAAAAGGAGTTCATCAAGGCTGTGTATTGTCACCCTGCTTATTTAACTAATACACAGAGTACATCATGAGAAATGCCCAGTTGGATGAAGCACAAGCTGGAATCAAGATTGCCAGGAAAAATACCAATAACCTCAGATATGCAAATGACACCACCCTTATGGCAGAAAGTGAAGGTGAACTAAAGAGTCTCTTGATGAAAGTGAAAGAAGAGAGTGAAAAAGTTGGTTCAAAGCTCAACATTCAGAAAACTAAGATCAAGGCCTCTGGTCCCAACACTTCATGGCAAATAGATGGGGAAACAAAGGAAACAGTGAGAGACTTTATTTTGAGGGGGGGCTCCAAAATCACTGCAGATGGTGATTGCAGCCATGAAATTAAAAGACGCTTGCTTCTTGGAAGGAAAGTTATGACCAACCTAGACAGCATATTAAAAAGCAGAGACATTACTTTGCCAACAAAGGTCTATCTAGTGAAAGCTATGATTTTTCCAGTAGTCATATATGGATGTGAGAATTGGACCATAAAGAAAGCTGAGTACCAAAGAATTGATGTTTTTGAACTATGGTATTGGAGAAGACTCTTGAAATTCCCTTGGAATGCAAGGATATCCAACCAGTCCATTCTAAAGGAAATCAGTTGTGAATATTCATTGGAAGGACTGATGCTGATTCTGAAGCTGAAGCTGAAGCTCCAATACTTTGGCCACTTGATGCAAAGAACTGACTCATTTGAAAAGACCCTGATGCTGGGAAAGGTTGAAGGCAGGAGGAGAAGAGGATGACAGAGGAAGAGATGGTTGGATGGCATCACCAACTCGATGGACATGAGTTTGAGTAGGCTCCAGTAGTTGGTGATGGACAGGGAGGCCTGGTGTGCTGTAGTCCATGGGGTCGCAAAGAGACGGACAGGACTGAGCGACTAAACTGAACTATTTAACAAGATTAAAGACACATGAACCAAAGAACAGAAATAAGGAAATGAAGTCCAAGGTTTGTCCATGAGAGACTGTGATGTGCGCTATGTGCATCTTAATTCTCCAAGCAAGAATACTGGAGTGGGGAGCCATTCTCTTCTCCAGGGGATCCTTCCAACCCAGAAATCAAACCTGAGTCTCCTGCATAGCAGACAGAGTCTTTATTGTCTAACTCACCTGTGAAGCCCAGTTCTGGAGAACACAGTCAGTGACAAGACACTGGAACCTTTTGGGGAATTGGCAAAGAGCATTTTAGGAAGAACTTCAAGGGACTAAGATATGAATGAGGAAAACAAGGCTGACCCCAAGGATGACAGTGAGAAGTGTAGAACAGCTGTAGGAGGGGAGTCCATGCGGAGACTAAGATTGATCAAGATACAAAAGTAAAAGTATCTGGGACAGGTAGCTATCTGGCATGGAAAAAATGTGGGAGAGATATGAGAGGGAAGCATGAGGCAAAATGAAGTTAAGTTTACCAATAAAATGCACGAACAGAATTCAGAATGCAGAAGAGGTGAAGTGACACCAGTTTGTGGCTTGAAATGGAAAAGAGGTGATGATGATACAACTGCTTTGATTGACAGAAAGGTGGAATGGAGGATCTGGAGCAAAATATATCATTGTTCTTGAATCTTCAGCTGACATGGGATCTCCTTCCCAACTCACTCTAAGTTCAGGGAAATATAAATAAGAGAGTGAACAGGCAAGAGGAAAACTCCATTTGTATTGTCAAGCTCTTGCTATCATGTGAGGTCAACACTCACTATCTAAACCCTTTGCTGCTTCTCATCTGTTCTTAACCCTTTGTCTCTTATCAATTACTATTTCCATTATTGGGCACTTCACCTGTGCGGGGCGAAGACAGTGCATAGTTTTCAAAAATAGCTTTATGTACAGACTGGCATATGCATGCAGACACATACACCTTCCAAAGCTGGAAGACATATCAGAATTAAATGTTGGCTGAGACTTCACTTTCCAGTACAGAAGGTGCAGGTTAAATCTCTGGTTGAGGAGCTAAGATTTCACATGCCTCAAGGCCAAAAACCCAAAACATTAAAAAATAAAAAAAAAAAAAACACCAGAAACAATATTGTAATAAATTCAATAAGGACTTTAAAAATGATACAAATCAAAAAAAGTCTTAAAAAAAACTACTTTATTAATGCCCTTTTCATGTCATTTTCTTTCCTAAAATGACTCATGCTTTCTGTACCTACTTATATGAAAATACTTTTGCTATTCCTTACACTTGTTTCACACGTTTCACTTCATAAACAGTTGAATCGTGGTAAATGAGAAGGATTATTCACATTACCTCTTTAGCTGGTCATCTCTCTTCTCCAGTGGTACTAAACAAGAAAGTAGTATAATGAACACATTTTTAAGCAGCAAACAGCACAAAAGAAGTGCTGCTTTGAGGGCCATTTTAGTCTAATGCATTTTCAGAGAGCCATACAACAGGGCTGAAGAAATAGAGTGTGCCTCAGAGAAAACAGCAAAACAAAAAGTTACTCTCAGAATAAATATCTGCGAACCAGTTTGCATTCTGAGCTAAGTACCTTCACGTCGGCACAGACAATAAATATCTAATTAACACAAATATCTAATTGCTTTAACAGAAGAGGCAGTAAATTATATCAAAGGGAAAAAACTGAACAGTGGGGAAAATAGGGAGAAAACTACCCAGGGGATTATTTATGTGAGAAATGTGATTATACTCACAAGTATTCTTCTCTTTAATGTACTTGGCTAAGATGTTGTCTCAGCAAACAGCTCTTGTCCCATGAAACAGTAAATGCAAGCAAGTTCTTCCAGCAAGAGGGAGAGGATGTTGGTTATCCACAAGACTAGGTAATTAGTAAAATCTTAGCACATCTAATATACTTGACTTGAGTAGCATTCTGAGTCAAATGATATGATTCTATGCTTGACTCAAAGTTAAAATAAAAAAATGAACAGGTGAGCAGGAACTAATCAGTCAATATACATTATGTCTCAAGAATCCCATAGACAGAGGAGCCTGGTGGGCTGCAGTCCAAAGGGTCACAAAGAGTCGAACGCAACTGAAGAGACTTAGCATGTAAGCACGCACATAAACCATAGAATAATCTGCCAATAAACTAGAACTGTGTCCAGAAATGATCACATTTAAATAAGTTCTCCTGACACCAGGTTGGATTGTTGTTAGAGATGTTTTAAAGTAAAATTTTCATGAATTCCAAATAAACATCTTACATGAAAAATGCACAAAGATAATGATTTATAGTCAATAAAGACACTTATATGAACTCCAAATGATTTCAGGGATTGACTCCTGTGGCAAAGATGGCCTCTTCTCTCCTGCAGGCTATGAGCCTCTTTTGCCTTTAAAGTTCATCTCATTAGAAAAGCTCTCTGCAGCTCATTCCATTTGGCCTCAGATATAATATTCCAGTGTTGCCTACATACATAATGTGAACCCCTGCATCTCAACGGAGGCTTATACCTTATTTATTTATTTGTATTCATTCCCTCCTTTACACTATCTTCTCCAACATCATTAGGGAGGAACAGAGCCAACTGAGCATTTAGGTTTCTCTTTGAGCATGGTAGGACATCTGTACTGTCCTCTCGTGTCCTTTGATAGCCTTCGTAAATGTCAGTTTGCAGCTTTTAATATTCAAGGGAAAAGAGGAAATTGAAAATTGACATAAATCATGCATTAGAAGCACAGATTGTTAGCTTTGAAAAGGACTTCAGAAGTCATAAGAGCAAGTCTTCCATCTAGGAATCAATCCTCTTTAAACATATTTGTAGAGGGGCAGTTTTCAACTTCTACTTTAAAATCATTTAGTGGTGGGAAGCTCATCATATCACAAAGCAAATCTGTTTTACCATTTTCCAATCCTGGTTTCTCCAGTAGTCATGTATGGATGTGAAAGTTGGACTATAAAGAAAGGTGAGCACCAAAGAATTGATGCTTTTGAGCTGCAGTGTTGGAGAAGACTCTTGAGAGTCCCTTGGACTGCAAGGAGACCCAACCCGTCCATCCTAAAGGAGATCAGTCCTGAGTGTTCATTGGAAGGACTGATGTTGAAGCTGAAACTCCAATACTTTGGCCACCTGATGCGAAGAGCTGACTCAATGGAAAAGACCCTGATGCTGGAAAGATTGAGGGCAGGAGAAGAAGGGGACAACAGAGGATGAGCTGGTTGGATGGCATCACCGACATGGTTTGGGTGGACTCTGGGAGTTGGTGATGGACAGGGAGGCCTGGAGGATTCATTATTCTCCACAGGGCACAGACCCTCTGTGGTTCATGGGGTCACAAAGAGTCAGACATGACTGAGTGACTGAACTGAACTGAATTCTATTCAGAAAGTTATTCCCTAAAGGAAGTCAAAATTGAAAATGTTAGTCTCTCAATCATGTTCAACTCTTTGCGACCTCATGAACTATAGTCTGCCAGGCTCCTCTGTCCATGGAATTCTCCAGGCAAGAATATTGGAGTGAGTTGCCATTCCCTTCTCCAGAGGATCTTCCCAATCCCAAAACCACCACCATATAACTCCCAGCCATGAACCTTTCTTCTGGCCTCTGCAGAAGCAAGGACAAGTGCAAAAACTGCCTTATTTATATGTCAGTCCTTCAAATATTTGGAGTGTTATTTCTTTCTGTAGTCTTTTCTCCAAACGATTGTCCCAAGCTCATTTATATATATTTTTATAGTTGCATCCATTCAACAAAACCATTGTGAATATTAAGTGAAAGTCCCACATAAAAACTAAAAAATAGTAAGCATTTGCATGACTGTTCAAAAGATGAATTTACTCATACAAAGAGATCCCATGGTCTATATAGTCCATGGAATTTTCCAGGCCAGAATACCAGAATGGGTAGCCCTTCCCTTCTCCAGAGGATCTTCCCAACCCAGGGATCAAACCCAGGTCTCCTACATTGCAGGCGGATTCTTTACCAGCTGAGCCAAAAGAGAAGCCCAGGAATAATGGAGTGGGTAGCCTATCCCTTCTCCAAGGGATCTTCCCACCCAGGAATTGAACTGGGGTCTCCTGCACTGCAGGCTGATTCTTTACCAATTGAGCTATCAGCAAAGCCCACGAAGAGATCTCTGGATCTTGTTTTCTCTATCCATACTTCTGAAGAAATCAGAAATCCTCTTTGGAAAACTGTCTAATCTGTTAATGTCAATATCCTACTGCAAACTTGTTGACAAAATAGCATAATTCTTCAATGAACTCGTGGTCAAAACAAAAGTTCACACTAAATACTTTATGTGGTCAAGACCTGAGTGCTGCTTGTTTGTATATTTTTGTGTTTAAAATCAGTGCATCATTTTGTTAGTCTTTTTAGCAACAACAGCAAATGGTGGGCTCATTTAAATACTCTAGATTATTTTCACTTGCACTATTCCTAACCTAGGTTTCTCTCTTTTTTATTTTTGCAAAATATCTCATTGATAACATTTTTATCATGAGCTGAGGGAAGATTGATTCCTGACTAAAATGTGGATCTTGTTTATGTATCTTCTAATTCTTTTATTAAAAATGGCAATCAAAAATCATATATCATATGAATCAGAAAAGTTTTCTCTTTGATCTAAAAAAAAGTAGACCACTGAGGGATAAAACCTATCCTGTGCTAACAACAAATTCCTGGAGAAAGAATATTGGCAAAACTTCAAACTGAGACATTTGCTTATAGACACTTCAAAATCATTTTGCAAAAGACACTTGAAATATATCAGATTTTCTTTCTCATGCATAATCAGAGCTATTTAAATAACTTAATAATAAAACAAATTTTCTTTACACAATTCTGATTACTGCTAGCCAATGATTATATACAAGCCTACTTTAACTAATTGGTTTATATATGCAATGATCTATTATCTTCCAAAGAATGTTCCTCCATTTTCAAATAATAAGCTTAATATATTTAAAACACTGAAAAATTTCTGTGTACAGAAATTTGAATCTTTTTAAGAAATAAGTTAACAATTTTTTATTATCCTTGGAGAAAACAGTATATGATATATAGGAAAAAATTAAAATGGTATTAATTTCATAAGGGAATAGTGTCAACATCATAACAATACTATCAGATCTTCAGTTTTCTCTGGAAGAGAGAATTCCACTATTCAGACATCTGAAGTGTAACAGGTCACTAGTTTGTCTAATCTTTCAGCTGTGAGTTTTATTTATGACTTTCTGAAGACTGCAGCTGTATTTATGTTCAACAGAATAAATAGAGGAAGATCAGGTGTTCACATCTGCTTACTTCATTGATTATAAATGAAATTATGGAGACTAGGCAATTTGTGGGATTAGCCAGAAAAGGAAAAGAAAAACACATCCCTCCATCTGTAAAGTTTTAGACATACAGAAACCTTATGATGATGACCTGAATTCTGGCTTATCCTTACTTAATCATAAGAATGCATCTATCAGTCAAATCAATACATAGGCATGAAGACATTCTGTGTATTTGAGAAAATCCTCTGATATTTATGTCCATGAGGCAAAGGGTGAAGGATCATACTATTTTTAGAGTATCTTCAGGTTTCCCATGTGACACAAGTGGTAAAGAACCCACCTGCCAATGCAGGAGACGTAAGAGAAATGGGGTCAATCCCTAGGGTGGAAAAGAGGCCAGGAAAAGAGACAGGGAGAATCTTGTCTTGCCTGGAGAATCCCATGAACAGAGAAGCCCGATGGGCTGAGGTCCCTAGGGTTGCAGAGAACCAGACACGACTTAAGTGACTTAGCATGCACACACACAGAGTAATTTCATTTCTAAAAAGACAGAATTTTACCCTGAAACACATATGACATTTCATGACATTTCACTTCTCTTTGACTTTTATACAAATAGTATTCATTCTTTATTGTGCAAATGCTTCAACATGGCAACTGTTTTATTTGTGTTTATTTATACTGCTCTTTATCCAAAAGGAATTAAATATGACACTTATAATGGATTAAACAATATAGAAAAATGAAAACAAAATTTTAAATACATAAGAAAGATGGGGCAATAGAGTAAAATTGGGTAGAAATACAAGGCAAATTAAAGTTAGTTCAAGAAATGTGTACTACATAATCCTAGTTGTTACTGAGTAGAGGAAAACAATTATCTGTAAGCTTCACACTCACATAAAGTACTTTTTATTGCTCAAGAAAACAACAACTGTGCCTAATTCCTTGACCAAAAGGAAATTTCTTCCACAAGATCACTCACCGTGAGAACACTTAGCAGTATAATAAAATCGATAATATTCTTAGTACACATAACATTGTATTTCATAAGGCTGTTGTTTTTGGAAAGCCATCAGTATTAGCCTATGATGGCAGACCAAAGAGGGACTGAATAAATGCAATTTTCAGCAAGAGATTGGGTTGAAAATGCAATATAAAATTTTATAGGATCATGGCTTTCTGATGCTGATATATATTTGCTATGACTTAATATCATTAAATACTAGTGGTATATATAGAAATGGATAGTAAACAAAAAACAAAAAAAGCAAGCCTCTTTTTTGTTTTGGGTAGTTTTCAATACCCAATCATTAACTTACATGAAAAAAAGTTATTCTGAAATGCTTTCGTCACATTTCTCTTAGGTTAAAATATACATTAGATCTGAGCACAGGTGCTAAAGAAGTATTTAGCTAAATTAATACGTGCAAAGCCTATGTTGCTAAACACTATTTGCAATTCCTACCGAAATATGTCATGGTACAGTGGGGTAAGTGCTTGAAGAATAGCAAACATGGGTCCTATGAAAATAATGGAGAGAAGCCACCTTGAGCACCCATGAGACATCTCAGAGAAGGTGACCTTGGAGAAAAAGAACAGGCCAGACATAATGGAAGGTAGAGGGATCCAGGCAGAGCAAAGAGTACGTGCAAAAGCCAGAGCATAAGGAAAGGTCATAGAACATTTAATTCACTGTGTACTCTTGGAGGATAGTTACAGGAGTTACAAGAAAGAAGGAAAGGCATGATCTGGATCATAAGAAGCTTTGTGTGTATGTGTGAATGAATGTTCTGTCATGTCCGACTCTTTGCCACCCCATGGCCTATAGCCCACCAGGCACCTCTGTCCATGGGATTCTCCAGGCAAGAACACTGGAGTGGGTTGCCATTTCCTCCTCTAGGGCATCTTCTCAACACAGGGATCAAACCCATGTCTTTTGTGTTTCTGACACTGGCATGTGGGTTCTTTACCAGCTGAGCCACCAGGGAAGCCCTCCATTTCACAATAAGAACTTTTTAACCTTTTCCCTAGCCATTGAGAAATGCTGAGCAAGAAAGAGACAGGACCATATTTGAATTTTAGAGAAGTTTCTCTGGTAGCCATATAAAGAATGGTCAGGAAAAGGGTAAGGATAACAGTAGGAAGATAAGTCAGAATGTTTTGATAATCATGTCAGAGAAGACAGTTGAAAGTGGAAACACTTAAGAGATATTCAGGAAGATGAAAGAAATAATTGAAAGAACTTGTTGAATCATTAGAGGGTTGGTGAATGGGAGGAAAGTGGCAAAAATGACATTCAGGTTTCTGACTTGAGCAACTGGGAGAAAGATGTGGCCACTGTCTGCCCAAAGGAGAAAATATGGGAAGCTCAGTAAAAGAAAGAAAACTTCATTTTGTGGCATGGTGAATTTGAAAGCTATCCTGGGAGATGTCCAAATAAAAATGTTCAGAAAAAAATTTTGATATATGGGCCTGGGACTCAGGAAAGAGCTTTAAGATTGAGGTTTGGGTGTCACTGGTATAGATGATGATTGAGAAAATTCTGATTTAACATGGCAAACCTGCTATCCCTCCTGACATCTGAATGGAAATTACAACATAAAATTTGAGGATAGAAATCCACCTGCAACAATAAATAGAAAAGTAAGAAGGATGACCAGCAGATGAGATCGTTCAGCATTTGTTTCTGGAAGTGCATTGATGGATGATCTAAAGGAATGAAATTGTGTCTCTGTACACCTAACAGGGAGATGTGATACTGCAGGGAGATGGGCAGTAATGTGCTCATTGGAACCTTGAAACTCACTGAGCTTAAAATTCTTAATTACATATAATAGAAGTTGGGAGAGACAGGAAGAAAGTCAGATGGGGTAGTAACTGTAAGTCTGGCAATGAAGAGTGTGTCCTCGTCAACATTTGCTTTGCCCTCCCTAACAACTGAAAAACAGAAATACGAAAAGGAAAAAAGAAAGTAAAACAATTCATTATTTTAATTGTGATAGTGTCAATAGGAAGGAGGGATAAAGACCAGTGGCTGTAGGTCAATGTTAATGTTCTTTCCTTTAAATAACAGGAAATAAAGTCAAAACTAAAAGCAAGAAAGGACAAAATAAGGCATAGAAAAAGCAGAAAATTATTGGGAAATAAAAACTAAACCACAGAAACAAGTCCAAATATATCAGTAATCATAATAAACAGAAATGGCTTAAGCCCCTGAAACATGTAAGATGCTGGGCAGACAAAAGTTTTGTTTGAACATTATTATGTAAGAAATGTGGTATGCTTATCTTGTTCGCCCACAATAGGTACAGAATCTTCACTGCAATTGTCTGGACCATGAATCCATCTTTGGGTTTGTCATTTAGCTTTAAGAAAACAACAATCGGGATCTCTATTGAATGAAAAATATATTCTACTGAACTAAATTCTATTCAGTGAGTTTTGGGTTTTCTCTCACTAGGAACTGATGAAAGCCTTGATAAGGGTGATAGTGACGACTGCCTGTCCTGTGCTGCGCTTGGTTCAGCTCTTTCTTCTCTCACTGTCCAGTTTGTTCTGAATTTCTTTTTTTTAATCCATACCAGGCCATTCAATACTAATCATTTATAGTTCAGGTTTTAAATGACAACCGTCTTACTGAATGCTAAGTAGTATTTCCTTTGGTAATGTTGCTATAATGCCTGATATGACTACAGAACAGGAATTCATCCTGCCTAGTACTTGAATGGCCCCCCACATTTTCTGTCTGCCTCCGAATATTCCTTCAGCTGTCTCTGGATTTTGTTCTTTGGTTTCTGTCTTTTGAGGCCAATGATAACTTCCCAATCATATTTGAGTTTAAAGCTTTTCCCCATTGGACAGATTCTTAGGTACTCCATCATATCTTCTGGTTACAGGAGCCTAACTGTTTAACTATTCTATGCCTACTATAATGTAAACTAACCACATATTTTATGTTGACACTAAATTAATGCTAAGAAATCAAAGAAAGAAAAATCAACAAGACATCTTTAGAAGGTAATAAGAGTTGATATGGTTTTTCCAGTAGTCGTGTATGGATGTGAGAGTTGGACCATAAAGAAGGCTGAGCACCGAAGGACTGATGCTTTTGAACTGTGGTGTTGGAAAAGACTTGAGAGTTTTGGACTGCAAGGAGATCAAACCAGTCAATTCTAAAGGAAATCAATCCTAACTATTCATTGGAAGCACTGATGCTAAAGCTGAAGCTCCAATACTTTGGCCATCTGATGTGAAGAACTGGGCTTAGAAAAGACCCTGGTGCTGGGAAAGACTGTAGGCAGAAGGAGAAGGGGATGACAGAGGACGAGATGGTTAGATGGCCTCACCAACTCAATGGACATGAGTTTGGGCAAACTCCAGGAAATGGTGAAGGACAGGGAAGCCTAGCATGCTGCAGTTCGTGTGGTCACAAAGAGTCAGACATGACTGAGCAACAAGAGTTGCTCAGTAGAAGGCTAATGATATGAAATACACACACACATTTTTACCAGACTATGAATAATCTTACATAATTAAAAATAGCTAATTATTCAACCAAAGAAAGTTCTAAATGTGTTTTGTGTTGGGGTTTTGAATAAAATACAAAATGTTTATGGTGTTAAAAAAAAAAAACAAAAAAACTTGGCCCAAGGGTCTTCCCTGGTGGCTCAGTGGTAAAGAATCCTCCTGCCAATGAAGGAGACCCAGGTTCAATTGCTGGGTCAGGAAGATCCCTTGGAAAAGGAAATGGCAACCCCCTCCAGAATTCTTGCCTGGGAAATCCTATGGACTGACGAGCCTAGAGGGCTACAGTCCTTGGGGTTGCAAAGAGTCAGACATGACTTAACAACTGAGCAGGGTCACCACCAAACCAGGAGTGAAACTGTCCTGCTTGCCCTAGAATAAGTTCACATTTGCTCTGTGACTCTAGATTTCTTATCTGTAAAATGGGGATAGCAATAATATTTACCTCATAGGATTTGCTGGGAAGATGAAATATGCTGACGTATGTAAAGCACTTAGAGACAAGTACACGGACCACGTATGCTTTCAATAGTTACTAGCTACTCTTGGCCTTAACTCATCAAACCACACCAAGCTCCATTAGAGGCACCGTAAGTACATCACCAAGCAAAATGAATACAAATTTTGGGCGTTATGGTTTTTACATTTGTAGTAAGAGGATGCAGACAATAAAGCAGATAAGCAAACGATGTGATATACCGGCCAGTAGTTAAGTTCCATGAAGAAAAATGAAGCAGCGAATGAGGAGTGGGAGGGCTGGGACTAGGTACGGTGATTTTGGTAGGGTGGTACAGAGAGGCATTGCTGGAGAAGGGATGGGAATGAGCCCTGCTCATACAAGGAGAAAGACCACTTCAGGCAGAGAGAAGAGTAAGTGCAAGCGCCCCGAAGTAGGAGTCTACACAGAATAATCAAGGAGCATGATGGCCAATGTGGGTAGGGCAGAGTGAGGCAGAAAGCAGTAGGAGGTTAGGTCAGAGACATAACAGGGGACCAGGTTGTGGAGGGCCTTTTATTCTCAGCGACATGGCAAGCCACTGGAGGTTGTGAGCACGGGAGTGTTATGATCTGACATTTTATAAGATCGCCCTGGCCACTTATGAGCATGGTAAGAGCAGGAGGAGAGGCAAGGTGAGACGTGGGCAGGGAGATCAGGTAGGAGGCTGTTTCTGAAGTCCAGTCTACAGCTCATGATGGCTCTACCTAGGGTTCTTTGAGGGAGGAGATAAAACATAGGCTATATAGATATTTCAACAGGAGAGGTGACAGGTTTTCCTGATGGGTTAAATGTGAGGTTTGAAAGGAAGAAATGGGGAGAAAAATGACTTAACACCACTAAGGTTTCTCAGCAATCAGATCAATAAAAATGGAAACCTGGAAGAGAAAGAAAAAAAAAAGAAGAAGAAAACAAAAAACAAGAATGACTTAATTCCACTGAGGTCTGAACCTGAGACTCTGCAAGCTTATTTATATTAACCAGATTGGGGAAGACTTCCGGAGTAGTGATTTGGGGAAGGAAGGAACAAAGTTGTCACTGTTGTTTTTCCTCTTCCCTTTATTATTATTGCCATTATTTTTGTTGTAATGAGAGGTAGTTTCACCAGCCCTTCTCTTTTTATTCTTAATCCATCTCCTATCAGATTTTCTCTTTTTCCCAACAGGTAATAAGCCACTGTGCATCCCGCCCCTATATTTGGTCAACACACTACAGCAAGCTGATCCTTTTTCCTATTGTGATCTAGTCACATAGAGAAGTAGATGGATACTTAGCAAGACCCTCTATCTAGGGAATATAACCTTAACCCGACCTCCACCCCCACCCCCGCATTTCTACATTCACATCTTCCTTCTCAATCTCCCCAGTAGTATTGTTATAAAAGGAAACACCTGCTTTTTCTTCTTTTGGAAATTTTGCTGTTCTTTGCTTTTTCTCATTTTAGCCATTTCTTTTCCACTTACTCCAGGTTCCATTAATCTTCCCACCAATTCGTCCCCACTAACAACATTGTCTGCTTTCACTCCCATGAACTCTCCTACAACCCATCAACACAGCAACCAATCTCCTGACATATCTTCCTAACTCATCCCTTTCTATCGGTCCTCAATTTTTTTTGCTGCAGGAAGAGTCATTTGAGGTCTCTGAGTTCGATCCTCTGTAAAATACAGGAATTAAACAAGATTATTTCCAAAGATATTTTCAATTCTAACTTCTGATCAAGCTGACTCTGATTAGCAGTATTTTTTCATGTGTGGTAATTTCTCATTTCCTAGTGAGCCCATCCTCAATTTTTTCCCCCTGTCATTACTTTCTATAGTTTCCAAAATCCTAACCACAATTTTTCATCATTTTTTCTTAAAATGGTCAAACCAAATGGTTTTCACTCATAGCTTAGTGTTAATAAAAGAGTGTTTCTTTTTTTTAATTTTTCCTAACATTAGCACACAAACTAATTAAAGGAAAATGCTTCAAGTCTAAGAAAAGTAAACTTATTTGGACATTTCTTTACCCTGGGTGAGAGGTTATGATTTTCTTTGAAAAATGCATGACTGAAAAGTTTTGTTAATGCCAGCGACAAGCAGCTAATGGCACAATATCACTTTGATTTTCTCTGACACACCCTTGAGCTTTCCATCTTCACATCTTTGTGATGTCCTCACCTTTGACTTTCTTTTGTCCTATAACTGCCCATTTTGATCAGCTAATGAGAAAGTGAGAGTGATAAGGAAAAAACAATTTAGCTCAGCCAACTGCCTCTTTTTCAAATAAGGAAATAGTTTGTTCTTCGAGATTTCAGACTAAGTTAGAAACATTTTAAAAATCCTGTACACAGAGGTCATTTTTAATGCTTTTATTTAGCAAAAGTTCCAGGTGGTTTTTAAATACATTGGACATCCCATTCATTGAGGATGGGAAGTTGTTCCAAAACATTTTTTAATAGTCCTAAACTGATTTTGTCTATCAAAGCAAAAAAAGGGAAAATTGTACCCACAAAATGTCTTTCTATAGTGGAAGTTACATAGCTGGACTTTCTAGACATTAAAGAGATACACACACACACATTTATATAATTAGAAATATTCCATTTTTAAGATTAAATTTTACCAAACACGTATGACTATAAATGGGTTTCTTGAACACAGTTGTTATTTCTACTTGTCTTTAGCAAGAGAGCTGGTCTCCACATTATATAATCCTAGCTTATAAATTTTACTCTGAAAATCATAGGATACATTTGTCCTGCCTAGCCTTCTCTGTTCAAATAAAACACCATTTCCTCTGAGTCCCAGTTACAGGACAACTCCCCCCTCCTCTGAATTCCACTGGAACTCACCTTTCGTCCTTCTCGCCCCCATACTTCCTAAATCAGACTCTCTCACAATTATCAATAAATATTTATGGAAGAAAAGAAGGAGCAGAAAAATAAATAAGCATTGTAGGTTAACAGAAAAAAAAGCACGGCTCTGAGTCAAACAAACCTTATCATATTTCATCTATTTATTCACCACATGACTGAGGACAGTTGATTTCATCTCTGTAAGTCTTAGTTTCCTCATCTCTATAACAGAGACAATAAAAACCTTCCACATGGGGTACCACGAAGATCACATTACATAAAATTGTAAAGCATCCAGCACATAAGAGGCACCCTAAAAGTTATTTCCCCTTTCCCATACCAGCCAATCATTACTAGTTCAATCCCTGTGATTGAACACAGGGATGCTTCTAGGCTATGAGCTTTTTGAAGGCAAAATCTTATTAATCTTTGAATTTCTTATAGAGCCCCAGATAGTGAATTGCACTGTCTGGAAGCACAGTAACTGTTTTGCATTAAACTGAAGGTAAACCAGGATCACCCCTAATCTGTGAAACAATTAACTATGGACTTTGGCACTTGGGGCTCTTCTGGGAACACAGCTCCTCTTGTGAGCGATGTATGGCTTGGGCCACTCCGACCTGGAGACAGCCCACTGTGGTTTAAATTGGGATAACTAGCTTTCCTGAATTCTATGGTGACTGTTAGAACACTGCTCCATTTCTCACTGTAGGAACTGCTGCAGAAAAACTGACCTTCCACGGGGAGAGGCTGAACTCACCAAAGTGTGCTGGCAACACCAGAGGTGTGCTTTTCACAACACTGAGTCAAATAAACCTGGGTGACAAACCCCAGCTCATCCCTGACCAGCCCTGAGACCTGGGCACCCTAGCTTTGCTCACAGAGCCTCAGCTAAAACACATAAAGATAATAAGGTTACTGAGGTCATCACACCAGGTTGCCCATACAGAAGGGAGGTGAGGCTTTGGAACACGTTTTAGCTCTGAAGTAGGATGCAAAAAAAAAAAAAGACTAAAAAGTCGTCACTTTGGGTCACATGGGGCTCTCCTTTTATCATAGTCCAGGCTCTCATCCACTCTATTCTCTTCTTTGGCCAACTGACCAATACTTTATAATTCCACTTCAGTTCAGCAGAAAAGCTGTGTGTGTGTGTGTGTGTGTGTGTGTGTGTGTGTGTGTGTGTGTGTGTGAGAGAGAGAGAGAGAGAGAGAGAGAGAGAGAGAGATCACACAGTGACGACATCTAGGTAACTGACCAATACTTAATAATTTCACGTCAGTTCAGCAGAGAAGCTGTGTGTGTGTGTGCGTGTGTGTGTGTGTGTGTGTGTGTGTGTGTGTGTGTGTGTGTGTGTATGTGTGATCACACAGTGACGACATCTAGGTAACTCTCGAACTTTTCTTCCGCCTGCCAAGTTGCAAAGGCAGCAAGCCAAGGAAGCGATGCGTTCACGGGACAGCGAAGCACTGACCGTGCATCAGGGGCCATCTGCCCGCCGGCACAGACCTGAGCCCGTTCCCTTTCCGTCTGATGCTGGGATCCCACTGCACAGCCCAACTGCTCGTGGATTTTTCTCGGGGTCAGTTACAGACAGCACTCTTTGCAAAATATTTCAAAGAAGATCCAGTTCAACCAAAGCAGAGCCGAAAGTCAGCCCCAGACTAAAGAAGGCGGGTCGGGATTACGGGCAGGGGGTGGGGGGACGGGGGAGTACCAGGGCCCGTTTTTCCAGTCGAGAAGAATCTTGGCTTCCCGGTCAGTGACTAGCATCACTCCAGGCTTCCTAAGGAAACCCGGAGGGAGGGAGCGGATCCATCAGCACCCTACACACCGCACACGGAAGACCGAATCTTCCCGAATTTCTGATAGAAGTCTTCCTCTGCGCGGGCCAGGGCTTCTTCGTCAATGTACACCGCCGGCCTCTTGGCCACGAGGAAGTACTGCACTTTCCTGCGGCTCCAGCCGCGCACGTACTGCAGCCAGCCGCACACGGCGGCGGTGGAGCGCCCCACGCCGGCGTTGCAGTGCACGTACACCGTGTGGCCCTTCTCCAGCAGCGCGTGCAGGAGACACACCGCCTGCGGCAGCATCTGGACGCGGCCTGCGGTTGAGAGAGCACAGCACAGACCGGTGAGACCGGAGCCACCCCGGGCCGCCCCTAATAGTCGCTCCTGCGGCGCACCCCAGAAATCGCGGCGTTTCGGCGGGAGAGGCGGGCGCGGCGGAGCTTGCTTCCCTCCTTTGTGTAGACGGAAAAGGTATTCCTTTTCCAGTATTCCTGCCTGGGCCGAGAGCAGAACCTGCTCATCATAAAGCGGAAAGAGCAGCCGGGAGGCGCTAGGTCAGATCTGAATTGTCACTGGATTTGGCGGCTCTTTTGCGTGAGCCTGCATCCATGCAAACCTCCCTTCAAAGGGACGTTCACTAGCGCCTCGCCTCAGAAGCACGGGTCCTTTCATCTATCAGAGGGGCCTGGGCAGAGGTTTAAAGGATTTCAAAGAGAAGCTCACAGTTCCCGTCACCTGAATTTCCTTTAATCCAATAGGATCTTCCAGGGAAAGGCAAAACAGAATTAGTCCCTATCCGTTAAAGGAATCCATCTGCCTCCTAAGACATAAGCTAATTTTGATTTGTCCAAGGGAATGGCTAACCTGTTAATTGACACACGTGGGGTAGGCAGTCATTCGTGTATTTCCTCAGGATAACACTGTATACTGGGGCTTCCCTGGTAGCTCAGCAGTAAAGAATCTGCCTGCAACACAGGAGATCTGGCTTCGATCCCTCATCAGGAAGATCCCTCGGAGAAGGAAATGACAACGCACTCCAGTATTCCTGCCTGGGAATTCCCATGGACAGAGGAGCCTGGTGGGCTACAGTCCATGGGGCCGCAAATAGTCGGACACATCTTCGTGACTAAGCCACCACCACCATCACAGTGTGTATTAAAATGATTGAGTTTCCCTTTCCTGGACAATTAGGATTATAGGTGTTGCTGCCCTGTGGCTCCTGTCCTGATGATTAGATGTCCAGTGTCTTCCCCTCAGCACAATGAGGCAGGATATATAATGCTCTGCTGAGGCCCGTTGGACCCACGTCCTCTCTATCATCCTAGGGACAGAGAGCCCCCTAAAGCCAGCAAACTCTTAGATGCCTAGAGTTTCTTCTGCTCTCAGATTCTCAGAGCAAAACGAGCCTGGTGGATTTTTCTGGAAGGTGGAGGATGGTCATTGTAAATTACTTCGAGAATGGGTGGAAGAGGGAAACTATACAGAGTCCTGGGTGAGAACTATGTGGTTTGACCTCACATCCTCCAGCTGCTCTCTGTCCTCAACCACATGGAGACGCCACAGCCCTGGGGGGATCTTTCCAGGGCCACAGAGAAGGCCTGTCCAGCCTTCACACTTACCATCCCACTGGATGACTGCGGAGGTGGGAAATGCCCCTCCCTCACTGAGGCCTAGAATTCTCCCACGAAGCTGCTCAGGTAAGTTTAAACTTTCCTTAGATGTCCTTTTTTAAATGCAAGTTCCTTGAAGGGGCCAACACAACACATTCAATCAGGCATCAGCACCTTCGAAGGAGAGAGTTACCAAAAACCCCCTTGTGGCCTGAAGACCCTCCCAGGGACCACTCCACTGTGACAGCAGGGGGCTTAGCTTCAGGCCCACCCTCTGCTATGATATCAGAGCCGGAGATCTCTATGGAAGCCAGGAAGGATTTTAGTAGCTCCTGGTGTTCTGTTACTCCGTCTGACTAAGGAGTTTAAAGGCCCCACATGGCAGTTTAGAGATGGTTTTAACAGGAATGATTTAAGCAGAACACACTTCCCAGTTCCTGCAGCTTCATCTCTCCCCTGTGCCTGTAGCCACACTTTCATGTTCCCTGCCTGGTCCCTGAGGGCACCTGAATTGAAGTCACACCAGCCCCTAGGCCTTGCTTGACTTCTGAGTCCAAACTATGCCATAAACTTTAATTGACCTATGCCTCTGTGCTTGGTTCATGGTGCTCTGGGGACAGAGCCTGGGGGGCCTGCCATACAGTCACTCACAGCACTCTCCTAGAGGCAGTGAAGGAACACCGGAGATGGAACAAGGTGTAAGACACCATATGCATCAGAGAGTGGTCTCACTGGATGTCTCAGGGAGAGGACTGTGTATTTGGTCCACTATTTAAGTTGGGGAATCAGATGAGGCAAAACCTCCAAGGTCTGTGTGAGTGACCACGCTGATAACCCTGAGGCCTGTTCGAATGCACAACTTCTCTTCCGTGGAGGGGGGCCGTTAGAAGTTTAAGGACTGTTGGCCAAGAAGGGAACTCCCAATGATGCATCCAGGAAGCATGGGCTCTTCCTGCTCCTGGCACAGCTGGCATCACTCCTCAAGTTCCCCATTACAGCTGCCTCTCCAGTTTCCATGTTCATTGCCAGGGAATAAACAGAAACATTTTTAATGGGAGTTTTCAGCAAATGCCCAATACACAAGTAGACCACAGTGGCCACTGGCAGGAAGAGCTGCTGGAGTCAGAGATCCAGAGTTAATACTCAGCTTCTGTAGCATCAGGACCAGCCTGCCCTGGCCAGGTCTACATGGACCCATCAGAATCCCCTCCCTTGACCTTCTCTCTGGCCAGAAGTACCCCCAAGGAAGGATCTGCATCAAATGGCCAAAAGGACCTAGTATTTCCCCCTTTCCTTTTTATCTGTAAAAGATTCTTCAACGGTTATTTTAGAAGTTGAAAAGGATTTGTGTTAGTTTAAGGTTCAGTGAGCTCAGACACATAATCCTGGAATGTAAACATCAGCTGCCACTCAGAAACTCCAGAAGGCTCCCAGTTTAAACACAAGTCTCACCCACTAGAGGTCTTCTCCTAGAATCACTCAGCCGTCCCACTTAAGGACTGCTGAACACTTATTTAAATAACATAAAGAATGAAGAAAGAATAAAAAGGGGCACCAGCCTCTCTAGGATGCCCACCCATCTCAGCCTGGCCTCAGCTGGAGCCCTCCTTTATCTTGACCCTACTTTGATTGGTGGCTCAGATGGTAAAGAATCAGCCTGCAGTGCAGGAGACTCGAGTCCAGTTCCTGGGTTGGGAAGATCCCCTGTAGAAGGGAAGGGCTACCCACTCCAGTATTCTTGCCTGGAGATTTCCATGGACAAAGGAACCTGGTGGGCTACAGTGGGTTGCAAAGAGTCAGACACGACTGAGTGACTTTCACTTCACTTTGATTGATAACAGTGAACATGTACTGAGCTCTACCTGCCGAGTGCTGTTCTAAACTGTGTGTGCAATAGTTTCTTTACATCTACCTCTCAACAAATTTGGGGCTGGCACTATTATCACCCTCAGTTATATCAGAAATTTGTGCAAGGTTATTCCTTAATGGCCACTCCAACCCAGCCATCCAAATTCTGAAGTCTCTGGTTTTAACCTCTGTACTACTGTCTTCCCTAACCTACCTGGTCCATGGTTGGCTTGCTGGCCCCCATGCAAGCAATGTGAAGCCCCTGTGAGCCCCTGTCCCCCACTCCCCTAGTCATGCCACAGCTCTCACCCCAGTGGGACAGTGATACCTCCCTGGGGCTCAGCGTCTCTGTCCCTACCCAGACAGCTGTCTGTGTCCTACAAGTGCATGTCTTCTTGCTTGAAACCCCATTCTAGGGAGCCTGAGTGAATACATGTCACATAATACATAATCACAACCTAAAAGTTGGGAGTTATGTTTTATTTGATGGGAATTTTTAGGACTTCAAGCCCAGGAGACAGCATCTCAAGTCACCCTGAGAGAATGGCTCCAAGGAGGTGAGGGGATGAGCCAGGTTATATAGAAGTTTTACAACAAAGGGCAGGGAGTTTGAACATCAAAAGATTATTGTTAAGCAAAGGCAACCAGATGTCCCCAGTTAAGGAATGTATCTTTTCTATGTAGGGAAAGATGCAAGAGTCTGGGCCCACTGGAACCATTCCTTTCATATGCATCTGAGCTATTCTGGGGCCAGTATCCTATGCTCTTCACATCCTGAGCTCCCGGGGCTTAACCATAGGGAGTGACTGCAGTCTGAGGGCTGTGGATTATGGGTATTCTTCTTCCTTGGTGCCCTTTGACCTCACCAGCTCACATCAGAGGGCTGGAATCACTGATGACTTGACATCCTTGTTTACTGATATGGCAGGAAATATTCCATTTCTCATACATAACCCTCCAAGGAATCACATGAGGGTCCCCAAGATGCCGGCACACACAATAAAGCCAGTGTCAACCAGAGCCCTAACTTGAATGTTTCATATGTTTAGCCTCCAGATGGAATTTAATTCAATAAAATGTTTCCATTTTTAAAAACAATAATACCCCAAAGCAAGAGAGAACCACTGATTTTTTTTTTAATGTTAAATATTCCAAATTTTAAATGTTGGCAAGTAAGTTGAAAATGTTAAAGCCAGTGCAGGTCCAACAAAACACTCCACCATCTGTGATTTTTACTTTGGAATATAAAACAGGCCTTGACTCCCCATAGATGCTCAATAAACATTCACTGAATAATGAATTAAAACAAAGTAAAACAAAACCATTAATACCGATTTGATCTGAGACAGTCCAAGACCCTTCTTATCTAATTTCTGGTCCACATCTCCTCTAAGTTAATCCAACTCTGGAATGGCTCTTGGGGGTCCCTGAAGATATCTGAGGTTGACCTAAGGCTGACCCTGAAAGAAATTATTCCTGGCAAAAGTTTCAGCCTTTCCAACACACACACATGACTTTCCTTTCTTAATCCAGAGGCAGATTAATGCTGAATATATTACAATTTTATTTGAACACATCTTCTTTTCTTTAATATAGATAAGGTCCCTGTTATCTATAACACCCTTTAATAGAAATGGAAGCACTTGGCATTGATAATATGGTCCCAACTTTGGAATTTTCAAAGCTCTCCCATATCAATTATCTTATTCTACTGTTATAATCCTATAAGGCAGATATTGTTACTCTCCATTTTCCAAGTCTGCCTGTATCCCACAGCTGCTCCTCGGTGATGAGGCTCAAGCCCAGGTGCCGTGGCTCCAAGGTCAGTGTCTTTGCCTCGTGGCAACACTGCATTTAGTGTGTTGAGTCAGAGAAAGGACTCAGACGTGACAACAAAGGGTGGGCAAGGACTCTGGAGAGCATATTAACCCATTTGGGAAGCAAGGTTAGACCGTTTGTTATAAATGGCACTGCAGTGACAAGGTCAAAACACAGTCTGAGTACTTCCTGTGTGAAGGATAACTTACTTCCAGTGAACAGATTTTACGTGTTCAGGTGAGTGCTACATTTGGGAGCTTTGTGTTTCTCAGGTGAAAGACACAAACCACAAAAAAAAAAAAATTGTTTTAAAGAAAAGAAAAAAGCCTAAACAATCCCAACCCTTCTGCATGACAAAAAGTACAAGAGTGAGAATCGATGGCACAATTGATTATAACAGGTCTGTGACAACCAGTGGTGACAGCCAGGCCTAACAAACTGTCTTCCTTCTCAGACTTTATCTGACAGCATTATGCTGTGGCTCAAAACACTTCCAGATGGGTTTTTCTCTAGAGTTCTAAAAATATTCAGCTGAATTAATCTGTGTGTTCATTGTGCTAATGTTGTGAGCCACGGAGACTGATCTATTGGTCAGAAATTCCTCTGCAGTTCAGGAATGGTTGTTAACCCCTTGATTACTCCCCCAGGTTTTGCTGAACCAAAGAAACTCTTTACTCTTGGGTTTTGGCTTTTTTCAAGTGGGAGCTTTCGTTTGGCAGCCATTTCTCTTGTTTCCAAACTGCCTCAGTGTGAAAGACGGTCCATTGTATACATGGGTCCTGGTGACCCCATGACCCCCACAAGATTTTAATACAATTACAGTGGTTCCTTAGGGATAGCATTTTCCCTCAGGCTTCTGCATATTCCCAAATTATCGGGCAATTTGCCTACCAGTTAGCAGGGTTCTGGGGTAATCAGTGCATGTGGTGGCGGTGGAGCAGGCCATATTTATCTCAGCTTCTCTGAGCCTAGTCTCACATCTTATTCCAGTGGGATAATGAAGCTAGAAGATCACAACCAAAGAAGTGAAAATCAAAACTCTCCCTGGAAGCTAGAGGCACACTATCCTAGCAACCTTCTCAGTTTTGAAGCCAGAGAAGCAAAGTGGACAGGGCAAACATGACCCAGGTTCACTGTGCTTTTCTGGGCAAATACTGTTTTGTTTTGTTTTCCATTTCTTGAAAAAAAGACAGAGTCCTTGAAGCTAAATCAAGCTTCTTTGGATCAGCATTAATTACCAAGAAGAGTAACCAACCAATCAAACCTTCACGAAGAAAAATAATACCTCATCCCCAGTGATAGTTCAGTTCAGATAGACCCACTGAGGGGCCCGGCCTGGCCAGCAGGACCATAAATACTCATCAAGAGTCAAGATGGCCAAGGTCCTAAGATTGTCAGAGTCCCTGGTCCCCACCTACATCTTGGAGTATTGACTGGGGAGACAAGCTACCTCCCTAGAAACTCAGGAAGTGAAAGTGAAGGTCACTCAGTCATGTCCAACTCTTTGCAACCCCGTGGACTGTAGCCTGCCAGGCTCCTCAGTTCATGGAATTCTCCAGGCCAGAAGACTGGAGTGGGTAGCCGTTCTCTTCTTCAGGGGAATCTTCCCAACCCAAGGATCAAACCCGGGTCCTCCACATTGCAGGCGGATTCTTTACACTTTGAGCCACCAGGGAAGTCTTTGTCTAAATCCAGCTGATGATGAACACGGCAGGTGGAAAGTGTGGGAGCTGGTCTGTATAAAGCACATAGAGTGTCCAGGTGAGCGTGTAGAGAGGCTTCCTGGCACGGTGGCAGGCGCAGTGTTCTGACCGCAGTGTTGGACCGCATGTGTTGAAAGCCAGTCTGTGTCTCTGCTGTATGACACCAGCCAGGTTCCTTAACTTTTTTGTCCCTCATCCTCTTTCTCAGCAAAATGAAGATAACAACGCCTGCCTGGACTCTTGTTGTGAGAATTAAATGAGTTAACGTTCGAAATTGTCCAAAACGGAGCTTGATACACAATATATTTTGGGGGGAAGACAACTGATGATAGAAACATTTTCTCACTGGGCATCACCGTCTTCCTTCTTTCTTCCAGAACAGCAGTTCACCAAATGCCTTCAGAAGGACTGATGCTGAAGCTGAAACTCCAATATTTTGGCCACCTGATGTGAAGAACTGACTCTTTGGAAAAGACCCTGATGCTGGGAAGGATTGAAGGCAGGAGGAGAAGGGGACAACAGAGGAGATGGTTGGATGGCATCACCGACTCAGTGGACGTGAGTTTGAGCAAGCTCCGGGAGTTGGTGATGGACAGGGGGGCCTGGCGTGCCGCAGTCCACGGGGTCCCTGAGTCTGACGCGACTGAGCCACTGAACTGAACCGAACCGCCCTCATTCTGCGCCAATCCATAGCTCTCTGCTGCCCTCTGCTGGCATCTGATTGATATTATTCGAGTGGCTTCTCATGGATTCGGAGATCTCCACTCCTTTCCTTCAAGAACCCTATTCCTCAAGCAGGCTGAAATACAGATTATTCCTTTAAAATCCCACGCCTCTGTGCCTTGGTTGTTTCTCCCACTCGGCATGCCCTTTCTCCCTCTACGGTGACCTGCCACGCCCACCTCAAATCCCAGGACACTCACATCGCCTCCCTGTGCTTCTCTGCAGAAATTCTCCTCCCACACCATAACCCTCCTAGTGCGCGTGACTCATCCTTCTCATCACCTTCTTCTTTGCACTTTAATTAGCTTTGAACTTGCCTTACTGCCTCTTACCAAGAGACCAAACTGTTCCTCATTTGTCTCCGATTCTTGGCAGCTCCCGTGTCACACCCTGATCCCTCTTCACAAAGACAGGCTCAGCCAGTGTTAGCGCAGTAAATGGAAGCATCACTATAGCCACCTTGCCCCGAGCTGCAGTTCTCTCTCCTTACCTCTCACCGTAACTGCTGCAGTAACTTCCTAACTGGCCTCCCCAGACCCACTGTGGCCCATCCCCGTGTTCTCCCCACTGCAATCAAAGGGCACTTTTGCGGGATGGCAGGGAGAAAGGTTATCTTGGCATCTCAAAGCCTTCCTCCCTTTCAACCGCTTCTCACCGCATAGGGATAGAGTCTCAAGTTTTCTTTGTGACCCAAGTCCTGCAGGACTCTGTTCCCTTCTTCCCAGACCTGCAGCCACACTGACCATCTTTTAGTTCCTACAGTACTCTTGTGCTCTCCTGCAAGGAGGACTCTTTCCAAGCTATTCCCTCTGTCTGGAAGCTTCCTGCCCACCTCACTTGTGCCCAAATCCCACTTTGGATTTCAGCTGAAGCACACCCAAGAAAACCTTCCCTGGCCCTTCTTCCTAGGTCTGATTTGCCAGTGCATGCACTCATTGCAGTATCTACGTAACTTTCTAATCAGAAAACTGACCAGAGCTTTACATTTCTATTTGCAGTCATTTGATTAATGCTTATTTTCCCTATTGGACAGGAGCTGTGCCTGTTTTTCTTCACCTTTGAATTCCCAGCCACCAGCCTAGGGCCCCACACACATAGTTGATACACAGTAAATATGTTTGATGAATAAATAAATTGAAAGAACCAATGTGAAACAGAATCTTAGCCAAAGTGTCAAAATATATTTATATCTTATACCATACATGTGTATATATAATGTATATACATAATATATATAATATATTAACCCCCAAACCTTATATTTATTCCATATCTATCATTCACTTACAGGTTTTCAGTTATAGACAGGTAGGTAGGTGGAAAGGGAGACAGACAGACAGGCAAAAACCAACAAGGGCTTCTCTGAAATATATTCAACAAGCTCCCTCGGACACTTACCTTCAGTGCTCATGTCTGGTGTGGGCATCCAGATGTAGGCCAAGCCTTCCTCCTTATACAGCTTAATCATAGTGTCTGGTGTCATGGGTTCTGGGTAGCGGTTACAGCCTGAGGAATTCTGTATAATATCCCATTCCGTCTGGAAGTTCATTACAGCTGTCACCCCTAGTTCATGCTTCAGTTTGATAGTTACGTGTTCCACTTGGCGAGGGCAGCTACCCAGCCAGATATTTGGTAGAATCCTAAGAAGAACACATGGCGTCAGCTATAACTATTGTTGGTGTTATAGCAGCTGCGTAAGACATGCAGTATTAAAATGCAATTAACCTTTAACACTGGCACAGGAAAAGCTGTATTAAGAACATAAGGACCAATATTATTATTAAAAGACAAAAATACTGGTGGTAGCGTTTTGAGGAAAACAAATAATTCAATTAACTAGAAGGTCAGGGTATAAGCATTAGGAAACCAAACCTAGCAATATGTTAAAATAAGTCCATCATGTTATACTTAATCCATGAATGTATATGTGGTTCAATATTAGGAAATCCATCAACATATTTCAAAATACTAACAAATTGAGGGCAAAATTCCTATGATTATATCATAAATTCTGGAAGATACGTGCTAGAATTCAGCAATCATTCCTGTTTAAAGCTCTGTATAAAAATTTCAAATAGTATGAGATTAAGAGAAACTAATAACAACCTTCTTTTAAATAAAATCAAAGTAAAGATTATTTCCATTATTCTATATGCTTCCTCTAAAGCTATAATGTAGAAGAAGAAATATCTCTCTGTCAAAAAAAAGATTCAACCAAAGAGCTATGCACAATGTTAAAAGTATTAAGATTAAATTATCTGGATGAAGGAAAATACACAAAAATCAAATAACCATTCTCTGTACTACTAATAGCCAGGTAGAAATAGATTGGGAGGAGGAGGGGAAGTCTTGTTCAAAAATAATGACAAAATTATAAAATATCTAGGAATGTCTTTAACCCAGAAAGAACTATAAAATTTTATTAGAGGACATTATAAAAACAATAACAACAAATAAGTAGACATACTGTAATGCTGCGATTTATTACAAGCAATATATCTTTGCTCTTCATCTCCATATCTGACACAGAGCTCCTAAATCCATTGAAATTTCCTAAGTGATGACAGCCATAAAGGTACCTTTTCTTAATGAAGTAATTTTTGAAATGCAGCTCAGGGTGGGACTGGTTGCCAGGGTTACCAACCTTGGGATTAGAGGGCTGGAATTTTCATCCCACCCCATGATTTCCTGGGAGGGGAGGACTAGAGGTTGAATCAGTCACCTTTGGCCAGTGATTTCATAAACCAGGCCTATGAAATGAAGCCTCCATAAAAACCCAAACAACAAAGTTTGTGGAGCCTCCAGGTTGGTGAAATCAGGATAATGGGAGAGCAGAGGGTGTGGAAGTTTTGCTCCTTTTGCTTGCCTTCCCCTAGACATCTCTGATATCTGACTGTTTCTGAATTACATCCTTTTAAAATAAACTGGTGACCTAGTAAGTAAAGTGTTTCTTTGAGTTCTGTGACCTCCTCTAGAAAATTAATCAAATGCAAATCTAAGGAGGGGTATGGGGAATCCCCAGTGTGTAGCCAGTCAGTCAGAAACACAGATAACAAACCTGGGCTTGCAACCGACCTCTGAGCGCAGGTTTGGGGCGAGAGGTGTCTTATAGGACTGAACCATTAACCTGTGGAATCTGATGCCATCTGGGGGTAAGTATTTCCTCGTGGATATTGAAGATTATTATGGAAAAAATAAAATGATAAATTTTTAAACAAAGAGAAACATTGGAAACCCAGAAAAGACTTCATGGTGCCCTGAAGAGGGGAAAAGTGAAAGTTTTAGTTGCTCGGTCATGTCCGACTCTTTGCGACCCCATGGACTGTAGCCCACTAGCCTCCTCTGGCCATGGAATTTTCCAGGCAAGAATACTGGAGTGGGTAGCCATTCCCTTCTCCAGGAGAACTTCCAATCCAGGGGTCGAACCCAGGTCTCCTGCATTGCAGGCAGATTCTTTACCGTCTGAGCCACCAGGGAAGCCCATGTGAAGTGGGGCATAGGATTCAAAGGTTTTTTTACTTTATTACTGACCCCAAAGAATTCTCAAACACTCCATTGGGCCCATGGGCTGAGAGAAAGACCACCAGCAGGGACACATTTAAAGCACCCTAGAGCTATGCTTGACCAGGCTCTGCGAGGGGAGCAGTCAAGGCTTTGCAGGGGTGGAAGCGCCACGCCTAGGGGTCACTGTCTCTTCTCTCTGGCTGTTGTAATAAGAGCAGGAACCTTCCTCTCTCTGGATGCTCCCTCCCTTCTTTCAACCTATTCCATAAAGACTCCTCCTGCGGCAACCTGCTGGGTGCCGAGCAGGTAATAGTGGTGGGCTGCCATACCTATACTTTGGGGTTTAACTGAGCATACTTAAGTACACTCAACTGGGAAAAAGGCAAGTGGAGAGCTCAATTATACAGCCTGCTGAACAATCATGTACTTTTATGGGCAAAATTTTGAAGTGAACTGGTTACATATTAAAATGAATATTCATGACAGCCAAGGTAAATTCTAAATGTCACCTGGAATTCTCTTAAATATTGTACTCTTTGAGTGACAGCATTTAGTATTTTGCTAGTAAATAAATGTCAAAATAAAGTGGCTAGCATGCAAGATTTGCATAAAAACCAAAGAGTTCCTAGAGATATACAAAGGGTAAATCAGGACATTTGAGCCTATGAAATAAGAAATCAGAATGCCAAACCAGACTCAATATATAAATCACACTGTGTTGCTTAAAAAGAGTATTATTTTATCATCTCATTCAGTCCTGGTCTTCAAATGTATTTCAACTAACCAGTAACTTTAAGAAACTCAGAATAAATCAAAGATAAAGAGGCCCAAAGTTGATACCTTAACATACATATTTCCCACATCAAGTTTCTAATGGAAATAAGACCTTGAAATACACACTGACAGATACACATGAATAACACCAGTTTCTACATCAGATATTTCCAACTTTCACATAGCATAATTAATTTGTCCTCTAAAGATGCTCAGAGTCAGAGTACAGGTTTAAGAAATTAATATAAAATAATTGCTGATTTTTTTAAGTAAGATAAGATGTCCTGAACATAGGAGGTGGGTAACTAAAGATAAATTCTGAAAACAAGCAGCATATTGAAAGAGAGAGAATTGAAGTTGTAAAGTAAATTATATGAAAGCCTTCTATGGGATATGGAGACAAAATACCGGGCTTGCTGGAAACACACAGATCCATAGATTATGCTTAATCAGACAGCTAATGTGCCCTTGATATGCATCTTGTTTTAGTTTGTTGTCTCTTAACAGTAGGTGATACATCTCCAGTCACGTGTGTCCTTTCTAAATAGTAATTAGACTTTTACTTCTCCACTCAAAAGAGAATGATTTGACACCATTAAAAATTAATTTTTACTCATCTCAGTTTTAATCTCCTTTTGGTGTCAATGATACTTTAGATGATAAAATTGGGATTTTTTTTTAAAAGAGGTGAGAAGCAATTTGTTGAAATATGGGACTTAGGGAATAAAAAATCTTCTGTAAAGGTAGTTTTAATGGCAAGACATACCAGACTTCAAAGATTCAATAACAGAATAAAAATCGCAACTTGCAATTATATTGTAAACGACATCATAAAACTTCCAGAGAACTATTTAATGAATAACTCACTATCAATCATGAATTACATCAGAGATTTCTGGCATCTTCACTATAGATTATTCGGAAAGGTCAAAGAGAAAGCACTGTACCAAATGGATTGACAGTCAACCCAGAGTAGAAGTTCCCAGAGGTGGCTTTGCATTTAAGTCACATGTGGCGCTTTTATAAAAACTGTTACCAGGATCTATCCCAGAGATACTCACAAAGTGTCTTCAAAGTGAGGTCTCAGATTCTGTGAATTGATTTTTATTTTTTTTAGAAATTAACCATATGACATGTATTACATATGCAGCTAGATTCCAGAACCATTAGCTAGAGGATCCCAATACATGTGTAGGAGGAACTGAGTATATAAATCTCAACACCTTTTGGTAGCAATGAAGATTATGTAGCCCAGAGGACATGGACTTGCTTAGCGCTACACATGGACTGGTGAAGTGAAGCTCTTACTTTCTCCAGCACTAGGTTCAAGACCGCAAATGATTCCTAGACAGACAGTGAGGAATGGGAACTCTCAGTTGTGAGAGAGTGTGTGGAATGCAGGATCTTTAGTTGTGCCATGCAAACCGTTAGTTGAGGCATGTGGGATCTGGTTCCCTGATCAGGGATTGGACCCCCGGCCCCTGGTATTGGGAGGACAGAGTCTTAGCCCCTGGACCACCAGGGGAGTCCCAAGAATGTACGATTAATGAAAAAAAAACTACTCACTTCAGTTTTGACTATTGCCACTATGATTCAACCAGGTTGAATTTAGATAAAATCCACCCTAGTAACATCACAACTTGGCTAAAGACCGAGGGAAAGACATGGATGGCTGACATTCTGGAACCTTACTTTCTTGGACTGCAAATCAAAAGCAATTGCATTCATTGGGGTGAATCTGGATCTGTGGCTCCAGGCAATTACATCACAGTCCTACTCCATGCGCCTCACTTGTCAGGCTGGGGCCTGTGCTTCAGCAGCTACTGAAGCACATGAATCAGGATTCACTAGCCGTCTCAGCTGTCAGTCAAAGGAGCCCTCACTGGCAATAATGAGTACACTAGGCACAATGAGCACCTAAGCACTTTGCACATCACCGGGTACTGAGAGAAGGGGAGGGGGGTGTGCAGAAAAACAAGAGAGATATCAGGGAAGGAGACAGTTGTATAGGCTCCACATTGCAAATTCCATTCTTAATGGCCAAAAGAAATGGCAGAATAACCTTTTCCCGAAGGTGAAAATTAGCATTATTTTTTGTCCACAGGAAAGAAAAAATTAGGAAAACTACAGGAATGGTGGCGTCAATGTAGGAACATAAGCTTTTGTTTATGTCTTATCACACTAAGAGATACAGCTCTTGAATTGTGGCATCCTGTTCTTAGCCATACAGACACAGCATCATTTCAAAGACAGAGAAAACAGATTTTGCTGAGGTTCTTCACAAAATCCAGCTTAAGAATTTAGGAGCAAAAAGAAAAATGAACACATTTCCTAAGATGGATAATTGTGCTACATTTACCTTATTTAATATTTTGTGGGCAATCTGACGTGAAATTAAAATGTGATCTGGCTTTTAAATAATGGGTGAAGAAAAAGTCTATCAGTCCTATAATTTAGATCTCATTAGTGAGAAAGCAAGAGGAACATTTAAATCAACCTCCAGTAAGCTCCAAGCTTCATTAGCATGTATAGCTCCTTCCACTGAAAATTTGTTCTCTGGTGTCAGGTGTTAAGTTATTAATGCCAAATTTCTACCCCAAAAGGGTGCTTGTAACAGATTTCAGTCAAGGCTGAATAACTGCTCAAAGACAAATTCTAATTTAGTGAGTGACGCTAATTAACTTCTTCAATAAAAAATAATTTTATTATTGCTTATGGGTCATAGACTACAGAGTATAGAGGGCATATGTGAATTTCTCTAAGTGCAGTTAGTCTCAGATTTTTTTGGATGTGCAATGTAGTTTTTAGCCACATGAAGCAAATATTTTTGATATATGTTCTTTTATCTTCTATATTATAAAATGCCATAGCAGTAAATTAATTGCGAAGGTCTGTTATTGGTTGAATCACATTTCTCCCACATTCCTCTGTTGAAGTCCTTAACCCCCTGCACCTTAAAGTCTAATAGTATTTGGAGATAGGTTCTCTACAAGAGGTAATCAAGTTAAAGTGAAGCCACGAGGGAAGGCTAATTCAATAGGATTGTTCTCATAAAAAGGGAAAATTTGGTCACTGACATGTATGGAGAGAAGAAGATGTGAAGATAAAGACAATAAGATTTCAGTCTTACCGCCCTCCAGAACAAATCAGTCTTATAATAGACACATTGATACCATACTTTTTGTCTCCAGAACTGGGAGACAATATATGTCTGCTATTTAAGCCCTCTGGTTGGTGGTACTTTGTTATTGGCAGCCCCAGGAAATGAATACAAGGTCTAAAATTCAAATGTAAAATATATACAATTAACCAGACTCTCCAAATATCCATATATCAGGTGCACATAAAGTTCAGCATTTTAATAGATATGTTTCAACTTTCATCCTGATGTTCAGAATTCTACAAATACAATTAACATTTGATGATGGTGCCAAATTATTCTCTTACGCACAATACTGCCCACCCTCCCTCCCTTATTTGGGTCCTTCAGTCCATCACTTGAGCACCTACAACATGGCAGAAGAGCTCATCAGGCCCCTGACTGTGCTTTTGTCTTTTTTCTTGATATGATAACTCAGCGCTAAAGTGCTGAGGTATTTAGTTTTGATAAATACAGAAGAATCTTGGTACCCTCTGCTTGGCTTTCAGAGAATGAATGACAATGGAGAATTACCTGAACTGTATAAGAGCACAGTCTCTCAGATTCATAACTTCTGCAGACTCTTAGATCCCCGAGAGTTTGGCCTTCTTATTTTTGCGTGTGTTTCCCTGAAATGCGGGTTGATATGCCACATTGACAGATCACAGTGGTAAAGGAGGCAACCAGCACGCTTCACTGTCTTAGTCAATCACAAGGTACCACACACTGAGACAAATAACTCGGCTGGCAGCCTCAGTTGGCTACCTGGATACAAATTTCAACAAATGTTCTATTAAAATATCCTCCTGGCATGTTAATTTTGTTTCCAGTGTTGAGCACTCCTTGAAAGAGTAAAATGTCATGTTTAATATTTCTTCACATAATGAACTTGAGAGGATTTGTTCAAAATTAATCACTTGCATAATGAATTTGGTACCACAGAAGATCAAGGAAGTAATAAAAAATTAAGCATGTGAACTTTGTATTTATTTTAAAGTCTTCTGTCTCTCAACAAAAATGTAATGATGTCTGCTTTTTGCCAGGTACTAACCATCAGTGGTGAGCAAAGGTATGTATGCCCTTATCTGAGCCTACATTCTTTGAGTAAAACAGGCAAGTAAATAAATATTCAAAACGCATAAAATTTATAAATTAATGTGTATCGTGCTATTGATATTTTTTATATTTCTCCCAGCAATCTTGATTCCAGCCTGTGCTTCATCCAGCCCGGTATTTTGCGTGATGTACTCTGCATACAGGTTAAATAAGCAGGGTGACAAAATACAACACTGACGTACTCATTTCCCAATCTGGAAGCAATCCATTGTTCTATGTCCAGTTCTGACTGTTGCTTCTTGACCTGCATACAGATTTCTCAGGAAGCAGGTCAGGTGGTCTGGCATCCCCATCTCTTGATGAATTTTCCACAGTTTATTGTGATCCACACACTCAAAGGATTTGGCATAGTCAATAAAGCAGAAGTAGATGTTTTTCTGGAACTCTCCTGCTTTTTCAATGATCCACCGGATGTTGGCAATTTGATCTCTGGTTCCTCTGCCTTTTCTAAATCCATTTTCAATATCTGCAAATTCATGGTACACATACTGTTGAAGCCTGGCTTGGAGAATTTTGAGCATTACTTTGCTAGCGTGTGAGATGAGTGCAGTTGTGCAGTAGTTTGAACATTCTTTGGCACTGCCTTTCTTTGGATTGGAATTAAAACTGACCCTTTCTCTTCTGGTGGCCACTGCTGAGTTTTCCAAATTTGCTAGCATTTTGAATGCAACACTTTAACAGTATCATGTTTTAGGACTTGAAATAGCTCAGCTGGGATTCCATCACCCCCATTACCTTTGTTTGTAGTGATGCTTCTTAAGGCTCACTTGTCTTCAGACTCCAGGATATCTGGCTTTAGGTGAGTGATCACACTCACACCACACAACTTTATACTACACATCATCACACACCATCACACCACACAACCTCAGATATGCAGATGACACCACCCTTATGGGAGAAAGCAAAGAGGAACTAAAGAGTCTCTTGTTGAAAGTGAAACAAGAGAGTGAAAAAGTTGGCTCAAAACTAAACATTCAAAAAACTAAAATCATGGCATCTGGTCCCATCGTTTCATGGCAAATAGATGGGGAAACAAAACAAACAGTGACAGGCTTTATTTTTCTTGGGCTCCAAAATTACTGCACATGATGACAGCAGGCATGAAATTAAAAGATACTTGCTCCTTGGAAGAAAAATGATGATAAACCTAGACAGCATATTAAAAAGCACAGACATTACTTTGCCAACAAAGGTCCGTCTAGTCAAAGCTGTGGGTTTACCAGTAGTCCTGTATGGATGTGAGAACTGGACCATAAAGAAAGCTGAGTGCTGAAGAATTAATGCTTTTGAACTGTGGTGTTGGAGAAGACCCTTCAATCAAACCATTCAATTCTAAAGGAAATCAGTCCCGAATATTCATTAGAAGGACTGATGCTGAAGCTGAAGCTCCAATACTTTGGTCACCTGATGCGAAGAAGTGACTCACTGGCAAACACCTTGATGTTGGGAAAGACTGAAGGCAGGGGGAGAATGGGACAACAGAGGATGAGATGGTTGGATGGCATCACCAACTCGATGGACATGAGTTTGAGCAAGCTCCTGGAGTTGGTGATGGACAGGGAAGCCTGGTGTACTGCAGTCCATGGAGTCACAAAGAGTCAGACATGACTGAGTGACTGAATTGAACTGTGCTATAGAGGACATAAAAAGGGAGCTAAGATAGAGAACCACAGAGGAACTAGAATTTACATAAGACAATCAGGAAGGTCATTCCTGAAAAGGTGACATTATTTATTTCTTTAAATTGAAGTATAGTTACTCTGAGCCATGGGGAGAAGCCCATGGTAACTCTAGGTCCATCCATACTGCTGCAAATGACATTATTTCATTCCTTTTTATAGCTGAATACTATTCCAGTGTGTATATGTGCCACATCTTCTTTGCCCATTTGTCAGTGGACATTTACATTGTTTCCATGTCTTGGCTATTGTGAATATGCTGCTATAAACATAGGGGTTCATATATCTTCTTGACTTATGCTTTTGTCTGGATGCATATGGCTCAGTGGGTAAAGAATCCAACTGCAGTGTAGGAGATACAGGAGACGAGAGTTCAATCTCTGGGTTGGGAAGATCCCCTGAAGGAGAAAATGGCAACCCACTCCAGCCAGTATTCTTACCTGAAAAATCCCATGGACAGAGGAACCTGGAGAGCTAAGTCCATAGGGTTGCAAAGAGTCAGACACAACTGAGTGACTAATCACACACACACACACACACACACACACACACGCCTAGGAGTAGGTTCCTGGATGGTATGGTAACTATATTTTTAGATTTTTAGGAACCTCAATACAGGTTTTCCATAGAGGCTATACCAATTTACATTCCTATCAACAGTGTAGAAGGGTTCCCTTGAAAAGATGACATTAAAACTGAGACATGCTGTAGAAAAATGAGGAAGAGATATAATGCTTTATGGTGAGAAAGAAGGTATATACTTAAGGAACCGATAATGGAGTGAAAGGAATAAGGAAGAAGTGTGGTATGAAATAGATGGAAAAGACCATGCCAGGCCTCACTGATCCATTAAGGAATTTGTACAAGAATATAAAAGCAGTGAAAAGTCAATGAATGATTTTTAAGTCTAGGAGTCACAGGGACTTGTTTTATAGTTTTTAAAAGGTGACTGTGGCTGCTATGAGAAAGAGGGAAGACCTTTTGGATAGTGATGGCTTGGAATAGAGTTCCAAGCCAATAGCGCAGATAGAGAAGTGGACTAATTCAAGATGTACTTTAGCAGTCGAACCAGCAGAACATGCACATTAACTGGATGAAAGGACTGAGGAAAGGGAGGGATGCTAAAGTGGCTCTAAGTTTCCGTGTGTGCACGTGTGCTAAGTCACTTCAGTCGTGTTCAGCTTTTTGCGACCCTATGGACTGCAGCCCACCAGGCTCCTCAGTCCAGGGCATTTTCCAGGCAAGAATACTGGAGTGGGTTGACATTACCTTCTCCAGGGGATCTTTCAGACCTAAGGATTGAAACCAGGTCTCTTGCATTGCAGGCAGATTCTTTACCATCTGAGCCACCAGGGAAGCCACTGCAGACAAAGTGGTACACAATGAAACTGACTTGATTTATTTAATCAGTTCTCTAAGAAGTTACTTTTTAAAAATTTATTCTTTGCACCTGTAGGTCTTTATTTCAGCTAGACTACAAAATGGCTGGAAAATGAAAAAAAATCATGATTGTTTTTCTTTCTGATGTTAATTCCTCATCAGTGCCATTAACCATTTGATTGAAATACAAGGAAGTTCTATTGTGAAAAGGATTCTATTAGGTACTTTGAGCCATAGCAGGTGCTTTCCTTATAATTTTCTTCATTCAGGGTATTTGTATGGTTATTATTCATCTAGACCAGCGTTTCTTAAATATTAATGTACAGAGGAATCATCTGGGATTGTGAGTAGATGCAGACAGTGATTCAGCAAATCTAGGTTAGAGCCTGAGATTCTGCATTTTCACAAGCTCCCTTCTAATAGTATCAATGCTGCCGACCCTTGGAACACACATTGAGTAGCAAGGAGACCACCGAGCCACTAGGGTATCCCCATACATCACAATGGATCAATACAATTCATAATATTCAGGTGTACTGAGAAGGAAACAAAATAAGGTCCTCTTGCAAGTGGAAACAGAAAGACAAGCCTTTTATCTCTATTGTTGATACTAGTACTAGAGACCTAATCCCAGAGCAAAGAGGCTTGCTATTTTAAAAAATTCTACTAATTAGAGAAAAAAAATTAAATCTCTTTAGCCCTCTTTTTTGATTTCTCACTGAAGAATCCATAGAAAGCCAAATGGTTGTATTTACATAATAACCTCCCTTGGTTCTAAAACATTCCTCTTTTCTTCTTATTTACAGTGCTTATTGGCCTCTTGATAGAATGAAAAATTCCCTTTTGTGTTATCTTTTTAAAATGAAACTTGAGTTTTTTTACACATGGATGCTGAAAACTGGGAATGATACACACAAGACTTGAAATTCGTAGAACACCAGGGAATTTAAATGGTTGAGAGCTCTGATACAATTAGCAGTGTTACTGTCAAGGGTAGACTTCCCTGATAGCTCAGTTGGTAAAGAATCCACCTGCAATGCAGGAGACCCCAGTTCAATTCCTGGGTCGGGAAGATCCAATAGAGAAGGAATAGGCTAGCCACTCCAGTATTCTTGGACTTCCCTTATGGCTCAGCTGGTAAAGAATCCGCCTACAATACAGGAGACCTGGGTTCGATTCCTGGGTTGAGAAGATCCCCTAGAGAAGGGAAAGGCTACCCACTCCAGTTCTGGCCTGGAGAATTCCATGGACTGTATAGCCCAAGGGGTTAAAAAGAGTCCGACACTACTGAGTGATTTTCACTTTCACAGTCAGGTGTATCAGAAGTTAGATAAGGTTGCAGAAAGATAAACAATAAACAAATATCTCCTCTCCCCTTTGAGATGTAAGTAATTTGGATGGCAAGTACAGAAGACAGAAATTTATGCCATCAGTTCAGTTCAGTCGCTCAGTCATGTCCGACTCTTTGAAACCCCTTGGACGGCAGCAGGCCAGGCATCCCTGTCCCTCACCAACTCCAGTTTACTCAAGCTCATATCCATTGAGTCAGTGATGCCATCCAACCATCTCATCCTCTGATGTCCCCTTCTCCTCCCACCTTCAATCCTTCCCAGCATCAGGGTCTTTTCTAATGAGTCAGTACTTCACATCAGGTGGCCAAAGTATTGGGGTTTCAGCTTCAGCATCAGTCCTTCCAATGAATATCCAGGACTGATCTCTTTTAGGATGGACTGGTTGGATCTCCTTGCTGTCAAAGCGACCCTCAAGAGTCTTCTCCAATACCACAGTTCAAAAGCATCAATTCTTCGGTGCTCAGCTTTCTTTATAGTCCAACTCTCACATCCATACATGACTACTGGAAAAACCATAGCTTTGACTAGACGGACCTTTGTTGGCAAAGTAATGTCTCTGCTTTGTAGCTATAGATATTGTAATACCAGAACCTAGAAAATCCCTGTGAATTTTGCTTCTTTCATTCTGCCTGCATTCAGGGCAAATATATTTCATGATGTCCAAAACATAGTCATGACAGTCAATTAACCTGCTTAAGGAGGTTGAATCAAAAAGACTTCTGTTTTCTTTAAAGTTACCCACACATCCTGAAAATCCATAAATATGGGAGGGGGTGGAAATCCACAGATATGCCAGGTGGTCTTAAGTAAACAGTCAAACATGTATTCTAATACAAGTCACAAAGAGAATTAAATACAAATAATACCCAAACTAAAACTGTCACATTTAAATTGGTGAAATTCCAAACAACCCTAATCATCACAAGACTGCCTTCAGTTACGTGGTGCTCTTATATGCAGTTAATTCATTCTGGCAAGACCTTCTCAATACAGTTTTATTTCAGGTCATCCATTCCACTGAGCATATTTAACTTCCATTCATATAAGTGCTTCTTTGGGAAAAACTGGCCTTACATTGTTTAAGCTAAAATTGCCTCTTCTATGTTTCATGGCCAAGGACATCATCACCCCTACCTTGTGCTGTGTTTAGATGTTTTCAAGAGTTTTCAGGAAACTTATTCTGTGTCACAACTGGGCTTAAATATGTGGAGGAATATTCAAATTTCAAACTTTGAAACATAACTAGTATCTAAATCTCTGCCTCTTAAATAATACAAATCATCCACAGGCTCCTACTAAGAGAAATCGTCCAGCAGCCAGAGACCCAACACCTGTCAAGTCCCATCTGGCACAGTTGACATTTCACGGTTTAATGAACACTTTCTATCTCTGTCCCAAATTACCTCCCTATTACACCTAGCAAATTACCAAATTACATCCTGATTACAAATTACACCCAGGTTACACACATCTTATTGATCACCTCCATTATCCCGCAAACACCTAGTTTATTCTTGCTTATGCTTCTGCTTCCTTCATAAACTGTGTCCTCTAGAAGCCTTTTAAGTGAGTTTCTCAGCATTTCAGACTCTGGTCTCTCTTTGATTTATATACTCTTATCTCACTAACATGTTTCCATCTATAACTGACATCTACATGCTGGTAAATTTCAAATACATTGCCTGAAACTCAGACCTCAATGCTCTACTGGAATTCTGAACTCATAGACCCATAAGTATGACCTGAACTCATCTCCACCATCTTCTACTCTTTGCTCCTGATCTACAAAACCTGATCCTCCCAGTCGCTCTAGAGACCCATGAATTGTGCCACAAGTCACCCAGTCACCTAAGCCTGGGAACATTTTTTCCCTACTTTCCACTTCCCCTCCCTACTGGCCATTTTCTCAGTCATATAAGTCAAGCTCCTGAAGCTGTAGAATCGGTCCCCTGTTCTCCATTCCCATTGCTTTCCTTCAGATCCTCAACACTCCAGAAGTGAATTATACTAATAGACTCTAAAATAAGTTCCCAGTCTGTCTCCTTGCCACAGTGTAGCTAAAGTGATCTTTCTAAAACACAAACCTGATCATGTGACTCTACTGCCTCAAATACTAAGGTGACTGCCCAACACTTTCATATGAAGTCTCAAGTCTTCAGCGCGACCCTTTGGGATCTGAGCCCTGCACCTGTCTCTCATCCTGATTCCCCATATGAACTCCACCCTCCAGTTAGGGGAGATACAAGCAATTCTCCTGAGGCACCGTGCACACTCCCTTCTCTGCCACTTACCCTACCACTCTTCCTCTTGGGATTCGTTTTCACTGCTCATCCATCTGATTAAGCCTACTCAGTCTTCCCTGGTCTCTCACAATCTCACTTAGGTCCTCCTTTGCATTCCCATAACATACACACAGGGCTTCCCTGGTAGCTCAGCTGGTAAAGAATCCGCCTGCAATGCAGGAGATCCCAGTTTGATTCCTGGGTAGGGAAGAATCCCTGGAGAAGGGATAGGGAAGGCCCACACCAGTATTCTTGGGCTTCCCTGCTGGTTCAGACAGAAAAGGATCTGCATGCACTGCGGGATACCTGGGTTGGGAAGATCCCCTGGAGGAGGGCATGGCAACCTACTCCTGTGTGCTTGCCTGGAGTATCCTCATGGACAGAGGAGCCTGGCAGGCTACAATCCATGTGGTCACAGAGTCGGACACAACTGAGAGACTAGGCACAGCACAGCACAACATACACACACCTCTATTTCAGGCTCTGACCTCTCACACTCAAAATTTTGGTTTCTCTGAGCATTTTCCCCACTGTACTGTGAGCCACGTGAGAACAAGAATGACATCTTATTGATCACTGTATTTCCAGAACTTAACATTGTATCCATCATAATGTTAGCAATTAAAAGCAAACAGGTGATTGGATAAATGAATGAGTGAATGAATGACTGAACAAGTGTCTTTACTTGGTTCATTTGACTGCATGACGGTTCTTACAGCTATCACCAATTGAACATCGTTTCAATGACTTGGGAAACTATAGTGAAGATATTTTTAATTGTGTTATCCCAGGATATAGGTGTTAAATTATTGGTTGAAATTAGTTTAAAAATAACAGCTTTCTCTGCAGACAAATGCTGAAGTTGTTTTTAGCCATAATATAAAGCTATTTCAGCCAACACATTTCCTGTTTCTGCATTAACTGCCAGAAAAGTTAAAGACAAACTTAGTGTTCAATAGTAGTAATTAGACCATCTCAATTTGCTAATAATTCCTATCCCATTTCCTCTCATAGGTGGTCAATTTCTACCTAAATTATTTTACTACACATAATTTATTCTCTAAATTCTTCTATTATAAATTATTTTAATATCTGTAAGTAGATAGAGAATGGTGGCAAAACCTAATCCTTTAAAACATGTTTCTTCCACCTAATTCCCAGGTATTAAAGAGTCACATCAAATTAAAGAGAGGAGGGACAAATTAGGAGGATGGGATTAACAGAAAGTATATAGGCAATAAGAATTTACTATGTAGCACAGGGTATTATATTCAGAAACATCTAATAACCTGTAGTGGAAAATAATCAGGAAAAAAAAAACGGAATCATTTTGCTGTACACCTGAAACTACCACAATATTATAAATCAACCATACTTCATTTTTTTTTAACAAAAGTCAAGATCAGCCTCTATTTGAGCCACACAGACTCCTGGCAACCTACCAGAATCCCTGAGTTTCTTGGGTAGTCTGGTTCTGCAGCTATGCATGTCAATCCAAAAGTCCCACTCACATAAAACTGATTGAATATTATAGCCACTGGTACAATTTATCTGCAATAATAAAGTTCCACTCATGCTTGGAATGTGGTCACATTTTTATTAATTATAACCCATGGACCATAGCCCTAAGTTTCATTTCATGCCATTGTAGTATTTTAAATGTAAGCTGTTAATGCAGCTGGACAAATTTAGCAGACAATAACAGATGTGATTCACAACCCGACTCCACACGAGAATCTCCTGGGGATAGCTTTTGAACTACTTACACCAGATCCTCAGTTAAAATGTAGTTTCTGAAGCTGTAAGGTAGGGCCCAGCATCGTTTTGTCCAAGTACCCCGAGTGATTCTACCATACACTGAGGCTTGAGAATCAAGGACTCAGAGCCAGGAAAGAGGTCCGTGTTAGAGATAAATATTCATCATCTTTCTCTTGAAAGGAGATTGCCTATCAGAATTTTTAAAGTGAAAATAATTCTACTTTTAAAAAATCAAACTCTTCCTTTACCCCCATTGAAATGAAGCTCATTATAAAAATCTGAATTAAGAAGGGGAAATTAGAGATGATTATTCATTTTTAAAAGGATTTCTGTCTTTGTAAAGGATTAATTTAAGCATTTCTTCAAGTACCAGTTACTGACTGAATTGACTTGTAGACTGGTCTCAGTCATTAATTATACTTGTGACCTTTGCAAAGTCACCTGAATCTCTCTAGATGTAGCTTTTCCAATGTGTTAACTGAGAGAACTGGAAGAAAGACGTGCTTTCTCAGCTCACACTATTTCCCAGAGATGTCAAGGCATTACACAGAGGTGTAAGGGTGGCTGAGGGCACAGACCATGGAGCCAGGCCGCCTAAATTTGAATCAGGACACCATTGATTATGCTACTTTCGGCAGATTAAGTAAACTTTCAGTGCCTCAGCTTCATCAAATATAAAGTGGCATTAACAACACTATGTTGTTAGTATTCCCTGGTGGTCCAGTGGCTAAGACTCCAATCTCCCAATGCAGGGGGCCTGGGTTTGATCCCCGGTCAGGGAACTAGATACCACATGCCCCAACTGAGAGTTCCTGTGCCACAACTACACCAAATAAGAAGATCTAGCGCAGTCAAATAAGTAATTAAAAAAAAAAATACTACATACTTCACAGAGTTTTGAGATTAAATGAAATAATATATGTAAAAGCATTTACAATAGTTCTGGCCATGTGGTAACCATTGTTAAAGCATTAGTTACTGTCTCTACTACTAATATTGCATCCCCCAAAAAGTCAGGGTCCTGAGCATTGATGAACCTCTAAGAAGGGGGTTCATCACGTAGCATTTCAAAATACATTTGACCATTACACAGGGACCGCTTTCTACAGATCACACTTTGGAGAAGGCTGGACTACATGCCTGTCAGGTCTCTTTATACACGAGTATCCTGTGATTCATCTCCATGTCTTAGAGACCCACAAAACTACGGCCCGTGGGCTAAATGCAGCCGATCGTCTGTTTTTGTAAGTAAAGTTTTCAGGGAACACTGCCCTTCTCATTTGTTTACATATTCCTGTGTCTACGCACACACTACAGCAAAGGAGTTGAGTAGCTGCAAGACAACTCATATGGCCGACAGAGCCTAGAACACCCACTGCCCGACGCTTGCCAATGCCTACCTCAGATGTGTAATGCACCGCAGGGCCTACAGCTCCTCTCCATCGGAACTTAACCAAGACAAATTTTAGTCTATGAATAGGCATTTCTATCCCATCGACCCAGTTGGCTGGAGAGACAGAAAAAAACAGTCATCAATGTGGGAGGCAAAGAGACTGGATATGGAGGCTCTCAATTATGTGATATGGAAAAGATAAATGGCAAAGATCACAGAAGAAGAACTGTTGTTTGTTTGTTTGTTTGTTTTAATTTTCTTTACATTATCGTGTTGGTTTTGCCATACATTGACATGAATCTGCCATGGGTATACATGTGAGAAGAACTATTGATGAGGAAAAAACGGAAAGCAATTAGAAAAACAGAAGGTGACCCGAAGTCCTTGACCCTTTTTAACGCGCTACGTAGGAGGAACATGTTTTCCCATCACTTTCCCAAAAATCTATTCATCCTCCCAAAAATATTAGATTCCCCTTATAATTACTATGATTAATCAAGAACAATCCTAGAAAAATGCTTTCCTAGAAAAATTCTTTTGTTATGCTATTTGTTTCTTTACAAATACATGTATGATTATCCTAATTTTATAGGGGAATAAACAGCAAAGTTATGCAACTTTCCCACAGCTGATCAATGGTTGAGCTCTTAGTCAAAACTCGTTTTATTGGTCTCATAATTTCCCATTATGCCTCCACTGACGTTTTGGCTTTAGAAATTCTCTTAAATGCAGTTAAGTGCTAGGTAAAATTCTGATGACCAGAATTTCTTATGCACTGTGCTAAATAATTGTTTATCACTGGGCAAAGCTTTACTATTTCTACCCAGATGAATAATCTACTGCTCTCCATTAGTTGAGCTTTTGAGTGGGGGGGTATGGGAGAAGGGGAATGGAGAGCCAGGTGATATAAGGAATCTGACTGCATCCTGCACAGATAGCAACCCTGCTGAAATGTATCTTACCAAGAAAGATAAAGGAATTCATTCAGTATGAATAGAAACACAGGAAGCTATTGAAGAATAGACAAAAATGCACTATTTGAAATTGCAGCTGCAAACCTTATCACTTATATTCCATTGCTACAAAGACTCGTCAGCTTTTCTTAGCCAAATGTGAATTAGAAGAAATATAATTTAGTGTTTAGAAAATATGCCTAATTTACCACCCAAGCCATACAATTTTGTCTTGAAGTAAGGAATTCTACATCAGCTTTTTAAAATGATGGTGATTAAGTAGACTACAATATACTTCCAGTGCTCTGTTCTTTTCATTATTCGTGGCACCCTGATGAAAAGTAATTATGCTTTGGTGAATTTTCCTCTTAGATGTAATTTGGACCACTTATCTGAGATTCTCAGAAGGGAGCTGACTTGACAACTAAAAGCGAACACCTGTTTCTATCAATGTAAAGGAAGCTTTCCTGAGAGGATTTTCCTCTGCTTAGCAATGTGTAGCATTTCTGCAACCAGCAATATTGAGTGATATATTAATGAATTGCCTTCTCTATTCAGCAAACAGAGAAGTATCAGTTCAGTTCAGTTCAGTCGCTCAGTCGTGTCCGACTCTTTGCGACCCCAAGAACTGCAGCACGCCAGGCCTCCCCGTCCATCACCAAAGAGAAGTATATTGAATGGTATATTTTTATATTTACATAAGGGAAGAAGGACTAATGGTCAGGAATATAAAATAACCAAAAGAGGAGAGGGAGTGTGGCAGTGATTGGGAGGACTGAGCTAAGCTATTGGCTCTAGTGACTTGCCTACCTGCATTGAGACCTCTCAGTTACCCAAGTGCATAAAAAAACTCATAACTTGGGATTCTGTTACTTTATTAAATAGACCAAAGGAGATCTGCAGAAAAGGTTAGGGTATGTTTTATTGTTGCCAGTACACATTACCTGTGTGAAAATTCCATCCATCCTCTTTTCATTGATATTAAAAGCAGGTAGCTGGCATGATACTAGCCGTTCATAAAAACAGTATGGTCCCTCCATTTTACTGAAACACTAAATAATTCCATTTTCTGACTAGGACCAGTGATGCTTCAAATAAACTTATAAGAGGCTTTATTTGTTCCTTTTATGATCAGTGAAAAGGCTATAGTCCTATTACTTTGGCTTTTCCATCCTGTTTTAATGAACATCAAAAAGCACTTTTACAAATATAATCTTTTGGCCTCACTGCATTCTTGAGATGAACATCAACAGGTAAAATAAGTAAAGTACCAAAGATCTAAAACACAATTTAGGTGGATCTACTGAAAACTAGTTAATGGAATTTAAGGAAATTTGTTTTGCTTTGCCTGTACTTTACCATCCCTTTCTGTTTGCTTCTAATGGGAATTTAATTTCCTTCCCTTCCCTTACTGAAAGGAAATGCTGCAACAAGTTGTTTTGGTTGTTTATATTTGTAACATATCAGGAGTTTGCACCCTATCAAGTGTTCTAAGTATCTGCAATACTCAGTACATGACCTTTAAAAAACTTTCCACCAAAATGCAATATACACTAAAAATACATGAAAGTGTACTACTCAATGACTTTTTTATAAATAATATATTCATATAGCCAGGACCCAAAATCAGAAACAGAATTTCTACCAGGCCCCAGAAGACTCTCCTCACACTCCTTTCTAGTCATTATAAAGATAACAACCATTTGAACTTCTTCTGACCCTAAAGATGTCAGTCCCATAGGGTCAAAGGTAGGTACGTTAAATCTGACAAATAGGAATTTCCTGGTGGTCTAGTGGTTAAGACTCCACTCACTCATTGCCACAGACTCAAGTTCAATCCCCAGCCAGAGAACTATGATCCCACAAGCTGTGCAGCATGACCATAAATAAATAAATAAAATTAATCTTACCAATCATGATTGATCCCCCAAACATAAGCCTGGCCTCAAAATTCTCCATACTGATAATCAAGTCAGGAGACTAAAAACAACATCTAAGTATATTTGAAAGTAATTAAAAACTTCTATATCTTACCAGGTTGCCATCTATGTAATAAAGATAATATGAAGACATATTAAATATGTAAAAGATTTAAGAAATAAACTTCCATGAATCCTTCTTGAAAAACTACCCTGTAACTTAATTTAACCAACCCAGGGATGACTTTAAAAAGACTCAGAGCAGCTAATGCCCATATATGAAAGACATGATCATCAAGCAATTTATTTAAATATGTAATTAAATCTAAAAGAGCTTATTTTAATGGCAAAACAATGTGCTAGCACTTAAAAAATAAAGTCACACAATATTAAAAATAAAAATAAATAATTATAAAGGACAGGAAAAAAAACATTAATACTAAGAACTGAGACTGTAGCCAAGAGAGAGTGGGTTCTTTATCTATCTTTGTAATGATATCTATAGTCATTCAAGAGGAGGCCTCACTGGGTGCTTTCAATTGATTAAATTGAATTTGAAGTAACAGTATGTTCACATTCAAAACATAAACTTAAAGGAAGTTAATAAACATTCTGTTTATCTTCTAATTGTCAGAAAAAAAGATCATATAGAAAAGAAAGAATAACATGAAATGTTTAGAAAGCATTAAAAACAGGAAATTTAAAATAAGATGGTATAATTAAAACTGAGCATCTTATAACACTAAATATCAATACACGATATCTACCTATTAATGGAAAACTACTTTTCCACTGACATAAAATATAAATCTAACTACATGTTAAATATAAAAGGCAAAGTAAAAACACTGTAATTTGGAAATGAGTAAAATAAGTGGATAGACAAAAATTTATCTTTTTACTATTATCATTAGATTCTAATTTGCAAAAATTAATCAAGGAACAAGATTTTAATAGCAGGAAAGATTGAATTCAAGGCAAGAATATTAAAAGATTTCATTTTATATTAAACTGAAAGATTTGACTTTTTCAAAGGAGACAAACTTTTGAGTAGAAAATTAAGATTGTATTTTATGACTCAAATAAATATAGAGTTTTTATTGTCTATAAGTGACCAAGGAAATTACTGATCTGCCAAAACTTTTATCCAGGGAGAATTTTCCTACTGAATTCTGGAAGACAAAATAAAGTTGTTGCTTGTTCATAGTGCCCATTGCAAAAATAATTAAGTGTGTATTAGGCACTTACTAAGTGTGTTAATGTTTAATCCTGGCAACAGCCCTATTAAGGTTTGAGCTTATTGTTATCTTACAGATGATGCACAGCAGTTACATAACAAAGCTCTACTGCTTAGGAAGTAGTAAAACTGGAATTCAGTACCTGGCAGTTCAACTCAGAGCACATGCTTTTCATGAATACATTAAAATATGGTGGGAAAAAAGGCCACTCACACAGATTAAGCATGCATGTACCTTGGATGCACACCAGGATGACCAGATACCAGTCTAAGACTAAACGATTACCTGCACCTCTGCTGATTGGTGGTAATGGGCCTTCTGAGACCCTGAAATCCTGGCCAGGACTAGCTAAACACATTACCTAGGCTGAATGCAATAAAGTGAGTATGTCAGGGCTCCTCAAGATCACTCCAGGTTTGGTGATTTACCAGGTGATATCACAGGACTCAGAATATAGTTGTACTTGTGCTGAGATTTTATTACAGTAAAAAGATACAAAGCAAAATCAGCAAAAGGTACATAGGAGAAGTGTGGATAAAACCAGGTGCAAGCTTCCAAGAGTCCCCCAAAACACACAGCATAATTGCATGGGCATGCTCAATTCCTCCAGACTTAAACAACTAATTTAACAAGTTGTTAAAATAGGAAGAATTTTCTGCCAGGGCAGCTCATTAGAGACACCATCATGGTTTTTACTGGAGGCTGAGATGTAGGTATCCTCTGCCTGTGTGCATGCTAAGTCACTTCAGTTGTGTCCAACTCTTGGCGACCCTATGAACTATAGCCCACCAGGCTCCTCTGTCCAGGGAATTTTACAAGCAAGAATACTGGAGTGGGTTGCCATGTCCTTCTCCAGGGCATCTTCCCCAGCCAGGGGTCAAACCCACATCTCTTATGTTTCCTGAGTTGGCAGGCAGGTTCTTTACCACTAGTGCCACCTGGGAAGCCCTGCCTAATATGTACCAAAATTCTAGGTTCCCCAAAAAGAAGGCAAGTGTTAAGTATAAACACATCTTTTTGAAGTTTGGGCATAGTAGCCACCATTATTTTTTAGGGAAAGTTCCTTTTTTATCAGTATGAGGCGGGGTTGTTTATTAGTTAGATTCCCAGAGACCAGCAAGACAGCCAGTCTTGCAAGCAGGTTTTTCAAATAATAAGCAATTTCAGACCTGCTCTGTTCTTTTTCTGCACAGTGAACATGAGGCATTCAACTACCTTGATCTAAAAATTCCCCTCTATGCTTTGTGATCAATTGACCATCTAATATATGCATGGATCCTCTACACCTATAACCATCAGTTATGTGCAAGGCATTGTTTTAAAAGCAGTGAACAGATGTGATGCTGAATTCAGGCATATATCCTTCACTGAAGGAGTATATAGTCGTCTTATAGGATTCATCGTTAATTGACTTTACATGGGTTTCAACGTGGAGGCAGCACAACTGGGAAGACAACAGTGAATGAACTAGACAGAGTCTGTACTCACATTACCAGAAAAGGGGTAGGTGGCATCAGAGAAGGGGCCTGATCTATATCTAGATATGTCAACATGATGACACAGCATCATCATCATGGAAAACAGCTGACACAGGTACAGTCCTGCTGCCAAAGGAGCCATATGAAGCTGGATGGGATAATTTCCTGATTCAGTGTAACTATGTTCTATCTGCAGGATGCCACACACAGTATTTAAAGTCTCAAAATATCCTTGTTCTCTAAGGCTCTATAACACACCTTTGATTGGGCGGCAACGTGACATTTGCCCAACCTTATACATAAAAATGGGAGCAATTGAAAATTGTACTTCTACAGGTAAAATAATCAAAATCTTACATTTATTAGTCAATTTTTTTAGGAAATGCTAGAATTTTTTTTCAGTGTTCTATGCTTTTTTTCGTTTACATTCTTTATTTCTCTTCTTCCATTAGCTCCTTCTCCTCCTGTGCTAGCTTCTCTTAACCACCTGATCCACAATCAGAGACCTAACTTTCAATTTAAGGAGCATTTTTGTAACAATCTGCATGGTCAGTTGGGATCTGAGGCTGCTACAGGGCAGGTTTTAATTAGAATTTTAGAAACACGAAGAAGCCTTTTATGAAGATTTTCAAGTACATTTTAAGGACCAATTTCATGCTCTCATCAAATGATGTACATTTCGCTCTTAAAACAGCAGAAGATTTACAATCTCTGTTTCCAGAGTCTGCTGAACTCAGACATAAGATCACTCAGGTGATGCATCTCTGGGGATTGCTCTTTAACCTTGTCCTAAACTGTTACTATCAAATTCCCATCAGCTTAGTATGTCATAAGTCTATGTTTGGTCTTTCAACTTCTGGGATAAAACTTTGTTTCCTTAATTTGTCTTAGCACACTAGCTATCTTTATGTGCACGCTACATTTGCTATTAATATTTCGTTTGCCCCAGAAAATCTATTTGCATTAGCAAGAGAGCAGCCTGAGACAAACATCTTTAAATAAGCTGAAGAAATTGGTCAAGTCAACAAGAAAAAAATATGTTAAGCCAAAATTGGATAGTAGATACTGTCTGCATCTGTCCAAGCATGCAGTCATGCTTCACCTTCTCTTTATTTTGTGTTTTATTTATAGATGTGCTCTATTAAACGATCTGTGCTGAACTACTCTATAGCATTTTTTTTTTAATGCATGGGCTTCTTGTTTTTAATGAAGATCTGTAGTTTGGATTCACCATTTACAACACAGTAAATGGTTTTTGCTCCTAGGCTCATTATTTCTTCTTCTCCTTGCAATTACTAGATCTCTGAGACAGCTTCAGTCAGAATTAGTTGTTCCTTACTTTTATTTCTAAAGGCTTCCCTGATAGTTCAGTTGGTAAAGAATCTGCCTGCAATGCAGGAGACCCAGGTGTGATTCCTGGGTCGGGAAGATCCACTGGAGAAGGAATAGGCTACCCACTCCAGTATTCCTGGGCTTCCCTTGTGGCTCAGCTGGTAAAGAATCCCCCTGCAACGTAGGAGACCTGGGTTCGATCTCTGGTTGGGAAGATCCCCTGGAAAAGGGAAAGACTTCCCACTCCACTATTCTGGCCTGGGGAATTCTATGGACTGTAGGAGATCTGGGTTCAATCCCTGGGTTGGGAAGACCCCTGGAGAAAAGAAAGGATATTCACTCCAGTATTCTGGCCTGGAGAATTCCATGGACTGTATAGTCCATGGGGTCACAAAGAGTTGGACACGACTGAACGACTTTCACTTTCATTTTCATGTCTAATCCTAGAAGATGCCTTTCCTATTCTTTTCACTTAAAACTCAACTTTTTCTATAACGGCATACTTCACTGATTCCAGATGGAAGTTACATTGCTTTCATTAAAATTCCTTTCATAACTAAGCAATAAAAGATCAACTATGGAATGACATGCCTTATAAGGCTATTTCTATTTCAAAAAGCTAAATACTGGGAAATTCTACTTTGCCTTTTCTAAGTTAAAGTAAAAAAACACCATAACTGTTTTCTAAGGTCAAAATCCAAAAGTGGTTTTGATTTTTAATTAAATTAATGTCAAGTGTTAATTGTCTGTGTATTAGGGGCTTTCATACAATATTTGAATCTCCATTTTCCTACAATGTTTAGAAATATTTGTTTCTAGGTTTAGATACTTTTCCCTATGCAAATTCCAGGAAGATTTTTCAGACTCTTGTAGAGAAGGAATAAATTTCTAATTGTCATTCTATGGGCTTCCCAGGTTCTGCAGTGGTAAAGAACCGGACTGCCAATGCAGGAGACAAAAGAGATGTGTGTTCCATCCCTGGGTTGGAAAGATATCCTGGAGGAGGAATGGCACCCCACTCCATTATTCTTGTCTGGAAAATTCCATGGGTAGAAGACTATAGCCCCAGACTATAGTCCATGGGGCTGCAAAGAGTCAGGCAGGAATGAGCACATAAAGCATTATTACAGTTTTACTTGCCCAGTAGAATCCTCTGTACATACTCTATAATCTACTCCCTGCTTTCATCAGCCTAAATCTGAGAGTAAGGCCCCAGCAGTCCTGTTAAACACCTCCTGTAGCCTGTGGGCAGAAAACAATCCTTTCATTATAAAATGAGACCCTACACAAGTAGGTGTTATTAGGATCTGTTTGTGTGTGTTGCCACATCCAGTGTCTTTTTCAGAGTACAGAAATGGTATGGACCTAACAGAAACAGAAGATATTAAGAAGAGGTGGCAAGAATACACAGAAGAACTATACAAAAAAGATCTTCATGACTCAGATAATCATGATGGTGTGATCACTCATCTAGAGCCAGACATCCTGGAATGCGAAGTCAAGTGGGCCTTAGAAAGCATCACTATGAATAAAGCTAGTGGAGGTGATGGAATTCCACTTGAGATATTTCAAATCCTAAAAGATGATGCTCTGAAAGTGCTACACTCAATATGCCAGTAACTTTGGAAAACTCAGCAGTGGCCACAGGACTGGAAAAGGTCAGTTTACATTCCTATCCCAAAGAAAGGCAATGCCAAAGAATGCTTAAACTACTGCACAATTGCACTCATCTTACATGCTAGTAAAGTAATGCTCAAAATTCTCCAAGCCAGGCTTCAGCTATACATGAACCGTGAACTTCCAGATGTTCAAGCTGGATTTAGAAAAGGCAGAGGAACGAGAGATCAAATTGCCAACATCTGCTGGATTACAGAAAAAGAAAGAGAGTTCCAGAAAAACATCTATTTCTGCTTTATTGACTATGTCTAAGCCTTTGACTGAGTGTATCACAATAAACTGTGGAAAATTCTGAAAGAGATGGGAATACCAGACCATCTGACCTGTTTCTTGAGAAATCTGTATGCAGGTCAGGAAGCAACAGTTAGAAGTGGACAGGAAACAACAGACTGGTTCCAAATAGGAAAAGGAGTACATCAAGGCTGTATATTGTCACCCTGCTTATTTAACTTATATGCAGAGTACATCATGAGAAACGCTGGGCTGGAAGAAGCACGAGCTGCAATCAAGATTGCCAGGAGAAATATCAATAACCTCAGATATGCAGACGACACCACCTTTATGGCAGAAAGTGAAGAGGAACTAAAAAGCCTCTTGATGAAAGTGAAAGAAGAGAGTGAAAAAGTTGGCTTATAGCTCAATATTCAGAAAACGAAGATCATGGCATCTGGTCCCATCATTTCATGGCAAATAGATGTGGAAACAGTGTCAAACTTAATTTTTGGGGGCTCCAAAATCACTGCAGATGGTGACTGCAGCCATGAAATTAAAAGATGCTTACTCCTTGGAAGGAAGGTTATGACCAACCTAGATAGCATATTGAAAAGCAGAGACATTACTTTGTCAACAAAGGTCCATCTAGTCAAGGCTATGGTTTTTCCAGTAGTCATGTATGGATGTGAGAGTTAGACGGTGAATTGAAGCTGAGCACCGAAGAATTGATGCTTTTGAACTGTGGTGTTGGAGAAGACTCTTGAGAGTCCCTTGGACTGCAAAGAGATCCAACCAGTCCATCCTAGAGATCAGTCCTGGGTGTTCATTGGAAGGACTGATGTTGAAGCTGAAACTCCAATACTTTGGCCACCTCATGCAAAGAGTTAACTTATTGGAAAAGACCCTGATGCTGGGAAGGATTGGGGGCAGGAGGAGAAGGGGACGACAGAGGATGAGATGGCTGGATGACATCACCAACTCAATGGACATGGGTTTTGGTGGACTCCGGGAGTTGGTGATAGACAGGGAGGCCTGGCTTGCTACGGTTCGTGGGGTCACAAAGAGTCAGACACGACTGAGCGACTAAACTTGACTGAACTTAATTAACTACTTAGTGAAACACTTAGTATTTACATATGCTAATAAACTAAATTAATATTTAATCACTATTGATTTATTTATCAGGAACAATAAGTCTACAGGACCTTCAAAGCAAAAAATTTAAAGAACTTTGAGAAAGAAGGACAAGAAAGGCAATTCACAACTTATCAAAGCATGAAAATAAAGATACTGCTTTTCAAAAAAAAAAATCTCTGAATATGCAAGTCATAATAGGGCTTTTATGATGTAGAAATATTCAACAGCAAAACTGATTATCTTATTTAGTATGTAACATATGCATTTTCACTATTCTTTCTTCATTGATCCCTTCTCCATGGGTTTCATAATTTTGCATTCTGTTCAGCCAAAAATGAGACCATGATCTAAGAAACTGGTCATTTTCAATCTATTTAAATGACCACAATCAATGGCCGGCAAAGTAATATACATATACCAACCCTCTGAAAACAGGAAAGAGCATTCCCCAGTGTGTTCACTGATCCCAGTATAAGTAGGACCACTGTTCTTCTAGAAGTGGATCTTCCATAATGGTCAGCATAATTACTGAGACTACTTTCTGATCTGGGTAGAGTCACACAGAAAACTGTCAAAAATATTCTGTCTTCTGTACTCATTTAAAATGAGAGAATAACTTCTTTGCTTGTCATAGCCACTGTAATATTGGAATTGGGTGAGTTTTGAAAAAATTAAAATTCATGAGTCAGTACATTTACATTCCATTAGTTACCCAGCTCGTGAGCGTATGCCTGCTCAGTCGTGTCCAACTCTGCAACCCCATGGACTGTAGCCAGGCTTCTCTGTCCATGGAATTTTTCAGGCAAGAATACTGGAGTGGGTTGCCATTTCCTCTTCCAGGGGATCTTCCCAATCCAGGAATCCAGCTCACAACTTCTGTCTCCTGCAGTGGCAGGGGCCCTTATACTGCTCACTCAAACCTAAAATCCTGTCTCTTCTCACTCTCATCTGATGACCTTGCTTCCTATCTCATGGAGAAAAAGGAAGTAACCCAGACGCCCTCACTACACTGACCTACCTACACACATACCCATTATCTGCTTCCTCCGAGACCATGTATGAACTCTTTGCTCTCATGTATTCAGATTACTCTCATTTACAAAAAAATATTTTGCCCCATGATTCTTCCCTTTCTCCTCTAAATCACTAATTTTTTCCATTTTATGGAATCATTGTCATTAACACCCAAGCATTCTGTAATAGCACCCATTTTACAGATTACCCTCTCCTACCCTATATTTCCTTGATTCTCTGCTCTTTTTTGTAGCAAATTTGTCGTATTTCCCCCAAATAATGACTTAGGAATCCAAACTGCTTAACTTATATGATAGAATAGTCCCTTTTTCTTATTACCATTCCTATAGACACACTCTGAGATCTGAAAATCAAGTTCTCTCTTTTAATCAACTTTCTCTCTCAGTCTCCTAAACAAGACACTTCAATCATAATTTAAATAACAATGCTGCTGACAATAAAAAAGGCAGCACAGAATCCAGCTGCTTCCTTTTATACTGTACTTAAGCCACAACAGCACTATCAGCAGAAACTGACTTCTCCATAAATTTTAGCAGACACGTTTTAAATGATGCCCAAGAAAAAAGAATTAAGGGGTATGTTTACAATTAGTTCATATTACCATTAGGGTGCCAATATTTATCACTTATTTTTTGATATGATACTGAAAATAAATCATCCCAATATAATCATCTCTATAACATGAGATATATAATATATTTTAATATATTTTAAAATTTTTAGAAATAAAATATGTATTTTAATCATTACAAAAACAGGACATCCATCAAGTTGACCTTATAAAATATGAACAGTATTATTTATATAAGGAAAAGGAACTCCTTAAAGAAACCTCACATACTCAGTTAAATTGTTGCTGTTATTGTTGTTCAGTCACTAAGCTGTGTCCAAACCCCATTGACTGTGCAGTATGCTAGGCTTCCCAGTCCTTCACTACTTCCCTGAGTTGGCTCAAATTCAGGTCTATTGAGCCAGTGATGCTATCTAACCATCTCATCCTCTGCCGCCCTCTTTTCCTATTGCCTTCAATCTTTCCCAGCATCAGGGTCTTTTCCAATGAGTTGGAAGTTTGCATCAGGTGAACAAAGAATTGGAGCTTCAGCATCAGTTCTTCCAATGAATATTCAGGGTTGATTTCCTTTTAGGATTGACTGGTTTGATCTCCTTGCAGTACAAGGGACTCTCAAGAATCTCTCAGGCACCACAGTTTGAAGGCACCAATTCTTTGACGCTCAGCCTTCTTATGATCCAACTCTCACATCTGTGTAAGACTAATGAAAAAACCATAGCTTTGATTATACAGACCTTTGTGGGCAAATTAATGGATTCATTGCCCAATCAGAAAAACTCAGTAAGAAGGAAGATTATGTTGCTTTTCTATCCTAGTATGATGAACAATTATAATCTTGGCTTTTATGTTTAGAAAAATTTCAAAAATTTCAATCTAATGCAAATATCAATTGAAATTACCTTCTTCCTTTGACCAGAAATGTGTTGATTGTGAACTACAGAAGCAGCACAATGTAATTAGATTCCATAGCACATAGAATTTAGTGACTACTCTCCATTTACTCTGAGAGATTCCTTGTCAAAATTATATTATAAATATGAGTAATGTAAAAATATCATTACAACTGAATGAAGCACAAGCTGGAATCAAGATTGCCAGGAAAAATAACAATATCCTCAGATATGCAGATGACCCCACCCTTATGGCAGAAAGCAAAGAAGAACTAAAGAGCCTCTTGATGAAAGTAAAAGAGAAGAGCAAAAAGTTGGCTTAAAACTCAACATTCATGGAAGCAACCTAGATGCCCATCAACTGATGAATGGATAAGAAAACTGTGGTACATATACACAATGGAATATTACTCAGCATTAAAAAAAAATTCATTTGAATCAGTTCTACTCAGGTGGACGGAACTGGAGCCTATTATTCAGAGTGAAGTAAGCCAGAAGCAAAAACAACAATACAGTATACTAACACATATATATGGAATTTAGAAAGATGATAACGAGAACCCTGCATGTGAGACAACAAAAGAAACGCAGATGTATAGAACAGACTCGTGGACTCTGTGGAAGAGGGCAAGGGTGGGATGATATGGGAGAATGGCACTGAAACATGTTAATTATCATATGTGAAATCAATCGCCAGCCCAGGGTTGACGCTCGGGGCTGGTGCACAGAGATGTCCCAGGGGGAGGGTATCGGGAGGGAGGAGGGAGGGGGGTTCTGGAGGGGGAACATATGTATACCCATGGTGGATTCATGTCAATGTATGGCAAAACCAACACAATAAAGTAAAGAAAATTTAAAAGAAAAAATGATGATCATGGTATCTGGGCCCATCACTTCATGGCAAATAGATGGGGAAACAATGACAACAGCAATAGACTTCATTTTCTTGGGCTCCAAAATCACTACAGATGGTGACTGAAGCCATGAAATCAAAAGATGCTTACTCCTTGGAAGAATAGCTATGACCAACCTAGAAAGCATATTAAAAAGCAGAGACATTACTTTGAAAACAAAGGTTGGTCTAGTCAAAGCTATGGTTTTTCCAGTGGTCATGATGGATGTGAGAGTTGGACCACAAAGAAACTGAGTGCTGAAGAATTGATGCTTTAGAACTGTGGTGTTAGAGAAGACTCTTGAGAGTCCCTTGGACTGCAAGGAGATTCAACCAGTCCATCCTAAAGGAGATCAGAGTTGGACACGATCAAGCAACTAAAGGAAATCAGTCCTGAACATTCACTGGAAGGACTGATGCTGAAGCTGAAGTTCCAATACTTTGGCCACCTGATGTGAAGAACTGACTCATTAGAAAAGACCCTACTGCTGGGAAAGATTGAAGGCAGGAGGCAAAGGAGACGACAGAGGATGAGATGGTTGGATTGCATCAGCAACTCAATGGACATGAGTTTGAGCAAACTCAGGGAGTTGGTGATGGACAGGGAAGCCTGGCGTGCTGCAGTCCATGGGTTTGCAAAGAGTTAGACACAACTCAGTGAGTGAACTGAACTAAATATGTATTTGCATACTTATTAAGGATTAAGGATTAATTGTACACTGACTATAAAGTTGTATATTTCCAAATATTTCTGTAGAGTTGGAATGAATCTAGGTCCTAGGCTTACAAAAATGAGGGAAAGTGTCACCTAGAAGCAGCACAAGATTATAGGCATTTGGTGGCTCCATCTGAAACCAAAGAAGCTGATATGGAGTACAGTCACTGTTAGGACGATAAAATATATCAGCAAAATGTTGCATAATGCTTTTGTCTTTAACTGTAATCCTTGATTATTTCCAGAAGTGCCTTTAGTGTTCATCAAGTTCAACTAGCTCACTTTGCAAACCAGGAGACTGAAATTCAGAACTGTTACAGGATTGTCCCAAGGTTGCCCTGCAGTAAATGAGAGAGCCAGGCTGGCACCAAATTCCTCACTCTTTCTCCAAAGTAATTAACGCCATTCATTTGGAAAATGTGCTAGATAAAACAGTATCCAAAATGTGTGAAATTATTATTCTACAGTGTATAAAATAATTTTGAGTTTTGAAAATTACCCAATATCTTTTCTTTATAAACCAAAGAGGGTACAAAATATAAGTGTGCTTTTATAACACATTTTCTAAACTGTAACGTTTTTATAAGAGTTTAAAGTGTGACTCATGAAGTCTAATTTATGGCTCTTGAAATGTGTTTAATTGGCAATAAGCCTTTTCAAGATACAGACAGCACAGTCCCTTCCCACTAAAGTCTCATTAGGTTAGTTATCTGTGTCTTTAATGCAAACATTCATTCTTTTGCATAAAAAAATCTATCGACATGAGAGATGTAGTTTGGAACCAAATATATGAATATGGAAATGCATACCGATTTCTAAAATCTCATTCTGTCATGTAGAATCTTACTTAGGTTGGAGGACAAAATACAAACTAAATGTTAGAAATGAAGGATGTACTTAATATTTATTGAGCTACTCTTTATCAAGTTTATGTCAGACATTTTGAATACTTTATTTAACTTTAATTTTATTGCAGAAAAATTGATTTCACACAACTAACTTGACTTTAGCCAAATCCCAATAAAGAGAGTCTATGGGAAATTAAACACATAAAACCCTAAGAAAGAGAAAATTGAGGAACAACAAAATTGTGGAAACTGGAAAACAATTGATTGATTACTGAATAATTTAACAGACTGAGGAAAAATAAACTCTAAGGTCAACAGTGAAGAAAGCTGAGAACCGACTGGAATTGAACTACAGAATCCCCAACAGGCTCAGAAACTGTATTTCCAGGTACTTCCAGATATAAGTGAAAAGCACAGAACTGGCCAGTCTGTTTAGGACATAGCCAGACCCTCAGATTCATTTTCCCACTCTCCTCAGCTGGGACACTTTCCCTCCATGCTCCTGATAAACAGTAGAAATGTGTTCTCTGTGGAAGGTTAAACAAGTCTCTGAACTGGGCAACACAGATAATTAAATGAAGAGCTTCTGGGAAAAAAAAATGAAAGCAGAAATAAAAAAACTAAATAGTAGTGATGGATGATCAAGCAAGTTAAGAAAATCTGTTAGAAAGAACAGGAAAAAACAAACCAAAGACAAGCAAAATTATATTTAGAATAGGATTCCAGTATCTGAATAACAGAAGGTTCAGAAAGGGAAATAAATCATCAAAGAAATAATTCAAGTAGTTTACCTAAAGAGAATTTGGAATTTCAGAATTTACAGAAGTAGGAAATCTACTCACGGAGAGCTTAGCAAAATGCATAACAAATGGCCACAACAAGACATTTCATCATTAAATTTCACGATACTGAAAATGAAGATTCTGACAGCTTCTCCAGAGGGGAAAAAACACAGTTCAAACCTAAAGAATCAGGAGCAATAATAGCTTCAATACTCAATAGCAAACATGGAAGGAATACATCTTCACAGAAGACTTAGACATGTGTGAACAGGTAGGGGTGTTAAATAGCATTTACACAGGTATATGAATAAACGTGGATACTGATATCATTAGGATGATGGTATAACTATATTGGGAGGACTGGACAAGAGAAGGATGTCACTGAGGTTCGTGGGGGAATGGGAAGAAAACAGAGCTAGTTTCATTTTTCGTGAAAGGAATAGTTAATACCAAAAACTAAAATCAAGAAGTAGTAATATAATCATATTTTTTATCATTTGTTTGTATGTGTGCTCACTCAGTCGTGTCTGACTCTTTGCAATCCCATGGACTGTAGCCCACCAGGCTCCTCTGTCCATGGAGTTTTCCAGGCAAGAATACTGCATTGGGGTGCCATGTCCTCCTCCAAGAGATCTACCCAGGATTCAAATCCACATCTCTTGTGTCTCCTGCATTGTCAGGGGTATTCTTTACCACTGCACCACCTAGGAAGCATTACTTACCATTCATTCATCTGAAGGTAATTAACAAATAATCAGCTTAAAGATGTGAAGGCGGTTGCCTACAGACACACCACATGAGTGGTGATGGGGAGTTTGGGGAGTGGTGGACTTCTCTTCATAATAAAGTCTGTTGATCTACAAGGTTAACACCTTGGTTAACATTTAAAACTACAAGGTATACACAAACCCCCTAACCATTGTAACACCATAGAGGGTGAACTTCTGTAAAGGACATCCACAGTCCCTCTATTGGAGCTTATCTCTCTGGATCTGATTATGGGGACGTACCAGAATGTTCTCTTCTACACGATCTGCTCTCTAGGTTGCCCTATGTTCTGGTGTTCTCAAAACAGTCCTAGTTTACACCTGTATGCAAGCTAATTATCAAAAATACCTATTTTTACTCTCAAAATTACCCTGATTAAGCCAACTTAATATTGCTCTCACAGTTCCATACATTTGCGCTTGCTATTGTCTTTACCTTGACTTCCCTCCCCCAAATGTTCTCCTGGAAAAGAGAGAACATTTCTGTTCAAGTTCTACTCATAAAGATTTCCTTGCACCAAAGATTTCTCCTCTGGTCCCGCATCCCATTGCAAATACAACTTCACTTCAGCAATTATCTTACAATATTAGAGCTGTTTATGTGTTTGTCATCCACAAGATGAGTTCCTGATCATTGTTGCTGCATCTTTGATGGTAGAGCACTGAGCTCAGGGGCTCCGCAGAATAATCCACACAATTCTGACTCAGTGAATGAAATTGTCACACTATACAACATTCTTCCTGATGAAAGTGAAAGAGGAGAATGAAAAAGCTGTTTCTTAAAACTCAACATTCAGAAAACGAAGATCATGGCATCTGGTCCCATCACTTCATGGCAAATAGAAGGGGAAACAATGACAACAGTGACAGACTTTATTTTCTTGGGCTCCAAAATCACTACAGATGGTGACTGCAGCCATGAAATTAAAACACACTTACTCCTTGGAAGAATAGCTATGACAAACCTAGATAGCATATTACAAAGCAATGACATTACTTTGCCAGCAAAGGTCCATCTAGTCAAAGCTATGGTTTTTCCAGTAGTCATGTATGGATGTGAGAGCTGGACTGTAAAGAAAGCTGAGCACTGAAGAATTGATGCTATTGAACTATAGAGTTGGAGAAGACTCTTGAGAGTCCCTTGGACTGCAAAGAGATCAAACCATTCAATTCTAAAGGAAATCAGTCCTGAATATTCATTGGAAGGACTGATGCTGAAGCTGAAGCTCCAGTACTTTGGTCACCTGATGCGGAGAACTGACTTATTGGAAAAGACCCTGATGCTGGGAAAGATTGAAGGCAGGAGGAGAGGGGATGACAGAGAATGAGATGGTTGAATGGCATCACCGATTCAATGGACATGCATTTGAACAAGCTCTGAGAGTTGGTGATGGACAGGGAAGCCTGGTGTGCTGCAGTCCATGGGGTCACAAAGAGTCCTACATTACTGAGCAACTGAACTGAACTGAACCGAATGTAACATTTAATTATTAGATATTTTTAAAATCTTCAGATCTTGACAGTCTTATCATTATGAAGGGTACTGACCTCATAATTTTTTTTATCCCAACCATAAAAATAAAACTAGGCAAAATTCCATTGCCGTATCCAAACTAAAGGCTGATAATTTGTGATTATAAATTATTAAGTGAGTTTGATTATCTCTATTATTACATATGCTCAAACATATAACCTATCATGGATGGATTGCTTTCAGCAACAAAAACAAATCCACAAATTATTTTAGCACTGTACAGTCAAATGAGTACAGTAAGTAGATAGCTATTAGATGTTTTCTATTTAACAATGAAATATATTATTGTCTTTTCAACTCATAAACCGAATTCACATTATTATCTTGTCCAGTTTCAAGTGAGGATGAATTGTAACTAAAATTTATAAGGGGAGTTAGACTGAAATAACTGATAGCACATAAAAGTCTTCCCCTTTTAAATTCTAAATTAGTCTTTATTCAACTAATCACAGAAGTTGTCAAATTTTTATGCCTCAAAGAATCATATGAAGAGGTTAGAAAAGAGGTTCCAGGAATTTATGGGGCTCATCAATCTATATTTTTAAAAAAACAAAACACCCAATTGATTTTTATTTTTAAAAATCATACCACCTAATTGATTTTCAAGTAGGTAATTTTGAGACTGAACTGTGAGAAACACTGGAACTTAATGGAACTTCTTAAAAATCAAAGAGACGCCAACAGATCCACTATGAACAATTGCTATTTATTTACAAGTTCCCAGTTGTCTCTATTATAAATATAAATAAATAGAAGAAATACTGTTAGGCCCAAAATTCTGAGTATGAGATTTTTTCTCATTTATGTATGTATATAGGTATTGTATCTGTGTATTATATACTATATATATATATTACACCCCATGTGTAAATATATATATTCTATATACTATACATATTATATGTCTATCATCTACTTTATGTACATATATTATTATATAATTTTATATATTTTTTTCTTTTTATACCCTAGGAGGATAACAGGCTTAATCACTTGAAAATTCAGTAGGACAGAGACTTAGTGAAACTAAACTGCTTTGAAGAAAATTTTTAATGTAACCTTTCTCATATAAACAATGAGTACATGAACTATGTTTCATATTCAATCCATATACAGCCATGATACCATATGTGAAATTGAAGAAATATCTTCTTTAAAAATTGAAACATTTTTAAAAAAATTGAAACGATTACTTGTGGAGGGAAAGTTCGCAGAGTGAGAGGTGTGTCCCACACAGATCCTCCCCATCTCTTCATTCCAGGAGGGTGGTTGGAGGGCCCAGGCTGATTGCCTGCTTCTCTTCCACTCACTGAGATGTGATCTGCCCAAATGCACACAGCCTGGGTGAACACGCTCATAGGTATAGAAGCTAGTAATGGCAGATGAAACTCAAGCCCACCAAACTTACTCTTTCAAATGACTATGAAAAATTAAGGGTTAGCAGTTACTTTTTAAACAATGAAAGAAAGAAGGATCAAAAATGAACAGAGAACAACTGATTTAGGAGGAAACAAGATCACTCCAAGAATAGAAGATAACTTTAAACTAATTCTACATAGTACTCTAAGCAAGTACTCATTTATAAACTAGAACAAACAAATATGCAAAAAGAGAATAAAAGAATAAGGAAGAGCCCACGAAAATTAAGGACCAAAATTAAGAGAAAAAAAAATGAGGTAAGCTGGAAAAACAATGAAGTCTCCAAAAATGTAAAGCAATAAAACCAGAAGCTGAAAAATATTTTTAGACAGTCAAAAATAAGAGTATAAATCCAAGAGATCTAACATCCGCCTAAAGAGTGTCTTCAATGACAGAACAAAGACAAGGAAGGAGGAGACCATAAAAACACAAGTCATACAGAACTCCTCTTTCCCTCCTGCTGTGCATCCAATCCATCAGTAAAGCCAACATCTGACATGAATTTATAAGAAAAAGTGTGTCCAAGAAGAATATTCATTTCCTAACACTATGATGAAGTTGTTTTCTCCCTCTTTCTTACCCCTTACAACCTTGTTTATATTAGTCATCTCTCTCATTCAAAGCAATACAATTTTAAAGAACATGAGAATGCATCTTTGTCTGTGGTACAAACACTGTGTGTCCTACAGTAAATAATATATACAGAGAATTTTAAATGTTAAATACTGGTCTTAAATTTTAAATCATCAAACTATGAAAGATTCATTTATATTTGCTAAATTAAATACAACTTCTAAACCCTTACAAATGTAAAAATAATGAAAAACAAAAGTTAATGGGTGGAAGTAGATGTGGAGGAAAATATACAGACAATAAATCTCTGATCTCACACATCACAAAATCAAGGGGCACTGTCCAAAATGTATGGGTCAAGAAATAGAATTTTTATGGTGTTAAATAACAAAAGAATTTTTTTAATGAGGCTGGTAAGGGTTGGAAGAGGGGAGAAAAAATAAGTGAGCTAAATTTGTCTCATGTCATAGAGGGGAGTCAAAAGCTATTTTCTTTTCTATTTTTCTGAAATATTTTAATTTTTTTAACTTTTTATTTTGCACTGGAGTATAGTATATTAACAAACAATGTTGTGATAGTTTCAGGTGAATAGTAAAAGGACTAAGGCATACATATACATGTATCCATTCTCCTCCAAACTCCCCTCCCATCCAGCCTGCCACATAACATTAAGCAGAGTTCTGTGTGCTATACAAAAGTCCCTGTTGGTTATCCATTTTTAAATATGGCAGTGTGTACATGTCCATCTCAAATTCCCTATCACTTCCCCATATCCTTCCCCCTGGCAACCATAAGTTTGTTCTCTAAGTCAGTGAGTCTCTTTCTGTTTTGTAAGTTCATCAGTATTATTTCTTTCAAAAGCTATTTTTAAATTGACATATTAATAGAGAAAATATATGTATATTATTTAAGATTTGAATTTAAGTTTCAGAAAAACTAGCAATAAAATAATTTAAAATAATTATTTCTGGTGAGTGGGAATGAAAGGAAAGTGTATGGAACCTTACTTTCCATTTAGCATCTTCTTCAGTGTTGAATTTGTGTTATGACACACACTGTTAGTATAATAATTAAATAGACAAATAAATAAAAATAAATCTGTTAATAAATAACAAAGCAAATGACCACCTCCAATCTAGTCTTACATCTAGATCTTCACACATATTTATTCGAATCATATTTTAAAAAGAGACATCAATTTTTGTTTTACTGCTGGTCACTAGCATAAAAGATACAAAAGCTGATTTAGGATATTTTTAGTCTAGTTTTTATTTTTAACCCACTACATAAGTACAAAAATTGGTTAACTAGTGTCTGGTCAAAATATGTTGATGCCAGAGTATGTATTTAGTAAAAAAATTCTATAAAAAGGATCCCTCATGTCTAGAACCAAAAAAGCTCTTACAGTAATTCACTGTAATTTACCTCCTCAGAGTACCACAGGCCTATATCACCCTCCAGAGGGAGAGGCTGCAGCTTTGAACACAATGACCACTTTCATTGTCCTAATGCTACCCCTGTCCTACTTCTATACTTATAAACATGGCACTATTTTTACCTTGAATAATGCATGGCTTGGTGGCCTGCAATATTAAAATAGAAGTCCGTTGTGTGCTTCATCTCATTGGTGTGTCCAGTGGCCTCAATCCAGTGTCCTATTGGGAGACAATAAACACCATCCACCAAGTTGTTTTCATTGTAAGTACAGCAACGGTCGTGGTGAGGCCCGTTGCCTAGAACAAGAAGAAATGACAAACAAAGCAATTACATCAACACTTTGCTTCAACAGTCATAGAGTTGCTGATGCAAAATTAATAGCAAGACAAAAATAAATACAAAGCTGCATTATCTACACATCTCAGTATAAACAAAAATAGATTAAGTTGGTGATAGACAAGGAAGTTGGGCATTCTGCAGTCCATGGGGTCGCAGAGAGTCAGACACCACTGAGCGACTGAACTCAAGAGGGAACACAGTAAAAATATCTAAAGAATTACTTGTTAACTTCAGAGTACTATACTCCCAATGAATACATGGATATTTACAAAAGCATATTAACTCAGAATTTCATGGGACCACTCAGGGCCTAAGAGCCCATTGTGAGTCACTCTGCAGCCTGATAAGCTGCTGAAAGGGGCTTCCCAGATGGCTCAGGCGGTAAAGAATCTGCCTACAATGCAGGAGACTTGGGTTCAATCCATGGATCCGGAAAAATCCCTTGGAGAAGGAAATGGAAAACCACTCCAGTATTCTTGCCTGGAGAATTCCATGGACAGAGGAGCCTGGTGTGCTACAGTCTATGGGGTCACAAAGAGTTGGACACGACTGAGCGTCTAACACTTTTACTTTTCACTTTTCAAGCTGATGATAAGGGCTCTTAAGTCCATTAATGTCCCTCTGCTGCATACTTTTACCTCCCTGGAATGCACATTAATAATTGACTAAAGTCACTAATAAAGTGTTTCAGTATCAGCTCAAAAAGCAGATAAATTTTTTAAAAAATAAATACATTTATAAATAATAAAATAAAGGGACCATATCCAATCCAGTTTGCATGTAAATCAGTGTAAATTAGTATTACATTCACATGGGAAAACTAAGCATCACAGAGATTAACCAGCTTGCCTAGGATCACAGAACAAAGTACAGAGCGATCAGTAACCTGGTTCCCCTAGTCCCCCACCTTTTAGGCACTTGATATTTTCATGCTGTTTTCTCCTACTTACTTTACAAAACCACCAAGACAGACCCTCTGCCCACCAGGGAGTGGAGCAAAAGAGGCAGAGACAGGACAATATGCCTCTGATAACATTATTTGCTTATATCACAATTCGCCCAGTATCAACTACACTAGTAAACAGATCCTCAATTTCTATGAAAATTGTTATTTCTACATTATTTTTTATAATCTCTTCTTATGTGACCACCCCATTTCAAAACAATGCTCTCCTTAAACCACCTAATTTTCATATAGTGTCATTAATAAAAAAAAACATATAAAGTGTTAGTCACTCACTCATGTCCACTTCTGTGCAACCCAGTGGACTGTAGCCCACCAGCCTCCTCTGTCCATGGAGTTCTCCAGGCAAGAACACTGGAGTGGTTTGCCATTCCCTTCTCCAGGGGATCTCCCAACCCACAGACTGAACCTAGGTCTCTTGCATTGCAGGTGGATCCTTTACCATCTGAGCCACCAGAGAAGCCCAAGAAAAACATATAATCAACATAAAATAGGAATGTCACAGTTATTATGAATATGAAAATTTGAGTCATTCATTACTTGCTCTGTCTTCCACAATATTTTATCTAAGGTTATTTAGCATGTAATCTACTTTTTAAAATGCTTAAGTCATTGGGCAGTTCTTTAGAACATAATTCCCTTCATCAGGCAGAGGGTACAGGATGGCCCCTTTAATAAATCATCATTGATCTTCCTAGCTTAGATTCTTCTTTTTCTCTCGATGGCTACAAGGTACTACACCAATTGCCTTATTAACCTTGATATTTAATAGAGAAAACCAAACTGTACTAGCAATCTCACTAGATACATATCCAACAGAAATATAGCAAAAGTAAAGAAAGATACATGCATATATATATATATGTGTGTAACAGTACTTTTTTAATAGCAAACACTACAAACTATGTCAGTTCATCTATTCATTCTCCCCAAAATACTTATTGAATGTTGACTATACGATAGTCATTGTACTAAATCTTGTTAGGTATTTCCCACAAAAGCAATTTTTAAAAATGAATTATTTTAGGCAGGCAGTTGACATGACCAAATTTTTATTGCGAAAATATCTCTCTGGTTACAGAGTAAAATATTGATTCAAACACAATGAGATTAGAAGCAGAAAGTCCACTTAGGAAACTTCTGCGTTAGCCCAGGTAAGAGGTGATAAAAGCCTGAGGACAGAAAGGAATGGGACAAATCAGGAGGGAAAAGCCACAGGACTTAATGATGAACTGGACATGGGAGGTGAAGATAAAAAGAATATCAGCAATGATTCTTAGGCTTCTGGCAAATACAACTCAATATATAGTGATATCATTTACTGAGATGTGAAAACAGGCCGAGTTGGAAGAAACGATGGTCAGTCTGTTGGCATTTGGGACTTGGAATGCTATTTAGATACAAAAGGAGCTGTTCAGTAGAGAGCCGAAGTTATTGACTTGACACTCAGACCAGGATCTGAACTAGAAAAATAAGTTCATGAGTCATATAAGTATAAATGGTAACTGAGACAAGGATATAGATGACTTACAAAGAAAAACAATGTTGACCAAGGAAAAAAGGCTTCTAGAACCAAGTTTAAAAGCATCTCAACATTTTACAGCTGGATAGAGAAGAATAAGATTAGAAAGGAGGAACAGAAAGAGAAGCTGTAGAGGAAAACTGTGAGTAAGTGAGGTGGGGGAGTATAATTGAAACCATAGACTAAAAACAGGATGGATGCCTGTCTAACTAGCAACAGTAGTTATATCTGGAGAATGTAACTGGAAAGGAAGGACTATTTTACTCTAAATTATTTTGAATCCATTGGATTTGCTATAAAAAGAAGACATTACTTTTTAGCATTGAAAGAATAATATTTACGGCTCCTGCTGATCAGTACAAGCCTTACAACAATTTACAAATAAGCATAATTATTGAGAAACCCAAATATACATAAATTATACTGTTCAAGAAAAATTATATATGTAACATGAACTTCCTAAGAATTCTTCATTCCTGGAATTGGGGCTTTAAATTACTCATTTTTATAAATACATCTTTTAGGACAATTAACAAGACACATCTATCTCTCTCAGTCAAAGAGATATCATATCAGTGAAGGTATAGTGGGGAGTGGGAGCTCCCACCCCATTCAGTACTAACAAGGAGTCTGACCCCTTCAGCTGTCAATAAACTGGATGGGGAACCTGGGTGATGAGGTGGTACCTCCACCCTCCTGCTGGAACAGTGTCAGAGAACCAGAAGGTGGATCAGATGCAGAGTCTCATTATAAAATACTTGAAATGCCTCAGCTTCAGTAGAAAGTCACTCACTATATGAAGAGTCACAAAGATCTCAAACTGAATGAGAAAAAATGCTCAAAAGATGCTAAGCTCAAGATGACAGACATGTTAGAACTATCTGACAAAGACTTTAATTGAACACACTTGAAACGAAAAATCACAGTCTTAAATAGAAGGAAATAGAAGATGTAAATAAGAACTAAATGGCAGTTTTAGAACTGAAAAATGTAACAGTTGAAATAAACTCAGGGGATGGGCTCAAGAGCAGAATGGAGGTCAGAAAGAAAAGAATTAGCAAGCTATAAGATAGAACAGGAAGTATTCAACAGAGAACACAGATGGAAAAAAAAAATAGACCCTTAGGGACTTGTGGGACTATAACAAAAGATGTAACATTCCTGTAAATGGGGTCTGAAGAAGAAATGAGAAAGGGGATGTAGCAGAAAAATATTTGAGAAAAATGATATCTAAATATGTCTAAATATTTTCTAAATTTGCCAACAAACATACAGGTTCCAGAACTTGGGCAAACTCCAAAGAGGATAAACAAAAAGAAATCCATGCCACAACATATCATAATTAAATTTTTGAAAACTAAACACAAAGAAAAAGTCTTGAAAGTGGCCAGAGAAGAATAACAATTTAGAAAAATAATCACTCTAATGTCAGTAGTTTTCTCAAAAAAAAAAAAAAAAGGGCAGGGGGAGGAAGGCTAAACAGAAGATCTCTATAAATAGAAAGGAAGTTGTTTAACATCAGAAAGGAAGAACATGACAAGCAAGTGGGTAAATACTGTAGATTTTCTTTCTTGAGTTTCTAACAAATGTTACAGTGCTCTTTGATGTCCTACATGTATGTAGTGGAAATATTTAAGGCAGTTATATGGAGAAGGGCAAAGAAATAAGATTCCTCCAATTTATTTAATATGGCAAAATGATGAAACCAGTCATCTATGACAAGTTATGTTTGTATAATGTAGGTAAATCAAAATGGAAGTCAAAAAAAAATGTTTAAGTATGAACCATATTTCCATAAGGCAGAGAAAGGAAACAGAAGAAAAACAAAACACAACAGAAAATGACCATAAACAAATGAAAAAAAAATAGCAAACTTAGGTCCTAATATACCAATAATCTCATTAAACATAAACTGTCTAAATACACATTAAAATACAGAGATTTTCAGAGCAGATTTTTTTTTTTAGTGAACCAGCTATTTGCTGTCTAGGAAAAACTCACTTCAGATCAAACAGGCAAGTGGAAAGTAAAAGTATGGAAAAAGATACACCATGCAAGCATCAAAAAGTGGGCCAAAGAACTTAACAGACATTTCTCCAAAGAAGACATAAAAATGGCTAACAAACACATGAAAAGATGCTCAACATCACTCATTATCAGAGAAATGCAAAGCAAAACCACAATGAGGTATCACTTTACACCAGTCAGAATGGCTGCCATCCAAAAATCTACAAGCAATAAATGCTGGAGAGGATGTGGAGAAAAGGGAACCCTCTTACACTGTTGGTGGGAATGCAAACTAGTACAGCCACTATGGAAAACAGTGTGGAGATTCCTTAAAAAACTGCAAATAGACCTGCCATATGACCCAGCAATCCCACTGCTGAACATAAACACCGAGGAAACCAGAATTGAAAGAGACACGTGTACTCCAATGTTCATCGCCTCATTGTTTATAATAGCCAGGACATGGAAGCAACCTAGATGCCCATCAACTGACGAATGGATAAGAAAGCTGTGGTAGATATACACAATGGAATATTACTCAGCATTAAAAAAAAAAATTCATTTGAAGCAGTTCTACTCAGGTGGACGGAACTGGAGCCTATTATCCAGAGTGAAGTAAGCCAGAAGCAAAAACAACAATACAGTATACTAACACATATATATGGAATTTAGAAAGATGGTAACGAGAACCCTGCATGTGAGACAGCAAAAGAAACGCAGATGTATACAATAGACTCATGGACTCTGTGGAAGAGGGCAAAGGTGGGATGATATGGGAGAATGGCATTGAAACATGTTAATTATCATATGTGAAATCAATCACCAGCCCAGGGTTGATGCTCGGGGCTGGTGCACCGAGATGTCCCAGTGGGAGGGAATCGGGAGGAAGGAGGGAGAGGGGTTCTGGAGGGGGAGCATATGCAAACCCATGGTGGTTTCATGTCATTGTATGGCAAAACCAACACAATAAAGTAAAGAAAATTAAAAAAAAAAAAAAAAGAAAGTAGAAGTGGTTAAATTATTATCATATAAACTAGAACCTGAAAACAAAGAAAATCACTAGAGATAGCGGAGGAAATTATATGGTAGTCAAAGTATCAATCCAACCTGGATTGACCGGAAAGGATTATGAAAAGAGAAAGACAGGTACTATATGATCTTACATGTGGAATCTACAAAACAAAAAACAAAACATACAAAAAAAGCAATAAAAATGTGTTTCAATGAGTGAATAACAAATTCTGGTATGTCCATACCATGATTCAGTCAAAAAAAAACACACAAAATGACCTGTTGATAATGCAATGATCTGGGTGAATCTCAAAAAAATTATGCTGAGTGAAAAAAATGCCATCTCACATACTGTATAATACCATTTTTATAACATTCTTGAAAAAAAATTTTATAGAGATGTAAAACAGTTTAGTGGTTGCCAGGGGTTGGAGGGTGGAGGAGGTAGGGACTGTAAAGAGGGCAAGGGAGATCCTGGTGGTAACTATGTTACCAATGAGAGAAATGGCAAAAGATACTCAGAACCGTTCTGTATTATTTCTTACAACTGCATGCAAATAACCAATTACTTCAAAATAAAAAGTTTCATTTAAAAATAAATAAATCTTGGTTTGCCTGTTTTTCCCAAATACACTAGAGAATTTTTAGGTTTCCAATTCACTTTTTGTCCCATAGGACTGGCTTAAGAGTACAATGTGGAGTTGTTCAGTCGCCCAGTTGTGTCCGACTCTTTGCAACCCCATGTATTGCAGCGCACCAGGCCTCCGTGTCTTTTAACACCTGGACTTGGCCCAATTTCATGTGCATTGCACTGGCGATGCCATCCAACCATCTCATCCTAGTAAACACATTGTTTACTAGCACTATGATCATTTATGCCTAGAGGTTTAGTTAACTTTTCCAGGTCTCTTCTACCTCATGAAGGTGTCAATCGGCTATGCTGTATTAAGGTTAAAAGGTAACTTTGTGGCTTCTTTGAAGGTTGGGGTAGGATGGGGAGGGAGCCTGCAGGAGTGAATTATCTGATCCATTGGAGCCGCTCACTGTCATTCACTTATCAGCATTAATTTTAAATACATAAACATCAAACAACTCACTAAGGCAGGATGAACTAACCTGTGTTATTGGCAGAAAAATAGAAAAAGATTCGTTTAATAAACAATAAATGCCTATTTCCTTAGAGCGAACTTGGCCATAATGTTATTTGTTCATTGAGGCAAATCATGTAAATTAAAATAAAGCAAATGAATGTGAAGAGTAAGAGGACTGCTTTCTGGCATTCCAATTAAAGTCAGAGAAGTAAGAAACCTCAAAAAATCTAAAACTCTGGACTAACACATTATTTTAAATAGCTCTGTAAGTTTGAAAGTTCAAGTTAAAATGACTTTATTTTTTATAAAGTTAGTACGTTTGAAATATGGGACAAGGAAAATTTATTGGATAGCAGTCTGCTTAAAATTCTAATTATTTTGCATATGTTGTTTTATATGAATCTATCCTCTTTGGAGTTTAATTACCTTGCAGTTTTTATTTCTAGCACATGAACATCAATTTGAACCTAACACATTAATCTCTAATTTTAGCTAGTAATTCACCCAAATCAGATCGCTCTCATGCCCATCTGTTACTTACTACTTCAGAAGTTATTGGTGCATAAAGTTGTACAAACATAGTATAATCATTACCAGCTCTGGCATTTTGATATTCTATTCTAATGGCAAAACAAAATAAAATGCAAAAAAATATTTTTGTTCAACCAATTGCCTCTTTGAGAGAGTGGATCTTGTTCCAGTTGAGCACTTTGATAAACTGCAGCAGGCAATGGTTGAAAATAGCTGAGTTTAGGAGTAGTGGTGGGAAACAGCTTAACTGCATCACAGAAGGGAGGACATGGGTGCAATCAAAGAAGGAAAGGATGGGAAAAGAAAGGTGAAGATTAAGAAAGAGAAGGAAAGGTAAGATGAAGAAAGTGAAGAGAAATGGGAAGATGCAACTAGCAGACTATGTAAAGTGAAGTTGATAATCAAAACACAATGGTCATGAGACCACCAGAGGGCAGGTAAAGGCAAGTGTTTTAATACCTAATTTGAAGTTGTTTGTCCTATAATACTCCTCTCTACTCACCAACACCACCCTCCCCAACTTTCAATTTAACCTACTACATTCACACACAAATTTCTTGCATGGAGAAAAACAGAGGATAGTTCATTAATGAAAAATCATTTTAAAACTTAATTTCTTGCCAATGTTGACTTGATGTATAACAGGGCAATATAAGCAGGTCAACAAGAAGCTATATCTGCTAAGCAGAGTAGAAGCAGGGAAGCAGATGTAAGGAAGACCCAGAGGATTTAAATCTTCCCTTCTCCACAGTTATCTTAGAGAGCATTCCATCCTCCCCGATCTACAGGAACAGGGATACACACGTGTATCCTAAGGAGGAAGACCACAGTTAATATCTAACCTATGCAGTTATACAGTCACTTTCAGAATCTGCATACACACCACAAAATAAAATTTTAAGAGTGAAAACAAGAAAAGTTAATAAGAAAATAATAAATAATACAAAATTATGAAAGAATATTATTATTTACAGGATTTTTATCTCATTTGATTATAGAATGCAAAAATCTTAAATGCAAAGTGTTAAGTAGACAACACGTCATGCTAATGGCAAAAAAAAATGAAATCTGGCTGATGAAAATCAGGAAATCAAAGACTATCTATGGGCAGGAAGAAAATTCTATACCAATTCAGGTAGGTAAGTAGATGAAAGTTCACTTCCTGTATAACAATATTGCATTAAAATAATAGGAAGTTTATATACTTAAGAGTGCTATGCCACAAGTTAAAGCTAAAATAACTCCAAGGAAAAATCCAATACAAAATAATTCCACAAATTCAGGAAAGAGCTCCAAGAGTCTTGGTTTAAAATTATAGTAATGACTACAAAGACACTTCACAATGATGAAAACAGGAACTAGATTTAGAGATAATAGGGCTTTTCTACATTAGACATGAGGATATTACTGTTAAGGACGCTAGAATTTGGAGGAACAGAAAGGAAAACACTAAATGCAACAGGATGATTATGATAATGAAACATCTGACTCCTCGGTATGTGTGTGCATGTGTGTGCATGTACATCCATGCAAATGTGTATATGTGTCTGTGACTGTCTTTCAAGTTAAAAACAACTGATTATTTTTGGTCAATGATATTTTTAAGGCAAATGGTAAGTTGAAATGTGGTATCTAAGCATCATCCTTTCTGTAAATCTGGACAGGTAAATTTGTCTAACCCTTCAAAATAAGCTACTCAGCTTAAGATGGTTACTTTACAGAACCACAAGTCAGGGGGCTCCTACCTTTCTATGTAATAGGTCTGGCTTCACTTGTTCTCATTAATAATCAGACTTAAAACCATTCATTTATGCTTCAAATTCTATGAGACAATCAACAAAAGCCCTTAGACAGTTGTTTACTAGGCAGATGTAATGTGTTGGTCCTCTCAAAGCTGAGCTTAAGGTGTGTGGAAAACGGGAACAGCAGGAGTGATTAATAAAGCTTAGCCTTGGATTCACTCTCTGCAAGGCCTCCAGAGGGGATCTTTGAGGTAAAACTCCCCGAAGAGCCTTGATGAGTTCCAGCTAAGAATTTTAAAGAAAAACTTAATTAACACCTGCCAAACCATGCAGGGCAGAATATTAGGAGGGAAATTTTCCATGATTAAATCGAGGTTTAGATCAAGCTAGGTTGAAGAAATATAATTAAAAAATGGTTATGGGCAAAGCAAAATTCAATAGTTCTTTTCCTAAAAGATTTGCTAATAATTTAATATTTCTTCTTTGCTAACAAAATTAGGTACCCCAAAAATTTATATGTTGAAACTCTAACCCCCAAAGTGACTTTCTCTGAATATAGGACTGTTAGGGAACTCAGGTTAAATGAGAACATAAGGGGGGAGTCCTAAACCAACAGGACTGGTGCCCTTCTAAGAAGGGAAAGAGAAACCAGAATCTCTCTCTCCATGCAGGCATTGAGGAAAGCCTGTGTGAGGACACACCAAGAAGGCAGCCACCTGCAAAACAAGGAAAGAGTCCTCTCCAGAAACCAAATCGGCTGGCCCTCTGATTTGGGGCTTCTAACTTTCAGAACTGTGAGAAAATAAATTTCTGTCATTTAATCCACCCAGTCAATGGTATATTGTTATAGCAGCTCAAGCAGATGAATGCACTCACATATATGAAATATTCTAGAGTTTAATTCAGATAATGAACTATCCAAGTATTACTGAGAGATTGTTGTATATCCAGTCCTGGGGTAAAGTGAAGTAGGCAAATGAAATTTATAACATGATTCTCACAATGAATAGATGATTGTTGATTAGACAACAGTTACACAAAGCAATCTGTGAGTAAAGCAAAACTAAACTAAATGATGAAAATAATTTTAAAACTACCTAAGACACTGATACATAAGCAGACTATTCAAGGACTGCAAATAAGCTTAATCTCCAGAGACATTTTCCATTCATTATGACTGGAATGCAATGTCGGGATGTATTCTAAAGAGCAATTGGCTCACTAGGAAAGGAAACTATGATAGATTTGTGGTGTGTACATGGGTTTCCCTGGTGGCTCAGATGGTAAAGAATCCACCTGCAGTGCGGGAGACCTGGGTTGCGAAGATCCCCTGGAGAAGGGAAAGGCTACCCACTCAGTAGTCTGGCCTGGAGAGTTCCATGGACTCTATAGTCCATGGGGTCACAAAGAGTTAGACATGACTGAGAGACTTTCACTTTTACTTTTCACATGGATATACAAGACTGAAAATGGAGTATCAGTGTGACCTACATCTAGTGAGAAAGGTTTTGTGATAAAGAGGATGGATCACAAACTGTGATGACAATATCAGATGCTTTAGATACATAACAAAGATGACAATACTGGATGCTTTAGATACTTAACTAGCCATAACAAGGTATCAATGAGTATGATTTAAAGCAGGAAATAGATAACAAGAACAAATGTCTATTTTAGTGGGTAGAGTGAGAACAAAATATGGACTTGTAGAGGGTCCGTAATACTTTCCAAATTCTAAAGCAAGCAGTATAAAACAACCAGATTTCATGACTTGGAAAAGCATAAAAGAGAATTACCAGTTTTCTAACCATTATTTAGGAAGCCAGACTTCCTTTTTTATTATGGATGATTTCTATGAATTAGTGATTCATAAGGATGCACACATCTTAAAATGGAAAGCATCACAAAGATTGAAGATTCTCTTTAAAAACATCCCCAAAATGGCATTACTAGGCAACTATGCTTCCATTCAAAATTAAATACAACAACAAAGCTCTCCATTTTATATAATTTTTAGAGAAAATCTAAAACTTAAGATTGTTCTTAATAGGCTTGAGTCAAAGTACCAAGACTGAATATTGATAATTCATTCAATATGGGATGGTAATCTAGAGAGAAGCCAAAAGATTTGACCACCTGAATTGAAGTGATCAGATCTTGTGGTAGATAATTATGCCATGACTCATGGATTAAAGAAGATCCAAATATTAAAATGCTCCATCTCTGCATAATTGGACATATTTCTAAATATTGCATTTACTTTCTATGTCACATGCAGTGATGTTTATTCATGTATTTAATATACTTTCATTTGATTGCTCTAATAATTTTTAATGTTGATTTTCCTACTGCCATTTAAACAATTTTTATAGCAGTGTCTAGACTTTTGTTGTTAAATTGTCAGGTCAATTTTTCTCTCCATAGCACTCTTAGACTTGATAGAAATTTCACTGCATTTCATTGTCTGAACACAAATCCAAGTTATACTATAAAAATAAAGCATTTACATTAATATTAGACTCAATATATGGAGAAGGCAATGGCACCCTACTCCAATACTCTTGCCTGGAAACTCCCATGGATGGAGGAGCCTGGTAGGCTGCAGTCCATGGGGTCGCGGAGAGTTGGACATGACTGAGCGACTTCAATTTCATGCCTTGGAGAAGGAAATGGAAACCCACTCCAGTGTTCTTGCCTGAAGAATCCCAGAGATGAGGAGCCTGGTGGGCTGCCATCTATGGGGTCACACAGAGTCGGACACGACTGAAGCGACTTAGCAGCAGCAGCAGACTCAATATATGAAGCAAATGCTTTCAAGCAAATTTCACTACTTCGTTTGACATACCTTGAAGCCCACAACAAAAGCTCTCACGTAACCTATCTTTTGTGCATGCATGCTAAGTCACTTCAGTCATGTCTGACTCTTTGAGATGCTATGGACTGTAGCCTTCCAGGCTCCTCTGTCCATAGGATTCTCCAGACAAGAATACTGGAGTGGGTTGCCATGCCCTCCTCCAGGGGATCTTCCCAACCAAGGGAAGGAACCTGCGTCTCTTATGTCTCCCGCATTGGCAGGTGGGTTCTTTACCACTGGCGCCACCCAGGAAGCCCCTATCTTTGTGTACTTTTAAGCCAAACAATGCTGAGGCAGAAGGCAATACTTTCCCTAGTAACCATATCTCAAATGTCCCACATTTAGATGCAAAGAATTCAAAATAATCATCTTCATCCCAGGAACTCTGAAAAACACTGAGGACCGTTTTACATTTAACTCCATCCTGACCCAGCTCACACAGTGCACAGGCATTTCAGTAGTTTCAAAGTAAGTAAATGCTTTCGCATGAAATCTCTCTGCAATTAAGATTTTCTAGAAAGGGGACTAAATGGTTTAATGAGACATTCCCTTGAACTGATCTAGGTCGGATGTGAAAACCATCTCTGTGGCTTCATGCTTTAGTTTCTTCCATGACAGAAATATTTTTTTATATAATAGAGATACAGTTAATGTAAACATCACATGAGCACTGCTCTAGTTACTGAAAAGAAATTAGAAATAAACAGCTAGTTGAAATAAAGGATAGAGTGGCCCAATGTTTTTAAACACTAAATTGTTTCTGAAATTGATAAGCCAAATTAAAACCTTTTTAATGAGACATTATAAACTGTAAAAATAGAAGAGAATAAATAGAGAGATTTTCTAAAAATTTACCAAAGCCATAAACTACACATATATGAAAAATAGTTGATGAAGATTTTTACTTCTCTGAATCTTAGGTCTGATTGCAAGCAGCAGAAAAACTAACAGTGACTTCAATAAATACACATATATCTCTCATGCAACAAAAGATGCAAAGCCAGGCAGTCCAGAACTGGTGGAATACCAAGTACCTTCTAAATGTCTGTTTTGCCATCCTTCACACATTGACTTTGCTGTCATGCCTGTCAACTCATGTTCAAAGGGTGACCCTGTACTAGTCACGAAAATGAGTGAAGAGCCCCTAGTTCCTTTTCATGAGAAAATTGAAAGCTTTCCTGGGAGCCTCACCCAAAAGACCTCTTACATCTCATTAGCTAGAACTAGGCAACATGGACATCCTCAGATCAATTGTTAACCAAGATGAATAAGAGAACCATACTGATTAGAGCAATAATGATTGATCCCATTGCTACCAAAACAAATAACGATTCTTGGTATCCTGAGAAAATGGAGAAAAACAAATGCTAATTAGGTAGCTGAGGGTGATGGTAATGGGTTGGAACACATCATCTTTCTCCAGCAAATCATCTCAGAGGATAGATCAAATTTCTTTTTGTATCTCACATCTCTCCTTGATTTAATTCAAAAGTACCTAATGCATTAAATTTTTATTTGTAAAAATAGTTTTAAATAAGTTGATAATGAAACTAAAAGCATTTTAATATATTTTAAAAACTTGAAAATTGCCTACAACCCACACTTAAGAAAACAGAGAATATAGGCTCTCTAGTTCTTGATTGTGTTTGTCTTGTCCTCTTCACTATAACAGACTCTCCTCTACGAGTAGCCTTATGAGTGTGTGCTTTCAGTCGTGCCCAACTCTTCGTGATGGGCTGTGGCCCACCAGACTCCTCTATCCATGGAATTTTCCAGGCAAGAATAGTGGAGCAGGTTGCCATTTCCTTCTCCAGGTTATCTTCCCAACCCAGGGTTCCAACCTGCATCTCCTGCATCTCCTGCATTGGCAGGCGGGCTCTTTATCTGAACTACCAGGGAATCTCCTACCTTTAAGCCTCCCCAGGTCCCTCCTCTTCCAGTTTTCCTTTAGTCTCTGCCCCGCCATCATCTCTGACAACCTCATTTTCCTTCTAACGGCCCCAGTTCTCAACGAATATCCTCATTTCCCTATTCATTCTTCAGGGGCTACAGTTTGGCATCTTCCTTCATCAGCCCACTAGGGGGAAAAAAAAGCAACTTTAAATGAAATCATCGTATCAGATTCATTTTTCGCTTTTCTTTACCAACCTCCAGCTTGTAATGATAGTGTGCACTCTGTTGAAATGCTCCTCTGTCGGCTCCATATTACTATTCCCCTGGATGGAAGGATATCATAGCAGCGAAGGATATGGACTCTACGTTCAAACTCAGACTGCATTCCGAGTTACACTATTCACTACTTATAAACAGTAATAAGAAAGTCATTTAAGCAACCTATGCCTGTGTTTTCTCATTTGTGAAAAAGGGAGCGTAGTACTACCTACCTCATAGGGTTATTCTGAGAGAATTCAATTAAGTGATCCATTTAAAGGATTTAGCACAGTACCTACCATGGTTGCTGTTCAATAACAACTCTGTAGGAACACTTAACTATTACTCTTCTATCTCTTCCACTCTTAGTCTATTTGCAAAACTGATATGCAAAACAGGTATATCTCGAAAATAAGCTCAAAAATTTTTAACAACAGCTTTGTTCAGATCTCCGTGTTCCAAAGATAAGACCACTGATGTTTTTCCAGCACCTCAGCTAGTTTACAAACTCTGATCAATCTCTTATCAAACCACACTAACTTCTTCCTAAAATCAGAACTAATTGGAACTCCCAAATCTTTTCACTTTGAATTGTTCTCATGACAAATTCTCTAGGTCTCTATTTTTACAAAATAATTTATTAATGCACATATAAGGCTTGACTTTTATTAATTTCTTGTTGGTTTATTCCTATTTGGAGGACTTAATATTTTTAATAATGCTTCTCTCAAATGAAAGAGCAACTCTTTCCCAGTTTTCTCTCTTCAGCAAGTGTGACAAGCATGCTTCCTAAATTACTAATAAAGAGATTTAGCAGGAAAGGACCTAGAATAAAGTGACTTGTGATACGCCAGTTGGACTTACCCTCATGTTCCTACTGGTTTATCAATAGAGTACTTTAGGTCAGTCGTACAACTTCAATGAATCTGCTTAACTAAGCTATTAGCCATTCAGTCACTTTCTAGTCTGAAAGTGTTGGTCTCTCAGTCATGTCTGACTCTCTGTGACTCCATGGACTGTAGCATACCAGGTTCCTCTGATAGTGGAATTCTGGCAAGAATACCAGAGGGGGCTGACATTTCCTTCTCTAGGGGATTTTCCTGACCTAGGAATCAAACCTGGAACTCCTACATTCGGCAGATTCTTTACCATTTGAACTAAAAAATCCTTAGCTAAGATATACTGTTCCTCCATTTTCTCCATTTGTATAAATGAGAATTGATATTTTATGAAGTAAAAATTCTAAAATAATTTTAAACCTACTTAAACATGTAATGATGATGAAATGCCAGTTTTTTTTTAATTTTTTGGAGTCATAAATTCTTTTGAGAATCAATAAAAAGCTATGGATCATCTTCCACAAAAAAAAAAAAATTGTGTGTGTTCATGCACACAGTACAAACAGCTTATCACTATTCTGTAGATAGAAAGAGAGGATATATGATTTATAATTATCACCCTAAGAGAAAGAAATGAAATCCATTTTAACAAATCATGTTTAAACATCTATCTTTCTATCATTACTTTTATCCTTCTTGAAAAGAGCAAAAATTTATTTGACATAAAACAATTAAAATTTAAATTTTCTATCAAATGTCAGCCATTTAAATAGAGATTTCTCTATTTACACCATTTTACAAGCAACTTTTAAACAGCTTTTCAAAGGAGTTACTTTCTCTTATATAGAATGCAATGATTATAGCAGTTTAGAAATTGCATTGATGGTCTCCTTCCAAGTGGAAACTAGCAATCCATTATGTTGCTAAAGAATCTTGATTTTTTATTTTCATCCTACATGGAAAGACAACTCAAGTAGACCTAGACCATCACTTTGTTGATGTTGTTTAGTTGCTAAGAAGTATCTGACTGTAACCCACAGGGCTCTTGTCCATGGGATTTCCCAGGTAAGAATACTGGAGTGGGTAGCCATTCCCTTCTCCAGGGGATCTCCCGACCCAGGGATGGAACCTGTGACTCCTGCATTGGCAGGCAGATTCTTTATCACTGAGCCATCTGGGAAGCCAACCATCCCTTATATGGAAGCCTTAATATCAAAAGAAGTCAGCAAGGAATAATTTATCAAGCTTTACAAGTGTACTTTTCCTATTGAACTGATCTTGTAGAATTAATTTTCTAAGAAATTCTGACACAAGGTAAACTGATTCAGAACCCTGACAGTGTGTTTCACAAACATGTCATAGACATCAAGGGATTCAGCATAACAACTTTATTATCTTAGGGTAAATAGGATAAAATTAGCATCAGTGGTATTATCAGTCAAAAATGTCTATATGAGTTTATTGAAAAAAATAATTGTTAAAGCACTCACAATAAAAGCCAACAGCAAGATATTTGCAGGTGATTTTTTAACTGATTTAATTTACCTACATCAAAGTAATTTAACTACATCTGAGCCAAGTTAAGCTATCTAAGGCTTCTTCCCAAAAGAAGCAAAGTGTTGGTCCTTCAGTCATGTCCAACTATTTTCAACCCCATGTACTGTAGCTCACCAGGCCCCTCTGTCCATGAGATTCTCCAGGAGAGAATCCTAGAGTGGGTAGCCATTCCCTTCTCCAGAGGATCTTCTCAACCCAGGGATCAAACCAGGGTTCTAAAAGTTCTGGATAAATTGCTAAGTTTTAGTGATTGTCCTCAGATTTATGTCATTCATTCACTTTTAAACAAATGGTAACAGATTCTCAGAATTATTTTGGGAGGGAGTGCATGGGATGGGAAAGGGTGAAAATAAGACTGGGAGAAAATGAGATGGTGATTAAATTCTTTTCTATGAGATGATATACAAACTGTAAAATTATAGTAGAGTGCAAGTGAAATACTGCCACCCAGTGGAATTAAGATAGAAATAAAATCTTCGAATTTGAAAAGAATGCAAGAATTTCACACCACTTTTCAACCGGAAAAATAGAGCTTAACAATTTTCAGAGTACTTTCAAATATATTATTTCTCAAAAAAAAAAAAAACCCAGTGGGACAGACAACAAACATGTGAGTACCTCTTTTCCTGAGTTTGAGGTTCTAGCAGATTACATGACTTGACAGAGTCCTATATTTATCCAGCAGCAAAGCAAACACCAGAGCTCAGGGCTGCTGGCACCCAGTCCGCTGCTGCTGATACCACTCAGTTCCTTCTAAAAAGAGCCCCTATCTCCACTCTTGACCAAAACCTGCACTTCATAGAGGAGAAAAGAGACTCAGAGATGATCTGGTCTCCTCAAACATTTCCAAGGGATTTCAGGAATACAGATTAAAGTAGAACTCTACTGGGGTTTCCCCGGTGGCTCAGGGGTAAAGAATCCGCCTGCAATGCAGGAGATGCGGGTTCGATCCCTGGGTCGGGAAGATCCCCAGGAGCAGGGCGTGGCGACACACTCCAGTATTCTTGCCTGGAGAACCCTATGGACAGAGGAGCCTGGTGGGCTACAGTCCACAGGGTTGGGACAGTCACACGTGACTGAAGTGACAGCACACACACACTCACACACGTACACACACTGTGATAACTGACAACTCCAAGTTTTCAGTGGCATACAAAAGCAAAGGTTTACTCCTCTCCTGCGCTAGAGCTCATTACAGACTGGCTAAGTAAGGACTCTCCATGTTGTCGTCCTCTCCGTGCCAGGACCTTCAGAAGGAGGAACCATCTTTTGGAGTATCAATGATAATCTCTTGTCAGACAGAAAAAAGTAAGGCAAAGCAACAGGAAATGACATACATCATTTCTTCTTACTTCATTGACTAAAGCAAGCCACATGACAAAGGTATACATCCTCAACAGGGCAAAGAAGAACAATCTCCCACAGGGAAAGGATGTAGATATAGGTAAACGATAATCATCTACCATACCCCCAACTGTACCAAATATGCTGAGAAAAAGTGATTCTCGGTTACACAGAGGAAAGAGGTCAGATCCCTCAGTATGTGGGATGGGAATTCAAGCAACTTTACTTAAATATCAAAAAGAAAGGTTAGGGACTTCCCGGGTGGTCCAGTGGCTAAGAAGCTCCCAATGCAGGGGTTTGATCCCTGGTCAGAGAACTAGATCCCATATGCCACAACTAAGAGTTTGCATGCCCCAACTAAGACCCAGCACAGGTAAATAAATAAAAGGAAAATCTATCATAGAAGGCTAGAGGGCTTGAAATATTTATGTTTCATAAATGGGAAATAAAAATGAGCATGTATTAAACAAGTAGACCAAGAAAAGGTATTTATAATGTTTGTAAGTATGAGTGATGACTCTACGTCCTAGTTCTGGATATAGCACTTTATCAATAGAAACTCATAGAATCTGCCTGTGTTCAGGGAAGGATACCATAGCTCATCAGATACGGCAGGGTTACTCTCATCACATAGTAGGGTTACTTAACCTCCATATACACAAAACTATAGCTATGTGGGTGGGGCTACCAGAACTAGATAAATGCAGATTATATCTATTATCAATCATCATTGCTGACTTACTTACACATATGTTAAACCTACAACAAGTTGAGTGGGGGGTAACAGAACCAGGATATGCACTAATTGCATATATGATGAACACACTGTTGTTCAGCTGCTAAGTCACGTCCAACTCTTTGCGACCCCATAGACTGCAGCGTGCCAGGCTTCCCTGTCCTTCACTAGCTCATGGAGTTAGCTCACACTCATGTCCATTGAGTAAGTGATGCCACCCAACCATCTCATCCTCTGTCATCCTCTTCTCTTTTTGCCCTCAATCTTTCTCAGCATCAGGGACTTTTCCAATGAGTCAGCTCTTCGCATCAGGTGGCCAAAGTGTTAGAGCTTCAGTTTCAGCATCAGACCTTCCAATGAGTATTGAGAATTGATTTCCTTTAGGACTGACCAGTTTGATCTCCTTGCTATCCAAGGGACTCTCAAGAGTCTTCTCTAGCACCTCAGTTCAAAAGCATTGATTCTTCAGTGCTCAGCCTTCTTTATGGTCTAACTCTCATATCCTTACATGACTACTGGAAAAATTACAGATTTGACCATACAGACCATTGTCAACAAAGTAATATCTCTGCTTTTTAATATGCTCTCTAGGTTTGTCATAGCTTTCCTTCAAGCAACAAGCATCTTTTAATTTCATGGCTTGTCACCATCTGCAGTGATTTTGGAGCCCAAGAAAATAAAATCTGCCACTGTTTCCACCTTTTTCTCATCTATTTGCCATGAAGTGATAGAACTAGATGCCATGATCTTTGTTTTTTGAATGTTGAGTTTTAAGGCAGCTTTTTCACTCTCCTTTTCACCCTCATCAAGAGGCTCTTCACTTTCTGTCATTAAAGTAGTATCATCTGCATATTTGAGGTTGTTATTTTTCCTGGAAATCTTGATTCCAGCTTGTGATTTATCCAGCCTGGCATTTTACATGATGTACTCTGCATAGAAATTAAATAAACAGGTTGACCAAGATATATGAGTTCACTAAACCATGCTATTTTCATAGCTCAGTAACACTTGCTCTAGCAGGAAAGATGTGTATGGTTCGTTCCCTCTGCCTATGCTAATGTTAAGTCTCTGATCAAAAGTTCTAAAATGAAAACCTTTCTACTGAATCTAATCAACACTGATGACCTAGCCAGCTGCCAGAGAAAAAGAAAACAAGCTTGCCTAGAAATACCATCAATGAACCATGAAAGACACCCCTTAGGGAGTAAGATAATAATCCCCTATGTTCCTAATCCAAAGACGTATGTATATTCAGGTGTGTGTTATGCATGAATCAGAAGGTTTTTTCAGACAGATTGAACAATTTTATATTATATAGTAATTTTTGTACTTAATAATTTTATAATAAATATAAATTATTGAAAGAGGTTAAATAATCTATATTTATATCTCACCATCTTCTGTTTGACCACTTCCAATTTACCTTGATTCATGGACCTAAAATTCCCGGTTCCTATGCAATATTGTTCTTTACAGCATCGGGCTTGACTTTCACCACCAGACACATCCACAACTGGGTATTGTTTCTGTTTTGGCTCAGCCTCTTCATTCCTTCTGGAGCTATTTTTCTGCTCTTCAGTAGCATATTGGGCACCTACCAACCTGAGGAGTTCATCTTTCAGTGTCCCATCTTTTTGCCTTCTCATACTGTCTGAGATTCTCAAGGCAAGAATACTTAAGTGGTTTGCCATCCCCTTTTCCTTAAAACCTGGAGAAGGAAATGGCAACCCACTCCAGTATTCTTGCCGGGAGAATCCCATGGAAGGAGGAGCCTGGTAGGCTACAGTCCACAGGGTTGCAAAGAGTTGGACACAACTGAGCAACTTCACTTTCCTTAAAGAAGTTACCTCTAACTGGTTTTCATATTATTTCCCCAAAGCCAATGGAATACTGCAGCATGGTTTGTTATAGATCTGAGACTGCTGTGGTTTTAACAGAAATCCAAGAAAAGGATACAGCACTAATACAGAGGTGCACAAAATATTGGGAGAAAATAAGCATCTAGGTGGAGTGAAACTTAGATTGCTTTTAGGAAATATCAGGAAACTACAGGCAAAGTAAATTTTTTAAAGTAAATAATTGCCAGATTTTGAGGAAACTGAAAGGTCATCCTAGAAGTTTAGACTCATTTTGTAGGAAATAAGAAATCATCAAAGAATACTCAATCACACGTGGGACATCATCAAATCTGTGCTTTAGGAAGACAGCAGCATGGAAGAAAGAATGACTAGAGCAGGGATGCAGTGGAGTTAGACCTGTAGAAGCCATCAAAATGCCGAGGAACCAAACTGACCGCAGAGGCAGGAAGATGAGCATAAAATGGGGTGCAGTGCAGTCTGAAACATTTCACCTGCAGAATCTCTTGCAGGGGCCTTCCAAGTCAGCTGCTCATCAAAAGCACTTGTATAATTCTTACTCCCTGGACAATCTCATTATTCTCAAATCAAAAATCTTGGCCTAGGAAATGCCCTAGAGACTCATGATGCAGGCATTCCAGTCTAAGAAGTATGAATGTTCTATACACTTGAGTGACTAAGCTACAGTGTCTTCAAACCAGGACAACAGAAAAAGCAGCTTTGCAAAGGCTGATTATAAGTTGAGGTTTGAATATCCTGAGTTTAAAGTACTTGCAGGACATCCAGATGAAACAGTCTCATAGACAATGGAATAGATAAGCCTGAAACCCTCAAGAGGGATTAGAGCTAGAGCTATATCATCATGGAATTGGAGGAGGTCCTCCTAAGAAAGAAGGTAACTTAACATAAGAGGTGATGTGAGGGAAGAAGCTCAAAGGGCACTTACACCTAACAGGAGCGCACAGAAAGATGAACATGGTAATATTAGGGTTAGCCAAGAAAGGATAAATGTATTTAACAGATAATGCCAATAAATCAGCATTAAACCAACTGCTCCTCTTGTTTACAACAAAGTGAAGCACTATACAAAACCAATTCATGCATTTCATGCTTTATTTAATATGCCCACTGCCTATTCTATAGTTTTATTATCCATCCGAGTATCTGCAGCAATGTCACCAGAGATGGTTTAAATAAAAAAAAAAAACTCTCAGTGATTGAATCTCTAGAAGACAAATAGCTCAATGAAAAATGAGTGAAAAGATGTGAACAGACGTTTCTCCAAGAATATACAACACACATGTATCTTCTGATTGACACGTGGCCAATAAGCATATGAAAAGATGCTCAACATCATCAGCTATTAGGGAAATGCAAATCAAAATCACAATGAAACATCACTTCACACCCCTGGGATGACTGAAATAAAAAACACAGAAAATAACAAGCATTGTCAACCAAGTGAGAAACGGAAACTCTGAAACATTGTTGGTGGGAGCTGAAACTGCTGCAGTCACTTTGGAAAACAGTTTGGCATTCCTCAAAAGTTAAACAATGGAGTTACCATATGATTCAGCAGCTAACTTCTGGGTACATACCCAAAAGAAGTAAAAACATCGGTCCACACAAAATTGTACACAAATGTTTATAGCAGTATTATTCAAACACTTAGAATAACCAATATCTCCATATGAGTTGCTGCTGCTGCTGCTGCTAAGTCGCATCAGTCGTGTCCGACTCTGTGCGACCCCACGGACTCCAGCCCACCAGGCTCCCCCGTCCCTGGGATTCTCCAGGCAAGAACACTGGAGTGGGTTGCCACTGCCTTCTCCCTATATGAGTTGAGCAACGAATAAACAAAATGTCATACATTCATACAGTGAAATATGATTCAGTCATAAAAGCAAGATGAACTGAGACGTGCTACAGGATTCATGAACATTTGAAAACATCATGCTTAGTGTAAGTCAGTTACACAGGGCTACATATTGTATGGTCCTATTTACATGAAATACTCAGAACAGGCAAATCCATAGAGACCAAGAGTACAACAGAGTTTGCCAGAGGATGGGGGTATGGGGAGGAATGGGAACTGATCAATAATGAGTACCAGGTTTCTTTTTGGGGTAGTGAAAATATTTGAGAATGGGTGTTGGTGGTTACACAACTTTGTGAATATACTGAAAACCCCTGAATTATACAACTTGAAGGGGTGAACTGAGTGATAGTGAATTATATCTCAACAAACTGTTAAAAACATATGGATTTCCAAGCATCATTTTTGGAGATTCTGTTAAGTCTGCGATTGACGCAAAATCTGTATTTTAAACAGCTCCCCTGGTGATTCCAAAGCTCTAAAAGGTTAGGGTGGGGAGAGGGAGGGGTCCCTGGTGTACCTAGAAACTTCACCAGAGAGTTACTTAGGTTATATTTGAAGAAAAAGATGCCAACAGAGAAGGTTCAAAATGAGCAATGCAGCAAGAAAGGCTGCCTCTGCCCAAGTCCTCTAAGTCCCAAGAAAGAAGGCCCTCTTCATCAGCCCACAGCATATGCCCCCAGGTCCCCTGCAGACACCATTCCCACCCTCCTCACCAGCTCCCCCTACAGCACCTCCTTACCCAAACCCTACTTTCCTACAGCTCACCCCGCCTGACCCCAGGACACGCAGGGAGCCCCTCCACAAAAGGCTGAATGGCTTACATGCCTCTGAGCCTGCAGATCTGGGCTTTGTCCTTCTCACTTTAACAAAACCAGAACTCTCACTTGAGGACGATAAAGGTAGGACACCAATTTCCTGCTGGATACACATCGGGCAGATTTTTTTGTTTAATAATCTAGTTTTTATTTTCATAGTTACAGATAAAAGGGGGCAGGGAAGAACTTATTATTCTTTAAATACCAAGTTCAAAATACTATCCCTTCTGTAAAGACTTTCCCAACTCCTTCTGGAATTCCCACCTAGATGAACTTCCTCCATAACACCATATATAGATTCTTAGATTTCTGTCACAGTCCTTACTTGATTAAAAGTCTTTTTCTCTCATCTAGAATATGTCTCTCAAATGCAAGGCCTGTGAATTTTTCATCTATGTTTCCCAGTACCTATTGCAATTCCAGGTGAATAACTGAGCCTTAAAATTGTTAAATGAATTGAATAAATGAATCAATACGGATTCTGATTTCTTAGTTTTTGCCTAATTGAGGGAGGGAAAGTAATAAAGATTTTTTTCTCAAAGGCTAAAACCAAAGTAAGGTTTTAAATAAGAATAAAATTGGTGGTTTAATGATACTGATACATTTTTATTTTCATGACACTTTCCCCTTTGTAGTAGCAGACTACCTAGAAGAGTTTCTTTTTTAAGTTTGATTTGGATTATGTCTCTTTATATTCACATCTAATTAGATTGATTCACTAATGAATTCTAAGTACATCTCTCTGAGAAATAATAAAACCTCTTCAACCACCATCAAAAACAACATTATCAAGTCAAAATTTCAGACTTAGATTTCTAAACAGATTAAGTAAAGACAAAAGCCTGTGCAAAAAAAGCATACACAGCCCAGGGGTAAAGTACTTTTAATACATTTTTATGGGATACTCCTTCATTACAAATAATATTGGAAATGTAACCAAAAAATAATAAAGATAAATAGGCCAATACTAAAATCTTAATATTTTAATACAAAATATTTATCGCTTTAATTTATAAAGAATGCTCCTCTATATTAACTCAATTCTTCCTCATAATTATTCTGAATCAGTAAGTGTTAAAGCAACGCTTTAAACCAATGTGTTCTGCACAACACTCAGAATCTGCACAAACTCAGAATTCAATAAGTCATATATTGTATAGTTCTGAGGGCTTCCCTGATGGCTCGGTGGTAAAGAGCCTGCCTGCAATGCAGGAGACCTGGGTTCAATCCCTGGGTTGGGAAGATCCCATGGAGGAGGACATGGCAATCTGCTCCAGTATTCTTGCCTGGAGAATTCCATGGACAGAGGAGCCTGGCGGGCTACAGTCCATAGGGTCGCACAGAGTCGGCACGACTGAAGTGACTAAGCAGCAGTAACAGAATAGTTCTGAATCTAAGATCATGGAAATAACAGTATAACTCCAAAATATAATTTTCTGTGTATGGGACTCTGAATTATTCTTTTTGTGGATAATGACTCTCACAGTCATCAACTTTTAGCGATTGTGGTCAGTAAAGACAGTAGTATATGACATAAATGTAGTAAAAACATAAACATAAATGCTATATTAACTTTTTCCAAAGGTACAAATCTACAAAGATAACATCTAGAACAAGCTACAATATGCATGAACCTTTGAAAACATTATGCTCAGTGAAAGTCGATTGTACTACAACAGAAACTTTGTCAATAACAGATCAAATGGTGATCTATTATTTCTCATAGAATAGAGCCTTTTACAAGTAAGCTGAAAAAAGGAAATGATTTCAAAGCAACCATCCCTCTGATTCTCTTTAATTAGCTAAAATTTGGGATAAAGCTCTTTGTTAATGTGACATTATGATTTAACATGTTAAATGAAACTGAAAATGTTAAGTATCTCACTCCACTGTATACTGGCTGTACTACAGACCTCAGCCAGCTGCACATGGCCCATGATCCCACCATCAGAGCAGAAAACAGAAAAATTTTAACAGAAAATAAAGAAACTCAAATTGATGGCCCTCTTGGAATAATGAAACATTTTCATTAGCTTACTGGTATGGAAACAGTGGCAACAACACTGGCAACCAAGACAGAGCTCTCTCTCATGCCTAGCTGGTCAGACCTGACCTGACAGCCAAGTCAGTTTCTTTCACATAAAGTTGAAATCTCCTTGGGCTTCTTTCATTTCATTAAGCTACCCATTCTCTGACTTTCTACAAATCACAATTTATAAATCTTTTTCTCATTCGCTCTCATGTCCCAGACACTCCTTTATCTTTACACAAAGAAACATGCTGATTGGAGTATAAAATCTCCACCATATACATTTCATTTCCCTAAATTCCCCACCATAAAATATGTTATACTGGTTTAAACTAATATTTTATCCAGCTTATTTTGTTTCTACAGAGCACCAAGGGATGTTTTTCAGATTTTAGTTGTTCTGCCACCTCTTACGAAAGAAAAATTTCCAGAGCATTTCTCCCTCCTCACTGGGTGAGGATGCAATGATATTTTCTTTAATTTTTCACTAAAATTAGAACCCCATTCTGCTTCTAGAGGACATGAATATGTCATCTAAAAGCAGCAAGCATTTTCATTTCAGTTCTCTGGCAAATTATGGAGGATCAGGTACTGGGGGAGAAGGAATGAGAAACTGTATATCCAACTCTCTATGACCCCACGGACTATACAGTCCATGGAATTCTCCAGGCCAGGATACTGGAGTGGGTAGCCTTTCCCTTCTCCAGGGGATCCTCCCAACCCTGGGACTGAACCCAGGTCTCCTGCATTGCAGGTGGATTCTTCACCAGCTGAACCACCAGGGAAGCCCAGGAATACTGGAGTGGGTAGCCAATCCCTTTTCCAGCAGATCTTTCCGACGCAGGAATTGAACTGGGGTCTCCTGCATTGCAGGCAGATTCTTTACCAACTGAGCTATCAGAGAAGTGTAATAACATCTATTCCTGGATTATTTTAGTCTGGCACAATTTATTTTGGCTATGTGGATATGTGGTAGACCATGGTTTGGTCCAAGAGCAGGAGAAAAAAATGCTGTTTATTTTTATTTCAATATCATTCCTGTTGTTCTCAAAACTTTGGGTCATTTTAGCTGAAACAACACATTAAAAAAAATATTTTGAAGGAAAAGAAGGTGGGAAGAAGATTAAGAGAGTGTCAAAAGAAAGAACCATTTGGAATAAATCGAGTCTCAACTCACTTCTCCACTGTTTCTCCATCAAATCCCTTCCCAGTGACCGTGCAGATATAGCCTAGATATTACACAGCCATCATGAGCTCCTGCTCACCTGTGAAGTCCCAGAGCTCAGAGTTTATGCACAAGATATTAAAATTCACTCACCAAACCTATTTGCAGGGCAGGAACAGAGACAGAGATGTAGAGAACAGACTTGTGGACACAGTGGGGGAAGAAGAGCGTGGGACGAATTGAGAGAGCAGCATTGACATATATACACTACCACGTGTAAAACAGGGGACAGAGAGCTTAGCTCAGCGCTCTGTGATCTGGGTGGGTTGGGGGGCAGTGTGGGTGGGAGGGAGGCTCAAGAAAGAGGGTCTATATGTATACCTAAATAGCTGATTCACGTTGTACTGCAGAAACTAACACAAAATTGTAAAGCAGCTATACTCCAACTTCAAAAATGTAAAAGTAATAAAACAAAATTCACTCATCAAATCTCCATGCCTTGCCTAGCGGAGGTGACACTGTCTGGAAGGAAAAGTGCTAAATCATGACACTTGTGTTCCAGCCTAGTGTTTCTCACAGGCTAGCAGTGTGTGAGCTTAGGTCACCCACTTAAACTTTATGGGTCCCACTTTATCCATCAAAAAATGAGGAGAGTTAAATTGGTGATGTTACGGTTCAACATAAACTCAGGTTTCCTAGGATGGTTTCAGATGATTAAGAAAGACTAAAATTAAATTTATTGTAATTTTTAGTGAGTAGAATTTTCATTCAGCAGTAATAAACTATTGTTGAAATGAATATTTCTTTCATAGCATTTCCTGAGTCACTCTTCAAAGTTTTATTTATACTTGTTTTTCATAACTATCTCGTTAAGCTATCTCATGTAATGCTCTACCAAGTACCTCAATTTATGTTCCCTTTTTGATGATTTTTTTGATAGTTTGAGTGCAGTAAGCATAGTTATGCTCTTGAAGACCCTCATCTCCTAATGGATGAAACAAAGGACCAAAGTCATATTTAGGAGAACTTTCTTCTACTCAAAGTTTATCCAATTAAGAGTGAGTGCACTGTATTCACAAAACTGGACTGGAATGTGGATAATATCTCTTATGTAGTATGCATCCACCTACCCTCCACTCAAACCCAGTCCTCACCAAAGCACAGCAGAAGCATAGTAGGAATGGGTGATGCAAGTAATTTTTAAGAGGCTGCAGCATGGTCTAGAATACACGGGCAACACAACTATAGTCTGGGATCAGTGTATGGAGTAGTCCAATATTACTTAAACCTGGTGCCTCAATAAACGCAAACTGTCTTTAAGATCAAAAAATTTCATCTTAGTAAAAATGGAAAGGCACAGGTAATTCAGTTGCTAGAAACTGCTGACTATCTTAAAGCTACTACGTTTTTCTAGATACTTTATAAATTAGTCCTCATACTAGCCTTGGTATGTTAATTGTCCCTTTGTAGAAGGGAAGAAATGAACTCCTGGCATTAGGTAACTCATATAAGATTATACAATAATTTCTGGCAGAATCTGGAGTCTAACCTGGGTTTATCTTATTGCATGTATTTGTTCTTCCTACTATACTATTATTTCCCTTCCTATTGCTTTCCAAATAGGTGCTTTCATCTAGAGTATCGATAGCAGTGAAGTAACTATAGAGAAGGAGTTTTTTTCTACCCAAAGACAAATGATAGCCTGCTTTAATAATACAGAATGTTGAGAACAGTTTGATAAATGAAATAAATACTGGAAAAGATTTACTACTGGTTATAGGTTGAATTGTGCCTCCCCAATTTGTATTGCTGAAGCCCTACCCAATGACCATTTCTTCAGAGTAAATTTATTTAGGGAGTCTTTGCAGTGGCAATGAAGTTAGAATGAGGGCATTGGGGTGGACTTTATTCCAGTATGACTGGTATCTGCATAAAGAGAGTAAATTTGGACAGAGAGACACATAGAAGGTGATGTGAAGACACAGGGAGGAGACAACCATCTATATGTCAATGGGTGAGGCCTAGAACACAGCCCTTCCTCATGGGTCTCAGAAGAAACAAACCCTGCCCACACTTTAATTTTGGACTTCTAGCCTCCAGAACTGTGAGACAATAAATTTCTGTTGTTTATGCCATCCAGTCAAGAGGAGTTTATTATGACAGCCTTAGCAAAAAAAAAAAAAATGCATTATCTTAAAAACATAAAGTTGCATGTTTATTTGCATAATCTTCCTAAATTATAATAATCAATTATTTAAGGATTAAAACTTTTAACATGTCAATACTACTGTAAACAAATCACCATTGTGACAAAATAAGATAATATGACATGAAGACAAATTAGCTTTTGCAGAGGAATAAAACTGGAATAAGAAACAGTGATCATTTGAATATTGAATTTATGATCATTAAAATGTAAGATTAGGATGCCTAATCCAGAGCGTAATTGAGTAGAAACAAAATTTAATGCCAGTTTATAATTAAAGAGTTAGTAATCTTCAGCAGGAAAGGAAATACTACCAAATAAAAAAGTCTAATTTTAACAAGTAAGATATAGGTTAGATTCTAATGTGTGTGTGTCTGTGTGTGCACACACATATATACATATATACATGCATACACAAATATATTAGAAATAAATTAAACACAAAAGGAATAGTCATTTTGCAACATTTTTAATAATATGCTGTAAAAATATTTAACGGCAAACTTTTAAAAATGGAATGAGACTTGTGAAAGGGTTAACAGGCAAGAAGGCCAGGGGTCTCCAGTCGGAGGAAATAGGCTGCAAGTGTCAGATATTCTTCTCACTCCCTTAAGCAGCAGGAGGAAACAAACCACAAGTCTCATAGTTTTTTTTCCTTTTCCATGCTAAATTAAAAGGAGGTTTCTCTTAAAATTCTGTGTTGCCATGATAACACCTGGTTCCAGCTGAACTTAACTTTTCTCAAACCTTGAGCTAACCAATGCATTTTTCTTATGGAAATGTTTTTCTTAAGCAATGTTAATGAGACTATGTATTTGCTCTGGAATTTGTCTTTCTTCAAAATGATTCCTCCTAAGATTAAATTTTTTTTCTTTTCTCAAACCTTGAACTGATAATAGCTCAACAAACCAGTATTCATATTAATTGTTTCATGGCTGGGGGATGACACACCTGTGCCATCCTACCTCAAAAATGCATATTGTGGGAGAGGAGCCTGGTAAAACTCCCTCGGCCTTAAGGCTTCTCTCTTATCTGATTAATAGCTTTCTAAGTAAGACGGTAGGTGTTGCAAGAGTGCATCAGAGAGCAGACACACTGAAACCATAAAAACAGAAAACTAGCCAATCTGATCACACGGACCACAGTCTTGTCTAACCTAGTGAAACTAAGCCATGCCGTGTGGGGCCACCCAAGACGGCTGGGTCACGGTGGAGAGGGCTGACGGAATGTGGCCCACTGGAGAAGGGAATGGCAAACCACTTCAGTATTCTTGCCTTGAGAACCCCATGAAGAGTATAAAAAGGCAAAAAGATAGGACATGGAAAGCTGAACTCCCAAGGTCAATAGGTGCCCAATATGCTACTGGAGATCAGTGGAGAAATAACTCCAGAAAGAATGAAGGGATGGAGCCAAACCAAAACCAATACCCAGTTATGGATGTGACTGGTGATAGACGCAAGGTTCGATGCTGTAAAGAGCAATATTGCATAGGAACCTGGAATGTTAGGTCCATGAATCAAGGCAAATTGGAAGTGGTCAAATGGGAGATGGCAAAAGTGAATGTCGACATTCTAGGAATCAGTGAACTGAGATGGACTGGAATGGGTGAATTTAACTCAGATAACCATTATATCTACTACTGTGGGCAGGAATCCTTAGAATAAATGGAACAGCCATCATAGTCAACAAAAGAGTCCAAAATGCAGTACTTGGATACAATCTCAAAAATGACAGAATGATCTCTGTTCCTTTCCAAACCAGTAATGCTGATGAAGCTGAAGTTGAACATCTCTATGAAGACCTACAAGACCTTTTAGAACTAACACCCAAAAAAGATGTCCTTTTCATTATTAGGGGACTGGAATGCAAAAGTAGGCAATCAGGAAACACCTGGAGTAACAGGCAAATTTGGCCTTGGAGTACAGAATGAAGCAGGGCAAAGGCTAATAGAATTTTGCGAAGAGAATGCACTGGTGATAACAAACACTCTCTTCCAACAACACAAGAGAAGACTCTACACATGGACATCACCAGATGGTCAACACCAAAATCAGATTGATTATAATCTTTGCAGCCAAAGATGGAGAAGCTCTATACAGTCAGCAAAAACAAGACCTAGAGCTGACTGTGGCTCAGATCATGAACTCCTTATTGCCAAATTCAGAAAGAAATTGAAGAAAGTAAGGAAAACCACTAGACCATTCAGATATGACCTAAACCCAATTCTGTATGATGATACAACGGAAGTGAGAATTAGATTTAAGGGACTAGATCTGATAGACAGAGTGCCTGATAAACTATGGACAGAGGTTTGTGACATTCTACAGGAGACAGAGATTAAGATCATCCCCATGGAAAAAAAATGCAAAAAAGGAAAATGGCTATCTGAGGAGGCCTTACAAATAGCTGTGAAAAGAAGAGAAGCCAAAAGCAAGGAGAAAAAGAAAGATATTCCCATTTGAATGCAGAGTTCCAAAGAATAGCAAGGAGAGATAAGAAAGTCTTCCTTAGTGACCAATGCAAAGAAATAGATGAAAACAACAGGATGGGAAAGACTAGAGATCTCTTCAAGAAAATTAGAGATACCAAGGGAACATTTTGTGCAAAGATGAGCTCGATAAAGGATAGAAATGGTATGGAACTAAAAGAAGCAGAAGATATTAAGATGAGGTGGCAAGAATACACAGAAGAACTGTACAAAAAGATCTTCATGACCCAGATAATCATGATGTTGTGATCACTCATCTGGAGCCAGACATCCAGGAATGCAAAGTCAAGTGAGCCTTAGGAAGCCTCACTACAAACAAAGCTAGTGGAGGTGATGGGATTCCAGTTGAGCTATTTCAAGTCCTAAAAGATGATACTGTGAAATGCTGCACTCAATATGCCAGCAAATCTGGAAAACTCAGCAATGGCCATGGGACTGGAAAAGGTCAGTTTTCATTCCTATCCCAAACAAAGGCAATGCCAAAGAATGCTCGAACTACCACACAATTGCACTCATCTCACATGCTAGTAAAGAAATGCTCAAAATTCTCCAAGCCAGGATTCAGCAATAAATGAACCGTGGACTTCCAAATGTTCAAGCTGGTTTTAGAAAAGGCAGAGGAACCAGAGA